>HG992019.1:14200000-14785000 GCA_905220435.1 Amphipyra tragopoginis
AACGTGTCTCGTTGCACGTGCAATCATTTTTTTTCAGATACCTACGTGTTCTGCCTAGCCTCTTTCCAATGTTTTGGTCAGCTTCTAGTCTAGCCAGATGCAACTGAATACTAGTATTTCACACGGAGCGACTGCCATCAGACCTCCGCAACACAGTTACTGGACAATACCGATATCCTAAGGTTAGACCGTAAGGTTGTCAGACTTTCGGGCTTCTCACCACCCTTAACGACTGTCATAGGTGATTTTGGTATTTTTTAAGATACGCACCTTCATAACCCTTAGAATACGAGTAATTCGTAGAAAAGGAAAATTAGTCTTACGTGTACACACCCAAAATATCCAAGAGTGAACACATTACATTAAAATAATGTGAAAAAAATAAAAGAACGTAGAACGTACGTACGGCGTATAAGAGATATTTTAGATTTGTGCTAACCTGTCCCGAAAGGCTCTTATTATAAAATCCATTTCAAAATAAAGATACAGAATCCACTCTTAAGTTTAGTAGATAAGAAACAATCAAAACTAACAGCCTCCAAAATGGCCAAGTCTGTGAGACTTCTTGTCCAGTTAACAATCCAAATTATAACAACATAAATTCACGGACTCGGGACAGGACCGGACTCTGCTTTGGGAACCCAAACAACCTTACAAAAACCCCAGTAGTTTTTCATTTAAAAAATTAGAAGCTAGTAGAATATATTTTGTGATGTCATCCTAACTTTAATATTATAATGCGAAAGGAAGTTTGTTTGTTAGTTACCTTTTCACGCCTAAACCACTGAACCGATCACCCTGAAATTTCGCATATACGTTGTCAGGTGTACAGAAACGGACATAGGGTACCTTTCATCCCGAAAAAAAAAAACTGTTCCCGAGGAAAACAAGAATAACGTTAATAGATGGAGCCACGTGTCTTTCGAATCATGAATTCATGATTGAATTATATTATTATAGAAACTTTAGTAGTGTGTTAAGAGTTGATTCTCAAATTCTAGTAAATTATAAAAAAGCATAAAAAACTCACAATTATCTTTAATCACGCAACAACGTCACAATCTCGTGTGACATTGAACACGCGCCTCACTCACACAGCGGCGCGCGCGCAGCTCGCGTATCTCGGTAGCTGCCCGACCGGATCATAGCGCTCGTTATGTAGCGCTGAATCACAGGGGTTACACCGGTAAAAGGTCACGCGCAAGTCTAAAAGATATTCGTGGGTTCTGCAGGGTTTTTTTTTCGATACTTAACTTAGTAACTTTTTTTGTTTTTTTTTGTAATATTGGGTGAATAATGCTACAGGGGAAATCAATAAGCAAAAGATAAAAATCGACTTCGAAAAAATCTGAAAGGAATAAAATAATTACCGTTTATAAAATTAACAGGGGCCCAATTCTCCTAAAATAAATTGTTACCAAACGCAATCGAACCACAACCGTCAGTCAGTTTTTGTTTTCGAAAACTTTCAAAATGATTGATTTTGTTTTTTGTGTCAAACAATTTGATAGCTTTTGAAATTGAGAACTGTCTGAATGAACGGTTCGGCCTTGGTTCGGTTGTGATTTATCAAGATTTATTTTAGGAGAATTGGGCCCCAGTACTCCATCCACGATCAAACGTAGGCTACTAGTCCACTGTAGCGGACACACTAGTACTAGTAGTAGTAGTCTAGTCGTAAATTACCGCCTGATTCCATCGTTTATCCTTTCATTTTTTTTTAAAGTCAGTTTTTACTTTTTATTTACTTAATTATTTCATCATCATATCAGCCTATTGCCGTCCATTGCTGAATGTAGGCCTCCCCCAAAGATCGCCAACCATCTTGGTCCTGGGCAGCCCGCATCCATCCGCTGCCAGCCACCTTTTTCAAATCGTCGGTCCATCGTGCCTCCGGGCGTCCCACACTACGTTTGCCCAAACGCAGGCTCCACTCTAACACGTGTCTGCTCCATCTACCATCTGTTCGTCTGCAGACATGGCCGGCCCACTTCCACTTCGGCGTGCTAATTCTACGCGCAATGTCGGTGACTTTAGTTCTCTGGCGAATGACTTCATTGCGAATTCTATCCACCAGAGAAACCCCGAGCATCGCTCTCTCCATAGCACGCTGAATTACTGAACGCTTAATTATTTGTAGTGCCACAAATTACAATTACAACAGTGTACAAATTCGTGGATGAATACAACTAGAGCGTAGACTATTCACGCTGTCATTTAATTGAGAACAAACGTTGGTCAGACTAGAAAATACTAGGAGGAAGTAAGGCTTTTCGGATCTACAGTAGTATTTACAGAACCCTAAATCCATACATATAAGCGTACTGTGATCGCCCCCCTCCCCCCTTGCCTCACCTCGACCCAGCATCCGTTTTGATCGTACGATGGAGACCTAAATCTCTTAGTCACTATCGCTATACAAAAAATAGTGTATGTATGTGTAGTGATATCGAAAACTGATGGAGAGATGTTGATTGGGTATTCTCTATTGGATAGACTTATTTAGCCTGGTTGACTTTTTACCCGACTGTGAGGCAGTAAAGACAGGGTTATGTTTTTCACGCGTATCTATGTATCTAAGTATCTATCTACTAGCTTTTCCCCGCAGCTTCGCTTGCGTGAAATTTTGAACCCGTTTAGTGACGGTTTTCCATACAAACTTTCATCCCCTATTAATTTATTATTTGACGACGTCTGTGGTCTAGTGGTTCGAGTGTCGGACTGCTGATCACGAGGTCGTGGGTTCGATTCCCACACAACACAAATATTTATGTGATGAACATGAGTGTTTCTGTTGGTCTGGTTGTTTCTTATGTATTATAAGTATGTATTTACAAAAAAAAAGTATGGGTATAAGTATTATATCCATTGTCTAGTACCCATAGTACAAGCTCTGCTTAGTTTGGGACTAGATGGTGCTGTGTAGAAATGTCCCAAAAAAATATTTATTTATTTCTCCCTTAGGGGTTGAATTTCGAAAAACCTTTCCTTATTCCTTGTCTACATTATAAGGGGAACCTTTGTGCAAAATTTCAACTTTCTAGGTCCAAGGGTTTGGGATCGAACCCAGGACCTCACGGGCCATGTCCTACCACTAGACCAAAGAGACAGATTAATATAATATAGTGTCACCGATTCTGTTTTTTGATTGGCTGTTGCCATAGGGAGTTGGACCCTGGACGCTTTTAATAAACCCTTGTCACCCTTTATAGGGGACATTATTAAGGGTTGAAAATTACAACCCTTGGGGCTAAATTATATGATAGATTGAAACACTTTTTGCAGAAAAAATTATGTAGTGACAAAACTTTAAAGGAGTATGCTATAGTGGTTTGATCATGTTGAGATAATGAGTGAACGGCGATTAACATAAAATAAATTAAAAATTTAAAAAAACCCCAACGCAAACAACAAAACAGCTGATAACCCTGAAACGGCTGAACCGATTTTGATAAAACATGTCTAAAAACCACCGCTAGAATGCCAGCTTTTAAATAAAAAAAGTCGCACCTAAATCGGTTCACCCGTTTAAGAGCTATGGTGCCACAGACAGACAGACACACAGACCAGTGGTGAAGGGTGAGTTTTCTTCAAAGGGAAGCCGGACCAATTATTTGTTTAAATGATAATTGAAAATAATAGATCCTAGTATTTGCCATATTTCGAAAGGGAAGCCGATAGGAATCGAGTTGTATGGAGCCTTCGCCACTGACACAGACACATATAGCGGTCAAAGTTATAACACCCTTCTTTTTGTGTCGGGGGTTAAAAAGGAATTTATAAGACGGATGTCAGTGGAAACGTAGAGGACGCCCTAGAAGGACATACATCGATGTTATTGGTGATGTTGTTCAAAAAGGACAGGTGCGTAGTACTCTCAACCGGCGTGTATGACAAGATGTATGAACGTGGACGAAGCGAAAGGAGTATGTAAGGATCGTAGCATGTGGCGTTCTACAGTTTCTGCCTACCCCCATGAGAAGAAGGTGTGAGTTTATGTATATACTAGCTTTTGCCCGCAGCTTCACTTGCGTGAAATTTTGAACCCGTTAAGTGACGATTTTCCATAAATGATAAATGATATTTATTTGTGTAAATAAATCTGTTACAGACACTTTTACAAGTCAATGTAAGTTTTTTTTTTAAGACTAGATGGCGCCGGCATTTCCTATCTGACTCTGGGAAGAAAAGCCGAAACAAACTCAGAGGTCAACGTCTCTTTTAAAGTCCAGACATAGCATACAAACTTTCATCCCCTATTTAACTCCCTTAGGGGTTGAATTTCGAAAAATCCTTCCTTGTTCCTTGTCTACATTATAAAGGGAACCTCTGTGTAAAATTTCAGCTTTCTAGGTCCAAGGGTTTGGGCTGGGCGTTGATGAGTCAGTCAGTCAGTCAGGACTTTTCTTTTTATTTACACAACGTATTACATAATTCCCCATAAAAAAGAAAATGTTAATCAAGTAGTATTTTATGGTTGTTGTCATTTAACTCTCAGAGGAAATTAGGTAAGAATGTAAATAACTTTCTGGGTAGTCTAATCTTTACATTTATGTTTTCAGGGTTGCGTTTCAGTGATGATTTTATTTTATGATTTGACCAAATTCTTTTTTTTTGGGTCTTACTTTAATTTTAAAATATTGCCAATACTTTACAAGGGACCTTTTAATCCCCTTTTGGCTTTAGGGGTATTTTTGTAACACATTTTATAGATACCACAGACTCTAAGAGAATTATCCTTAAGATTAATTCGTGTACAATAAAAAAAATGGTAAACAGAAAAATGTTTCGATACAGTTAAGGAATATTTTGATTTTAAAAATAATTTTTAATTGTTATTAATAACATTATTTTTAAATTATTGTAAGTCCAGAATGGACTGACCGATATCTCTAACATTATCGTAATATGTGATTGATAACAACTGTGATTACTCAATCAGAAACAATAAAGTTTTCTCGTAGTGGTTTAGTAGTTATAGCACTGTGATGCATAGCATGACAACCGTAGACAAGGGGAATATCGACAAATAATAGACAAAATTATATACTATTGTGTTTTAATACTTCAATGCTTACTTGCTCGAAGAAGGCAACACAAAAAGGCATAAAAAGCTATAGGAGTAAGTTTTGCCCAACAGTGGGATTAAGAATGTGGGCAAAAAAAAGGAAAAAAAAATGATAACCTAGATTTGAATTATTAGTACATAGGCTATCTCTTACGAAGTAAGCCTTGTAGAACCTTCATGGAGGATGTATGTGTATGACAGTATTATCTCTAGAAATATGTAACGTTAATATTAAAATACTTAAAAAATTAAGTCATTGACTTAAAAACGCGTTGATGTCTTTTGTTCTACGCTTTACAATTCTAAGGAGGCTTTACGTTGCCTCAAGTTGAGACATTTTAAGCTGTTGCTGAAGTATTTTTTCTTATGATATAAGTAGTACTTTAAGCTCTTATTCAAAATAACACTGTTCTGCTTAGTCTTGTCCCAACTATGTTGTGTTCAGCTTCCAGTCTAACCAGATGCAGCTGAATACCAGTATTACACGGAGCCGACTGCTCCGACTTTCGGTACCTCGGGTCGCTTGTCCAAGGGGATGGCGGAGTAGACCGAGACGTAACACACCGGATCAACTCAGGATGGATGAAATGGCGACAGGTCACTGGAATTACTTGCGACACACGGATACCTCTCAAGTTAAAAGGGAAAATCTACAAGTCCGTGATAAGACCTGTCGTACTGTATGGATCGGAATGTTGGGCCGTGAAGAAGACGGATGAGAAAAGATTGCAGGTAGCGGAGATGAGAATGTTGAGATGGATGTGTGGAGTGACCAGAATGGATAAGGTCAGGAATGAGAACATTAGATGAAGTTTGAAAGTAGCGCCAGTCACAGAAAAGTTGAAAGGGAACCGTTTGTCTTGGTATGGGCATGTGAAGAGGAGGGATGAAACGCATGTGACCAAAAGAGTTATGAATATAAATGTGGATGGATGGAGAGGAAGAGGGAGGCCAAAGAAAAGATGGATTGTGTGAAGAATGATATGAAAGAGAAGGGAGTCAGTGATATCATGACGGTTGACAGGACGGAATGGAAGAAGAAAACGTGTTGCGCCGACCACAAGTAACATGGGATAAGGGCAAGAAGATGATGATGATGATCAGACCTCCGCAACATAGTTACTGGGCAATGCCAACATCCTAAGGTTGGACCGCTTGTCAGACTACCCGTATCGACTGTCATAGGTATTCGTACATCCTGGTTCGACGGTTTACGGTCTCTGAGGCATGGAGGGATATCTGTAGCATTGCCCAATCTGAGGATTAAACCCTTTTTTATCGTGGTAAAGTCCTCATGGATACCCTTCGCCGTCCCCGGGCGACCAACGAGCCAGTCAACTAAGAAAGAGGATATGTTTCTCTAAAAGCGGCGTTAGCCCCCCAGGTGACAGCCATCATCATCATATCAGCTGAAAGAAGTCCTCTGCTGAACAAAAGCCCATAGATTTCCACAACGATTGTCCACATCCAACAACTCCCAGCGACCTTCACCAGGTCATCTGTCCATCTAGCTGGAGGCAGTCCCATGCTGCGTTTTCCGGACCGCGTTGTCTCCACTCGAGAACAGTTCAGCCATCAGTTCTACGAGCTGTGGTGCCCCACCTACTGCTACTTCAGCTTACTGATCCTTTTAGGTGGCAGTCGCATTATGTAAACTATTGATATTCAGCCACAAGAGGCCCTTTTTTATTTTTATCTTGCGAAAATCCTCATGGATACCCTTCGCCCGGGGAAGGCGAAGGGTTATACCGGACTCTTACCGGCTAAAAACCCACGGTGTTCCTTCTCCTGACCCTTGGTCGGGGTCGCGGGATTCGCAGCTGATGAACCGCAACCCCGACAGGCCTCGGTCCGCCAGCCCATGGCGGAGCTCTCCTTCTATGGAGCCTTGCCCCAGGGGATTGAACCCTACGCTCAGTAGTCGCGCTTGTGACCCAATGAGTCAGTCAATAATAACGTTTTGATAATATTGGATTCATACTATCAATCAAACAAGGAAGGAGGAGCTCGTGGCTAAATAATGACAGCCGCATAGACCGATCTTCCGGGTTAAGCCACGCTTGCCGAGGTTGGTCTGTGGATGGGTGACCATTTACCATAGCGAGTTTCCTCCGTGCCTCGGAAAGCACGTAAAGCCGTTGGTCCCGGCTGTCATTTGTAGATCTTTGACAGTCGTTACTGTTGGTCAGAAGCCAGAAAGTCTGACAACCAGTCTTACCAAGAGTATCGTATTACCCAGTTACTGGGTTGTGGAGGTCTGATAGGCAGTCGCTCCATGTAAAATACTGATATTCAGCTGCATCCGGTTCGACTGGAAGCCGACCCCAACATAGTTGGGAAAAGGCTAGGCAGATGATGACTATCAATCAAACAAGGGAAATAAAAAAGCAATGACTGCTTAGTGGTTGGGAGCTTGCCTACCACGCGAGCGAGTCTGAGTTTAATCCCGGCAAGCACTTCTAACTTTTCGAATTCATATGTGGATCATAATTTGATAGTCACTTGCATTAACGATGAAGGAAAACATCGTGAGGAAACCTGCACGCCAGGATGTCTACTCCCTAAGCACGAAGTCCGTTGTTTCGGCCTTATTAGTTACGAGCGTTTCCTGCTCATATCACCTACGGACATACGATTATTTCGGGGCCCGAACTAAGAATTAATGACAACACGATTTGACAGTTGTCCCTACTACCGATGTGTTTTTCGGAGGATCGCCTTTAGGACTTTGATCATGTTTTTACCCATTTTCTGAGCAAGCACCCGGCGTGGTGACAATTTATAGGCGGTGCCTATACCCAACAGTGATCTACATTAGAATCATTAGTATAAATAGTCATTTAATTCTGTACTACACCGATTACACGAACAGACATTTTTCAAACTTTGACCTCATTTTGCCGGGTTCAGAGGGAGCCTAAAGAAAAAAAAATATGCAGGATTGTTTAAGATATTAAGTGTGACAAATACCAATATGAGTCGATTCTGTTGGATCTGGGTTTCGGTTATATTAAATTTGCCCATTCTCCTTTCGAAAAAAATTTCCAAGCTCGATGTAAGCTATAGTATAAAATAAACATAAAATCATCACCCTATATGCATAACCCATAGGGGTTGATACCGACCTTGTGCGAGACCCTCGATCACTTTCTTTTTTTTCTAATAATAATAACAAAGGGTGAAAGCTAGGGGTGGGTCGCTATTGGTCGGGTCGACCCTTAGTCAAGGGTGGGTCAGTAAAAAAAGGAGTAATGTGACCAATAGTATTTTAAATTGATGTATTGATTATTATAGCGCTTTTTTTTTGTTAATTTATGGTGTCAGATTTTATAGCGAGAGAAAATAAAGTTAGATTAAGCTATAAAGGAGAATGACCAAAAGTGGTACCAAAAAGTCTCATGCATCAAGAACAAAATATTATAGTAATTATTTTCATATTTTTTTACGACATTACGCGTCGGGGTTGATTTTTGAACAGGGAATTTAATTTAAAGTAAATAATGTGTTGATATTGTTTTATTCCCTTTACATGACGTTCCGTTTCACATGATTTATGATTACTATAACCTTGAATTTTAAAAGTGTCATGATCACATCTTTCAAATAACATGTAAAAAAAATATTTTTTGCCGATTCTACATTAATTAAAAACAACTAAAATAGATTAGAATTTTTATTTAAACGATTACCATTTTTTTATCTATGGTTAATTGGCCGTTCACAGCCGTTCATAGAGATGTAGAATGCAATAGATGCGGATTACTGTTTTTTAGAGCAATAATAAATCGTGTATGACATGTCCACATTGTCAGGTTATTTAGATTAGGTTATTCTAAAATCTCCGAAACTCGCGTTTTGTTTACAAAAAGAACTTTTGTAGGAGTTAATATGATAAGTGTAGTGTATAAAAAACAAAGTTTGACTTTGATGCAGCATGGTACGGGACTCCATACATCCATGAGCATTGTCCTTTTAAGTCGCTCATCGAGCTATGGAGCGAGCTATTCTGAAGAACTGAGGATGGTTAAAAGACTATCGTTTATGAAGGAGCTCAACTCTACAACGTTATTTTTAGTATATACAAAAACCGAGACTCCCCAACAAGATTTTCATCAAAACTGCCTGAATATGTGTTTTTTTTAATAAATCTCTAAGTTACACCGTAGTTTATGTCGCGTTAAGTTCCCTAGTAAAGTGTGAAATGCCTGAGATGTGCTATGCAGGGGTTGTCTAATACACGGAAACTGACCGAGCGGACCATCTCAAGCCTCAAGGTGTCTATTCCCGTCAACTGTTATGAGTAGAAAACTAGAAAACTACTGAAACAAAATTGAAATTTATGAAAAAAAAAATGTGGTGTAAAAAATCTGTCAATCGATTCTCCTAGTGATTCTGAACAAACCATCACTCCCGGGTGTCATAAGAATACCTAAGACAGTCGTTACGGGTAGTCAGAAGCCCGAAAGTGTGACAACAGGTCTAACCTTAGCGACATTACCCAGTAACTGTGTTGCGGAGGTCTGATGGCAGTCGCTCCGTGTAAAATACTAGTATTCAGTCGCTCCGTGTAAAATACTGGTATTCAGTCGCTCCGTGTAAAATACTGGTATTCAGCCGCATCTGGTTACACTGGAAGCTGAACATGGTTGGGAAAAGGATAGGCAGATGGAATGGTAATTGTGGAAAAGCTTTTGTATCAGTTCAGGTCGTCGGTCCTTCTGGCTAGGGCTATACCGCGCACGCAGCAAGACTCCCTTTCGCTGCGTTTGCCGATGTGCGGTCTCCACTCAAGAACTCGTCTGCCCCAACAGCCATCAGTCCCTCGGCAGACATGACCAGCCCACTGCCACTTCAACTTGCTTCTCAAATTCTGCAAGCTATGTAGGTCACTCCGGTTCTTAACCGAACAATCTCATTGCAGATCTTATCCTTCAAAGAAACTCTGAGAATATTTTTTCATCATCAGCCCTGAGAAGAGGGTATGGCCGTCTTCTCAGGAATGAGAAGGATTTTTTATCTATTTATTTAATTCAGGCATCAAGGCCCATAGAAAATACATACTACAATACAATAATATAAAATACTATACATAAACAATATAATTATCTTAAAAACTATTTCACACATGAAGTCGGCGTCGTGTGTCGCGCGGTGTCGGGTATCCGGCCTCGGAATCGCCGGAACACTACACCTTTCGGCCAAAATTCTTCCTTCGTGAAGGTCGACAGATGTTCAGTCGGCACCCTCACCACAAACGAATTGAAATTCACGCCGTGGCGAGACTCCAACCGCTCGACCCTCAGAGTGAGCTTGGTCTTGATGCTGATATACTCTACAATCTCCGCGACCTTTGTAGAGTAATGCAACCGGGACACGTACAGTGGCGTCACTGGTACAGCAGGACGCAGCAGGAAATTCGGCCCGCTCGGTGCAGTACCGCACTGGTTGCAACAAGCTGGCTTCCTCTTCTTCTCCACCTTGATAAAGCCATCTTTGTCGCACGTATCGTTTTCAATGTTACGCTGTGGCAGATCCTTGTGAGTAGATTCATTTATGCCCTAGTCCTCCACGCTGGCCAGATGCTGGCTGACTGACTATACACATCATCTAGAACTTTATGGAGTCCTCTCAGGTGTGCAGGTTTCCTCACGATGTTTTCCATCACCGTTAACGCAAGTGATGATCAAATTATAATCCGCACATGATCTCGAAAAGTCAGAAGAGGTCACAAATGAGTTTTTTTTTCTTTGTCACTTTTGACCCTCGTCGCATCTGATGGTAACCGCAGACAGGGTCTAAGAACACACGAATCCAAGTAACAAAGATATAGAGAGACTCCCCTATACCCCTCTGGCTCTCACATACACACGACGGAACACAGTAAACTGCTTCATCATCATCATCATTCAGTCGAAAGACGTCCACTGCTGGACATAGGCCTACCCCAAGCATCGCCACATCGACCGGTCCTGTGCTTCTCGCATCCAGCGGATTCCTGCGACCTTCACCAGATCATCGGTCCACCTTGTGGTCGCCTACCCACGCTGCGTCTTCCGGTACACGGTCGCCACTCCAGAACCTTTCGGCCCCATCGGCCATGCGTTCTGCGAGCAATGTGCCGCCCACTGACACTTAAGTTTGGCAATTCTTCGAGCTGTCGGTTACCGTGGTTCTCCTGCGGATCTCATCATTTCTGATATGGTCACGCAGGGCTGGCAAACTGCTAGGCTTGACTTTAATGTGAGGGTGGTAGCTAGCCAGGCGGACCGTACAGATCCTACCACTATGCGTGCTGTGTTTTGTATAATGTTACAACACGCGTCTATTGCCAGCGTGCGGTGAGGGAGTTTTGTATTCTAGGGATTAAAGTACGGCGAGTTTTACTATTATCAAGCGAGTCTTTCCCCAACTACGTTTTGTTCAGCTTCCAGTCTAAAGGGGCCCTACTCCCTAAGTCCGTCAACGAAGTTAGTAGCCCGTCCGAAAGTAGCCCGAAACGTAGGAGTGAACAAAACAATTCAATTCATTTATTTTCACATAAAATAGGGTACATTATGGTCTTAAGGTATTACAGTGTTCAGCCCATTTTGTCTTGGATAGACATGTGAAATTTTGGCAATAGTAGGTACCATAAAATTACAGCTAGTTAATTCAATTAATTGATCAGGGTAATGTCAGATTGTCAAGTAGCATAGATATAATAATAATACGTCACATTAATTAATAATTGTTCAATAAATCATCTATTTTATAATATTTTTTTCCAGGAGTCATTCTTTTAATTTCTTTTTAAACCTATTAACAACACAACAAGTGTCAAGTTCAACTTTTCGGATGGGCAAAAACACATCGGTAGTAGGGACAACTGTCAAATCGTGTTGTCATTCATTCTTAGTTCGGGTCCCGAAATAATCGTATGTCTGTAAGTGATAGGGAGTAGAAAACGTTCGTAACTAAGGCCGAAACTACGGACTTCGTGGTTAGGGAGTAGACCAACAGATGCGGCTGAATACCAGTATTTTACACGGAGCGACGAATAATTTTTATGACGCAATCAAACGTGTGTACAAAATGTTTCGTCTTAATCCGAGCTTTTGTTTTGTTTCTTCGACTTGAGCGACTTTCTCGGGATTAAAACCAGCTGATCTGTTGTCATTCCTTCAATCCCTTAATCAATAATTACTACACTTATATTAAACTTTACCATCCTTCAAATAAAGTCTAAACTCGCTTCAAAAAAGCTGCGCGAAAGAGTTTAAAAAAATTCCTAAATCTTAGTACATTGCAAAAACTGTCGGTCAACGAACTCTGCTTGTCTATGTGTGCGTACAGACGTGTAGTTACACTGATTTCTTTATATGTGTGCGCCGCCTTTGAGTTTCGTCTTTGTATGTGTGCGTTCGTGTTTATAGACGCGATTGTGTCTGTGTGAGTGTTTTGTTTCTTTGTGTGCGTTCCAGACTTGTGTAGACGGTCGTTTGCATGTGTGAGTGGAACTCCTACGCGTTGCAATAGTGTGTGTGAGACAGACGTCTACAGATAGAATTGGCTTTGTTTGTGTGCGTCAGACGGGGCGTATATAGGGTGCTCTTTGATTGCATTGATTTTTTGAAAAACGTTTGATGTTATTTACGTCATTGAGAGTTTTTACAGATTTAAAAAAATGAAGAAACAAGGAGGGATATTGTGGTATATTGTTATTTTATTTTATTACGGAAGTTTTGATTGAATTTGTATGCATGTAAGAGCTTTCGATGTTATACAGTTAAATGGCGCTAGTTAAGAGAGAAAGAAGGAAAGAAAAATCATTTATTTCTACACCCAAGCCTACGATAAGATATACAAGGTTAGTTTTAGGACTAAACCTCAAACTAGTTTGTTCAGAATCACTAGGAGAATCGATTGACATAGTTTTTACACCACTTTTTTTTTAGTTTTTTTTTTTTCATAAATTTCAAATTTGGTTCAATAGTTTTCTACCCATAACAGTTGACGGGAATAGACACCTTGAGGCTTGAAATAGTCCGCTCGGTCAGTTTCCGTGTATTAGACAACCCCTGCATAACACATCTCAGGCATTTCACTCTTTACTAGGGAACTTAACGCGACATAAACTAAGGTGTAACTTGGAGAATTACTAAAAAAAAACACATATTCAGGCACTTCTGATGAAAATCTTGTTGGGGTGTCTCGGTTTTCGCATAAAGTAAAAATAACGTTGTATAAGTACAGTCATGAACATTAACATGTATGCACGTAGAGAAATTCAAGTGATTTTCTCTCTAAATGCTGATTGAATTTATGAAATATTTTACATGCTATGTATTCGTAAGTGTCCGTAAATATTATGTTAACAATATTTCACGGATGTCATTACAATTCTTTCGTTATTGCACGTTTTAATTTCTACGTGTATACGTGTTAGTGCTCATGATTGTACGTGAACAAACTTGCTGACTGGCTAATCTTTACACCACGGCATGAACTATTTTCGTGCAGCTCGTGCTGACATGAAAAAAAGCAACAGATTTCAGGTTGCCATGGATTTTCCATATACAACGTTTCAAATCCTGAAAATAGTTTCTTAAGAATCGGCTGCTGAGTCGATTTCAGCCATTTTCAATAAGTGTAATTTTTTTGTTGAGGTTTTTTAATGTTTTCCCGTTATTCCTGTTACCTACATGTTGTATAAATCCAAAAGCAACCGTTGGCCAAGTATTTTCTGTTTCACATAGCTCGTTCATCCTTGTTGATAAACAACAAACCAATTAATATTGAATCGATAGTGTGTCTATAAAAAGTCTGTTAACCGGTCTAACCTTAGAATATCGTCATTGCCCAGTAACTGTGTTGCGGAGGTCTGATGTCAGTCGCTCCGTGTAAAATACTGGTATTCAGTCGCATCTGGTTATACTGGAAGTTGAACACAACATATTTGGGTCAAGGCTAGGTAGGTAGATAACTTGTACCTAGACAAAACGCTCTCTTTTGTAAATGTTACGGCTAATAGCCGAAGTGTGGCTACACCTAGTTTTAGCCGGGTACAACTAGGTGCAGCCGGCCACATGCGGTTAAACTTAGATGTATCCTACTTATCCTCGGGTAGAACTAGGTTTACCCTTCATCATAGCGGGTAGAACTAGGTGCAGCCGCACACCGGTGGTTAAGGGGAACCCCGACACGGATAGGTTAGGTTCGAAGGGGATGACGGGGGCTAGAGTGAGCGAGCGAAGCGAGCGAACGAAGCCCCCGTCATCCCCTTCGTGTTAGGTTACTTTAAACCCTGCAGACAGAAATAGGAGCCCCGCTCTGCGGGGCTCCGTCGACTTAAGCTACACCTAGTTCTAACCAACTGCTACTGGTTGCACCTAGTTGTACCCGGCTAACCTAGGTGTAACCGCCATTCGGCTTTTACCCGTAACATATACAACATAAAAATAGTTCTATAGAAATTAAATAGCTTCACTTGGCATACGAGGTTGTCGACTCAGCAGTCGTTTTGCCGATAGTCTAATAGCCAAGAACCTCGATCAACATCTGAAAAGGCTCTCGTTAGATGGCTGTATCAAGGGCTTGATACAGAAGGTAATAGGTACTCCTGGTCACAGCGTGTGTTGATAGGAAGTATCATTCTCGGGCCCTGGCAACGATAGCTTTGACCTTATTCCCAATGCCGGCGGGGTACTATTTTTTATATTTTTAAATGTATATCGTTGTTTTGATTGCTGAACGTGAGGTCCTAGGTTCCCCAAGTCGGGCAAAGTGTTGTTGGTTTTTGTCATGTGGAATTTGTCAGTAGCAGCCCGAAGTCGGGATTTGTTCGAATTGATTATGACTCTTTTACATGGGACTTGAGGCGAAATGAGTGTGTACTAAACATTTCTTCCCAAACCTTCGGAAAATACCTACAGACGTGATTTTATGTTGTAATGTGTTATTTTTTTTATTTTTTTTCGAATAATATAAGGAATTCTCCTTTCAACTAATTCTTTAAAAAAAACACCACATACATAATAAAGGTCAACCTGCCAATTAACTATCATACACATAGCCACGAAATACACACAAGTTGCAATAATGTCGAAGCACACGCAACATAATGTATTATAAAACGAAATTATATGAAGATTTCTCCTGTATGGTACGTTTACAGACAAAAATCTTCACATGCACAAACATCCAGAACCAAAACAACTATAGTTCATGTAAATATTTGTTTCGTATCAGAATCGAATCCACAACCCGTAGCGTAGAAGCCAAAAGTGCAGAAAATGTACGAAAAGCGCGCTTAAAAAAAACATTTTTTATAACAAAAAAACAGTTTTTATTTATCACTTCGAACGAATCAGTCATCGCAATATGTCAAAATCAACGCACAGGAAGATGTTAAATTAGTACACGCTGTATACAACCACGAGACGGCTGCGCGCTAGTGTGCGTGGAACACTGTGTATAGACGCGCGGTAGTGTCGCTGTGTGCGTTGTCTGGGTGTGTTAGTGTGCGTGACGTTTCAGGATACAGGACTGGGCGAGTTTTGATTTTTGTTGTGTGACGTCAAAAGACGTTTGACGGTGTTTAGAAATATTAGCGTTGAAGAATGGTGTAGAAGAGCTTTGCCCAGCTGTGGGATACTGTGGAAAGGGTAAGTTGGAAGATGATTTAGTGACAAAAATTTAAAGGAGTATGCTTAGGCGGTTTTGTCATGTTGAGAGAATGAGTGAACGGTGATTAACAAAAGGAATTTATAAGACGGATGTCAGTGGAAACGTAGAGGACGCCCTAGAAGGACATACATCGATATTATTGGTGATGTTCTTCAAAAAGGACAGGTGCGTAGTACTGTCAACCGGCGTGCATGTACGACAAGATGTATGAATGTGAACGAAACGAAAGGAGTATGTAAGGATCGTAGCATGTGGCGTTCTCTCAACTATAGTTGAGAGCATTTCGAAAATATTATCAAAGGCTTCCTGCACTAGGCTAGGTCTGTACAGCAGGAAACTTTTTTAGTGTACTTTGATTAACAATTTTTAGCTGAATTAGTAAAATATTAAAATTAAAAAAAGTAATCAATTTTTTAAACAAATTACTATCATAAAGTATGAGCTTAAAATGTACTTAATCGTAATCTATATATGATAATGAATTGCTGTTCGTTAGTCTCGCTAAAACTCGAGAACGGCTGGACCGATTTGGCTAATTTAGGTTTTGAAATATTTGTGGAAGTCCAGGGACAGTTTAAGTGGTGCAAAAATATGGAAAAATTGCGAGGAAATTAGTAAAAACAACGATTTTATATCCCATACAAACTGTTCCTAGCTGTCAAACATTTGATGTTCGTCCTGTCGGCACGGTAAACTCGGGTCCCCTCAAATTAAAGCACGTATTAATTATGAGTTTTGAATCGACAACACATATCCACAATATTCAGATTACCGCGTATTCAGATTATAAAAATGCAAATTAGTGTCACACTTATTTTCTCTAAGTGGCATTGCAACGCATTGTTAGCAACAGCTAGTGTTATAATATTTATTTATTTGATAAACAAATATGACAGCTCAGGAAGATCTTCAAAAAACACGGGATTTGATGGAACACAATTACTTTTATTAATTAGTATTTCGCACACTTCTTACACGCTTTCACGGTTACCGCCGATGTTCAAATGACTGATCGTTCGTTCATAGACAAAACACAGTTTAGCTGTCAAAACTAGTGACGTAACATGGCTACAATAACTCGACAAATCGAATGAACGGAACACAAACGCGGATTTAAAACCTAGAAATTATAATAAACTAGCTTTTGACCGCGGCTTTGCTCGCGTTAAAAAAGATCTTTACACACTACTAAAGTTTCCATAATAATATAATTCAATCATGATTCGAAAGACACGTGGCGCCATCGATGAAATTTATTGTTGTTTTACTCGGGAACAGTACTTTTTTTCGGGATGTAAGGTACCCTATGTCCGTTTCTGTGCACCTGACAACGTATCTGCAAAATTTCAGGATGATCGGTCCAGTGGTTTAGGCGTAAAAAGGTAACAAACAAACAAACTTACTTTCGCATTTATAATATTAGTTAGGAACTTAGGATTAGGATAAGATAAATTTCACTGTTTCTCTCTTAAGCAAATTTACCCTTTAAGATACAGTTTACGATTACTAAATTAACCTATTGACCTTCAATTTATCTTTGTCTAACTTTGAAACGATAATAATCTAACGAATGGAGTATCTCGCGATATAGAGGTCACAAGTTCATATGCTATGCGATGAACTTATTCCTAGCTAAAGATGTTTTAACTTAGAAGTTTGTTGCACCTTATCTGGTGTAGACAGGAAACCGACAAACTTGAGACTTGAGAAAAGGCTCTTAAAGATAGCTGTATAACTTTTTTGAAGTCAAGTACGTGTTTGTACCTATAGGTCTAAAAAAATTGGATACCCTAAATTCAACTTTGATCGAACAGAGAATCGGGGTTTGTACTTGATTATCCGCATCTATACATCTAATGCGACAAAATCTGTATTAAGATCTTAATTTTACTAAAAACATGCTAACTTACTTTCATTCATTTATTTAATATCCTAACCAACCAATATTATAAATACGAAAGTAAGTTTGTTGGTTTGTTTGTAAGAAATACCTTTGTCATACCCACCCCACTCGTCGTATGTCGTGTTTTGTCGGGAAGGTTCCAGAAGTGAGAAGTTTCTTATCCACTCACACAATCCTAATCCTAACTAATATTATAAATGCGAAAGTAAGTTTGTTTGTTTGCTACCTTTTCACTCCTAAACCACTGAACTGATCATCCTGAAATTTTTCATATACATTGTCAGGTGTACAGAAACGGAATACCTTTCATACCGAAAAAAATACTGTTCTCGAGGAAAACAACAATAACGTTCTTATGATAATAGATGGCGCCACGTGTCTTTCGAATCATGATTTAATTAAGACGACACGTTTTGGTGCAGTGGTTAAGCGATTGGCTTCTGAGCTACGGGTCGTGGGTTCGATTCCCACACGGAACAACAGTTTGTATGGCTTACAGATAGTTGTTTCGGGTCTAGGCGTTTGTGTTTGTGAGATTTGTGTCCGTAAACGCACCCACGATACAAGAGAAATCTTAGTCTGGGGCAACGGTTTGTTTGGTTGTATGGTTTTAAAAAAAAAAAAGGTTGTTAGCGGGGCTGACTGCCCAGGGTGCGCCGGACGTACTTAAGAGGGCTATCGCATTTTCTCACCTCTCTCGCTCGCACAGGACCATATTTTTTAAGAATGTTAAATTAAAAGATGCATTTTTTAATAATGTATCAATGGGCTCCCTTTAAAATAATATTAATTTAATAGGTATAATTATTAAAAACATTTTTATTGTGACATTTATTAAACTTATCTCAAAAACGGATCATAATAATTATTGAGCTGAGTTTATTAGGGAACACGATAGTAATGTGTTTTTAATAATTACCTATCAAATTAATATTATTTTAAAGGGAGCCCATTGAATACATTATTAAAAAATGCATCTTTTAATTTAACATTCTTAAAAAATATGGTCCTGTGCGAGCGAGGCAGGAGACAAAATGCGATAGCCCTCTTAAGTATCGTCACTCGTGGAGGCTCTTTTCATGCACCCCAACACACTTTCGCTAAGCACTGCCAGGGTTCGTAAAAACGGTTCGCAAGGAGCATCTACAAGGACTTCAATAGAAAAAAAAAGGAAAAATCTAAAAACACTGCCTGACCTGGGGATCGAACCCAGGACCCCACTCTCAGAAGTCGTGCTAGCAACCGCTAGACCAACGAGGTAGTCAGTTATCGAGAAAAAAATATTATTATAATCTAGCAAAATTGTCGCATCCTGTGCTTCTAATATAGGTTTGTCAGGATTCACTGACCTACCTCAACTCAATACTCTGTGGGCTAGGTACCTACTGTAGGTTTTAGATAGAACCTTTTCAGGTAGGTTTTTAGGTAAAGTTGTCATTTAGGGATTGGGCTAGTGGGTGAGTGAGTGAAATTGATTCCCGGATAGGAAAAAAAATGTTTGACTTTTTTTTTTAAATCGATTGTTTATTTCGAAGACTATTGTAAAATATGATAAAAAATATAAAATATATTTTATCATATGTAAGAGTTTAGATAAATACATATAATAAAAAAATAAAAAAAAAATGTGTTAAAAACATAACATACATACATACACACGCACACTTACAAAACGTACGTTCATAGCGAAAGTATGTTTATTCCAGTATCTACTTCTAAATATCGTATTTATTGTATTATGCAGCATGCTTGTCTAGTTATTTTACATATACTACTTGTTTAAGTACTTTAAACTTGTAACTCGTCATCGGCGTCTATTACTCATTGTAAGAAAAAATCTATTAGCAAAAGGGTGTTTTATGTTCATTACGCTACGATTGAAAATTAACCTTCGAACGAGAATCTTACCTTGCCGTAACACAGTTTTAACTAGCACGGGAGGTAATGAACTTTATTCATGTATACCGTCAATGGATATTTATTATTCGTTCTTGTTATTAGTAATTAAGTCAAATTACATAGTTGCGATGACATTTTGTTACTATCTAAGTTTTGATCTTACTGTTTATTTGTTCAAATGCACCCAATAAACTTAGTGAGTGTACATTAAAAACTTGGAAACTATGTAAGTACTTTAGTTGTAACTACGTTTAATGTTTACTACTGGTGTACTGTATTTAAGATGTTTAAATAAAATTCTATTCTATTCTATATCTGGTCTATGGGAAGGGGTGTTAAGTGGATTGGATAATATCTTTTAGCGGAATGTTACCTTTAATTTATTTTTAATGATGAAACAATTTCAGACTATATTTTGTCATATTATTATTAAACTAGCTCTTGCCCGCGGCTTCGCTCGCGTTAATTTATAATTAAAAAAAACCTCATGATTTGTAAGACACGTGGCGCCATCTATTATTGTTATTTTCCTCGGGAACAGTACTTTTTTTCGGGATGAAAGGTACCCTATGTCCGATTCTGTACAACAGACAACGTATATGAAAAAATAGCCTACCTCTTTATAATATTATAGTATAGATAAGCCAATTTTTGATACCTTGGGTTACATTATTGTAATTTATTTACGGATCCCTAATTCTTTGATACTAAAATATAGCCTATAGCACTCAGGGATAACGTAGCTTCATATTGGTGAAAGAATTTTTGAAATCGGATGAGTAGTTTCGGAGATTACCTCCTACATACAAACAAACAAATTATATTATAATATTATATATTATATTACTAGCTTTCGCCCGCAGCTTCGCTTGTGTGAAATTTTGAACCCGTTAAGTGACGATTTTCCATACAAACTTTCATCCCCTATTTAACTCCTTTAGGGGTTGAATTTCGAAAAATCCCTTCTTAGTGGATGCCTACGTTACAAAAGGAACCTACTGTCAAAATTTCAAGTTTCTAACCCCAGCGGTTTAGGCTGTGCGTTGATAGATCAGTCAGTCAGTCAGTCAGCTTCTCCTTTTATATGTATAGATTAAATACTATATTTTTATGATAAAACAATTTCAGATGCAATCTCGTTATATTATTATTAAATACTTTCTTTTTATTTACAGGTAGTTGCTGAACCCGTTGTTGAACCCGGATAGCTAATGGCGTCTTTCGAAAGTCTATCTTAAAGGTTAGTACTTTTCACTATCTTCTACTTACCCTTTTCCCAACTCTGTTGTGTTCAGCTACCAGTCTAATCAGATGCGGCTGAATACCAGTATTTTACACGGAGCGACTGACATCAGACCTCCGCAACACAGTTACTGGACAATGCCGATATCCTAAAGTTAGACCGGTTGTCAGACTTTCGGGCTTCTGACGACTCGTAACGACTGTCATAGGTATTCGTATGACACCCGGGACTGACGGTTTAACGTACTCTCCGAGGCACGGGGGGGTCACGAACGGTCACCCCTCCATAGACTGACCGCGGCAAGCGCAGCTTAACCTTGCAAATCACATTAACTTAAACTGGAAAAAAAATACATTTTCATGCCCCCATCTCGGAAAGACGACTTTGACGACACGTTTGGTGCAGTGGCTAAGCGATTGGCTTCTGCGCTACGGGTCGTGGGTTCGATTCCCACACGAAACAAAAATTTGTATGGCCTACAGATGGTTGTTTCGGGTCTGGGCGTTTGTTTGTGAGATTTGTTTCTGTAAACGCACCCACGATACAAGAGAAATCTTAGTGTGGGGCAACGTTTTTTTTTTTAAAAAAAGAAAGAAAAGAAAGAGCTTTTTTGATCTTCGATATCTGAGTGCAAAAACCGTTTTTATCCGCTAGAGGATAAAGTAAATTGAATTTAGAACATCGTGTGCACCAAGTTTGTGAATTCAAAACTTCATTAAACCTATTTACTTCTACCTCCATGGTGCCGAATTTATCATACAACCTTTTTTAATTTGTTAAAACTCAGACTCGAAACCTTCTTGGTGCATTACTTTTTTTTATTTGCTTTACGCGATCCTATTTCTTTTCACGTCATATTGGTAAAACCTTAGGTTAAAAACAAGAAACTTGAAAACAAGTGATAAACCTAAAATGAGTGATTCTAGCGACGAGGAAGTTTTTTTTTTTTTTACATTAATTCATTTCCTCGCTGAGGTGGGATGAAAAGTTACGTGTTGCACTCGAGTGCAAAGATTTTTCACCTCGTGCTCTTTTGATTCCCTCGCTAACACTCAGGATTCTAATTTTAGAATCCTTCGCTTGCTCGGTCATCAAAATTGAGCACACGGTTAAAAAGCAACTTTGCACTCTTGTATAACAAATAACTATTTCCAGAACCTTTGCTAAACGAGCTAACTAATCTTCGTTTACAAAGGTTAAAAATCATAACCCTATCTTTGCTATCGCAGTCGAGCAATAACAAAGTCTGTCGCGAGCTACACATCTGCTCACCCTCTCGTGCCGATTAAGGGTCTCGTCTTGAAGCCTCGGGTCAACGCCCTCTGAGTCTAGACATGAAGACGGCTCAGCTCTGTCTACCCCCGAACTTTAGGGTTTGTAATAAGGGTGATTTCTTGAAAGAATGTCTGTTGTATTATTGTTAACTAGCCTTTGCCCGCGACTTCGTCCGCGTGAATGTCGGTTATTGATCCCTAATTTATTGATTATAAAATATAGCATTCAGGGATAATGTAGCTTCCTATTGGTGAAAGAATTTTTGAAATCGGATGAGTAGTTTCGGGGATTACCTCCTACATACAAACAAACAAATTCTACCTCTTTATAATATTAGTATAGATATAGATGGAAAGCCTTAGTAAACAATGGATACATGTTGACAGAAGTTTTTAAACAAATGTTTGAAACAATGTTTCTAAGGTTTGTCGTCTAACTGAGGTTTGCAGTGTCAATAACTGTGTCCAAAGCGAATTGGTAGTATTGGTTTAATATAGGTACTAACCATTAACTCAAAAAAACTGTCCAAGTGCGTGTCGGACTCTCGTACGAAGGGTTCCGTACCATCTATCTATCTAATCTAAATACATAATATATAAAAGCGAAAGGTCACTCACTCACTCACTCACTCACTCATCACGAAATATCGAAAACCGCTTGACGTATGAAGATGAAATTTGGCAGGGAGGTAGTTTATAGTTAGTAGACGTCCGCTAAGAAAGGATTTTTGGAAATTCTACCCCTAAGGGGGTAAAATAGGGGATGAAAGTTTGTATGGATAATCGTCACTTAACGGGTTCAAAATTTCACGCAAGCGAAGCTGCAGGCAAAAGCTAGTTATCTATAAAAACAGCAAAAAAATCACGTTTGTTGTATATAATAAGAGCCCTCTTAAATATTTATTTTATTCTGTTTTTTTAGTATTTGTTGTTATAGCGTCAACAGAAAATACATCATCTGTGAAAATTTCAACTGTCTAACTATCACGGTTCATGAAATACAACCTGGTGACAGACGGACAGCGGAGGCTTAGTAATAGGGTCCCTTATAGAGCTTAGTAATAGGGTTTTACCCTTTGGGTACGGACCCTAAAAACGACTTTAAAAATACTGAAAAGAGTCAAATAATTAACATATTATAAAATTAACAGTTTCAGAAGTCGGTGCTTATCCATGCTGAAACAAATTGATGGCACCGACTTCTGAAACTGTTAATTTTATACTATGGTAATTATTTAACTGTTTTAAGTTTTTTTGAATTTGGTTTTTTAAGTTTTTATGAATTTTGATTCAAGACTCAATTATAAGGCTAATATTTACACAAACATTATTTACATAATTACAAATCATCATCATCTGCCTAGCCTTTTCCCAACTATGTTGGGGTCGGCTTCCAGTCGAACCGGATGCAGCTGAATATCAGTATTTTACATGGAGCGACTGCCTGTCAGACCTCCACAACCCAGTAACTGGGTAATACGATACTCTTGGTAAGACTGGTACTTAATACACATACACACACAATACATACTGGTACATAATTACAAATAAAGGTAGGTAATATAAAGATGAATATAACCTAATCACTACATAGTATAAAACAAAGTCGCTTCCCGCTGTCTGTCCCTATTTAAGCTTAGGTACATCTTTAAAACTACGCAACGGATTTTGATGCGGTTTTTTTAATAGATAGAGTGATTCAAGAAAAACGTTTATAATGTATAATACATGCCTATAATATCGCATTCGTACCTGTGCGAAGCTGGGGCGGGTCGCTAGGGAAACTATAAACTAAAATAGGGCATTAAAATATTCCTCCGCATCGCTGTCTACTGGTAACGTGCACAGAAGGCTGGCAGCATTGCCACGTTGTATGGCAATGCTAATCCGTTTTTTAAGTATTTATACTTTTCTATTTTGAGTGGCATAAACAATACCTACATAAACACGCGATTACAGTGATCACGAGTTATTTGCTGTTATCCATTGAAGAGTTCCATTGGCCTCGTTTTGTCTCCGAAGGTCTTCAACATCTTCATCTTCACCAAATTTAAATGGGATCACATCGGGAGGAAACTCTTTTAAAAAGAAAAAAATCACTAATATCGGTTCACAATTGACGACGATATCGCTGAACAAACATACCAAAAAAAATACACGTCGAATTGAGAAGCACCTCCTTCTTTTAGAAGTCGGTTAAAAATGAACTAGAATTGTAAGTAAACCGTTGGTAACCAGATAATTAATGTTGATGAACAAAAGACAAAGGATGGTTTCCAAAAAAAATACGCAAAAAAATATCTGTTAAATGTAAAATTCTTACAAGAAAAACTAATGCCATGATTCCCCTTTTACATAATACAATCAGCATGGGTGCATTAATAGAGCCTCCACTCCTGACGAGACTTAAGTACGTGGGGCGCACCCTGGGCAGTCAGCCCCGCTACCAACCTTGCTGACTACTGGCTAATCTTTTCACCACGGCATGAGCTGTTTTTGTATAGCTCGTGCTGACACGAGAGAAGAAGAAGAATATAATCAGCCCATTAATATCCCACTGTTGGGCACCGGCCTCTTCTCAGAATGAGAAGGATTTTTAGGCCTTAGCCCACCACACCGGCCTGGGGGCGAATTCTACTAACAGAAACTTTTATCAATTGCAACTGAATCGTTTATTCAGACAGTTTTCTTACGAAAACTGTCAAAATGTTTGGTTTTGTTTTTGTTGTCAAACAATTTGATAGTTTTTTAACCGACTTCAAAAAGGAGGAGGTTCTCAATTCGGTTGTATTTTTTTTTTTTATGTTTGTTACTTACCTCATATCTCCGTCCTTTATGAATCGAATTGAAAAATTCTTTTTTTTGTTCGAAAGGGTATACTTCCCGATTGGTCCCATATAAATTTTGTTATGATTAGACCATGAACTTCAGAGATATGGAACGGAACTCCTCATCGGATCAAAGCAAAATTCTCAAATTACTAATATTGCTTTGTTTATATTTGTTGTTGTGAACTGACTACTGGAAAAGAGGAGGGGGTGCGTGTCCCCCCCTCCCCCCTTTGGAATGTTTTCATTATATCGTGTAAGGTATCATTTGAAAGGACTTTTTATGCCAGACTACGTCAAAGCCAAAAAGAAGGGTTATGAAGGAGGGGGTTAAAATTATGACACTAAAGCGTATTTAATAAAAAATAAACTTTAAAAAAAGTAAAAACCGACTTCAAAGAAATACTAAAAGGAGTAAAATAATTACCATAATATAAAATTAACAGTTTCAGAAGTCGGTGCAACTCTACACTGAAGCAAATAGAAGCCACCGACTTCTGAAACTGTTAATTTTATATTATGGTAATTATTTTACCCCTTTTAGTATTTCTTTGAAGTCGGTTTTTACTTTTTTTTAAAGTTTATTTTTTTTGTAAACGAAAACTGTCTGAATAAACGATTCAGTTGCAATTGATAAAAGTTTCTGTTAAATCAAACCAATAAAAAAAATCACATAAACCAATACAGGCACTTATGAAAAGTCGAATTTAGGTGCACGGTTCCATTTAGTCGTTTCCTATGGAGAAGAGCCGGCAAGAAACTACATGGTTACTCTTTTTAAAAAAAGGATATCTTTAACAATTTCAGTGAATACAGTAGGTACTATGAGAGAGAACAATGCAGTCTTGACCACAGACCTTGGAGTCATGTAGTACCAATACTTGAGTACAAAAATTAGAAAAAAAATAGAAGAAAAAAATACAATATGAATAATACTTAATTTACACAATTATTTGTCCACAAAGTTCTCACATTTACAAAAAATAAAATGAAGCAAAACTATATAAAACAATTGACATAATTAAATGTCATCATAGTTCAATAGATCAATGTTAGTAGAACTGACCCCCTGGTTGGTAGATTAAACGTAGCATCCACAACTTTTTTTAAGCTCTGTCGTGTATGTAGCTTTCCTCACGATGTTTTCCTTCACCGTTGACGGAAGGGATAGTAAAATTCTGAGACCTAGACAAAACGTTCTGCTAACCAAAGTTTAAAAAATCTTATAAGAATCTCTTTAACATAAAGCTCTTGGCAATGTCAAAAGGCATTACCTTTTTAACAATAATCACAGTTAAAAACAAAAAAAAGTATCAAAATAAAAAGCACATAAACCATTACAGGTGCTAATGAAAAGTCGAATTTAGATGCACGGTTCCAATTAGTCGTTTCCTATGGAGAAGAACCGGCAAGAAACTCCATGGTTACTGTTTTAAATCAATATCTTTAACAATTTGAGTAAAGGATGGGAAGGACATATTGTTATGTCTATGTCTGTCTATGCAAGTATCATTGTTAAATGCTTAGTCAAAATATACATGTTATCGTTAGAGGAAAACGATTTAGTAAAGGTAGGGTTGAGTGTTGCTAGATATAAAATATACCCGTGTAACAGGGAAGTTTAGGAAAACCCTAAAATTTAACAGCGAAATTTTTGGAAATCGTAGGAAATTTGTATTGTAAATTTGTATTTGTAAAACATTTAGGAATTTTGTATTGCGCGTTGTTTAAAGTTTTAATCTTGATGACATGAATTTAAAAATCGTTGTTACTACTTTTATTCTGATTTCTAATAAGAATAATTTTACTGCATTAAAACCAAATGATATACTTACAATAATTGGAGACGAAAAATATATGCATGATAGCAATATTACAATTTGATTAAAACTGTGTAGGTGGTACACACGGCTACACATCAAGCTATACAAAACCAGTTTGTCTTGGCGTCGCTTTGTATAATCTTTTCGCACAAGTAACGGTCAGCTTATATTGGTTTTGCATAGCTTGAAGTGTAGCCGTGTGTACCACATTAATAACGTTTACATAACCGGTAGGTACTAATTTTGTAAAAAGCGTTTTTAAATCTAACGTTTTTTTTTGCTTCCTTTATCATTCTAATGTTTCTAGCATTAAATAACTATTACTTATACCCTTTTCAACGATTGGCTAGATACCCTTCAGGTCTCGTTAATAACGGTTCGCAAGGATCATCTACAACAGTAAAAATTAAAAAAAAACCTTTACAACATAAAGTGAGTCCTGACGTTATAAAAATACAGATTCGGGTCTAGTCGCGTAGAAACTTAGAAGGCACTAAATACCTTTTTTATCCCGACGTTTCGGCCGAATTACACCGGCCGTGGTCACGGGTAGACTGAAGTTGCGGAGCAGTTGTCATCTTCGTGAAGCAAAAGTATTTTCATCTACCCTCACTCGATCTCGGTTTTTGATTTTATTGTATTAAGTTATCGTCGGTACTTCGACACACTACACTAACGACGTCTTTACACTTCTTTTGAGTCCTGACGTTTTTCTGCAAAACGATACCATACAAAGAATTTGAAAGAAAAAAGAAAGAAAGAAAAATTATTTATTCGCGCCACCAATAACAAGTATTTAAAAAAAAACGAAGATAATATATTTTACGGTTTTTGATGATGTCGTACGTTTTTTCGATAGCAGTGTCCTTACGGCTACAATTTACGAAATGACCGCTATGTCAGGACTCATCTTTTAACGTTTTCTTGACCATTACGGCCCTTATATCTTGATAAACTAAGGACCTACCTCCCGTATTTCACACAGGCATAATCTCTATAAACGAATCCATTGACTTTCGACATAAGGTTTTATTTGAGGGTGAAAAGGGCAGTAAACTGCGGCAGTAGCTGGCAACACTGCCCCGATCACTCTACCGCGACTTTTGCTAATGCTTTTGCCCCGTTCCCCGTTGCGTCAGTAACACTCCGGCTGCAGAGGGGGACGTGCGTGCCGGTTTCGATTTTCCCGCGAAAATATAGTCTGTTCATGTTTCGTAATTTGAATTTGGTGTTTTGTGTGTGAGTTTTTTTATGGTGTTGTGTTTAGTGATAATAAATATAAGTGTGGTTGAAATGGAGGCAGGGAACATAAGGGTATGTTTTTAATTTTAGTGAATATTTTTGAAAAAAAAAAAATGAAATTTAAAATTATAATGAAAATTGTTTTCAATGAGAAAGAAGAAACTTTGAAAGAACAAAAGTTTATAAATAATCTTAAATAGGTGTTAAAACAATTAAATTAAATGGACACAAAAAAAAACTATGCTGATCTATGAAGTTAATAAAATAAGTCGTAAAAATGGTCAATTATTTTTCATAGCAAAAACATTTTCAAAAAACGTCTACATTTTGATGGTCCGATATCATGTCTCTACCATAGTAAAATTTTATCAGTTCTTTAGTTATAATATTATTTTATTATACAAATGTACTTACGTTTAGCACTAGCTGCCACACTAGGATTCCTTGTGTCGTGGAAGTTAGGCAAGGTAAGATTGTGAAAAAAAACATAATACAAACAAAAAATTAATACTTTATTTTATGATTTTTTTTAACATTATCCCAAACATTTTATATAAACAATGCATTAACGGATTACGACCGTTCTTTTTTTATATGGCTATATTTTTAACAAACTGCTTAAAAAAAATGATTCGACGTGTTTTTTAAATTTTATTGTTTGTTTGGATATTGTAGCCAATTGCGAACCGATATTAATTATTCTTTTTTAGTTTGAAAGAGTATTGGAAGCATTATTCTTAGAAGGCAAAGGACATCCCCACTTACACCCACAGACATATTGTCTGCAAAAAAATCAACAATAAAGCTATAACTCTGCGTTCTAATAACTACTGCATGTCTGGGTGGCTTCAAGTCACGAGTGAATCGGTTTCTTCTGGGCAAGCGTGTTCCATCATAGACCGCATCATCGCTTAACATCAGAAGCCCAATTCTCGTAATTAATTTGAAGTAAGACTGAAGCTTGACCGAACTGAGATTAAATTATGAATTGAATAAAAAATGGTATTCTGATACACTTAAAGTTTGGTCCGGTTTCAGTATCATCTCAGTCTATCTCGATATAATGTCAATTCTGTCAACTTAAAATCTATTACCGACAGCATACCGATATCAAGTCATAGACAAAAATTCTAGAAATTAATGAGAATTCCAACTTGTCAAAATTACTCAGTAGGTACTTAATGTAAGAATACCCTTTTGGCTTCAGTCAACTTTCAATCTCATTTCAATATAATCTCACGTTTGACGTTGTTTGTTAACGAACAAGAATACCATTTATTTGTCATATTTATGAGATTGAGACTAGATCGAAACTATATTTTGAACATTTTTAATTACGAGATGTGGCCTTCAGACGAGACGGCGAACAAACGCAGGACAGAAAAAAAAAAACACATTGTAATCACCGATATGTCTGCCAACTGTGGTGATTAAGTCAAAGTTCGCTCACCGAGCATTGTAGCGGTGTATTAAAAATCCTATCTTTGATATTGGAAGTTAACGGGTTGGTATTATGAATGTAGACGTCCTAACCATGCACAAGGTCAAAGATATAGTGGTAGGTCATGACAGCGGGTCAACGGTCATAAGTACAAATTTCAAGGTCGAATAAAACCTCGTTTGTGTTGACGTGGGATCTGTCGCGTACTGTCATACGTACAACTTTTGCTAAAACAATACGCGCGGAAAACGCGTCTTCATACACTATCCTTCGGTTTCTGAATTGAGAATTCTAGGATAAGCAGTACTTAAGTAACATTGAGTACGGAGTTGTCAAAAAAATGATGGATTTTAAAGCATTTTTTCCACAACTCCGTACTCAAATACTACTTAATTATTGCTTTTCCCGAATTCTCAATTGAGAGACCGGAGGTACAAAGCATTTTATTGACAACTCCGTACTCAAATACTACTTAAGTATTGCTTAACCCGAATTCTCAATTCAGAAACCGGAGGTATAAAGCATTTTTTTGACAACTCCGTACTCAAATACTACTTTAGTATTGCTTATCCCGAATTCTCTATTCAGAAACCGGAGGTATAAAGCATTTTTTTGACAACTCCGTACTCAAATACTACTTAAGTATTTTTATCCCGAATTCTCAATTCAGAAAGTGGAGTTATAAAGCATTTTTTTGACAACTCCGTACTCAAATACTACTTAAGTATTTTTATCCCGAATTCTCAATTCAGAAACCGGAGTTATAAAGCATTTTTTTGACAACTCCGTACTCAAATACTACTTAAGTATTGCTTATCCCGAATTCTCAATTCAGAAACCGGAGTTATAAAGCATTTTTTTGACAACTCCGTACTCAAATACTACTTAAGTATTGCTTATCCCGAATTCTCAATTCGGAACCGGAGATAATACATCGCCATAAAAAGCGTGTTCAATAAAGTGCACATACAAAATTGAGTAAAACTAGACATAAGTAATATTAAAGAAGAAAAACAAAACTTAGTTTAAAATTATCGAGAAAAACAATGTAAAAAAAAAACAGTAAATTCTTCCTCAGTATTAAGTGACGATTATTTTTTTGGGTAATTTGTATTTCATCGCCGTTGCTTGTTATCACTACATAGTATAAAACAAAGTCGCTTCCCGCTGTCTGTCCCTATGTATGCTTACATCTTTAAAACTACGCAACGGATTTTGATGCGGTTTTTTTAAATAGATAGAGTGATTCAAGAGGAAGGTTTTAAGCTATAAAACGTACACGTGCAAAGCAGGGGCGGGTCGCTAGTTTATAATTATTTCTGTTTTGGTTTTAACACGATAGGCCACTTGATTAAAAAATTACAATGAAAAAAGTTAACTTCTATAAAAACAATTTTTTTCCGCCCCCTACATGATGTCTCATCATCATCATCATCATTCAGCCGAAAGACGTCCACTGCTGGACATAGGCCTCCCCCAAGCATCGCCACATCGACCGGTCTTGTGCTTCTCGCATCCAGCGGTTTCCCGCGACCTTCACCTTCACATCGGTCCACCTTGTGGTCGCCTACCCACGCTGCGTCTTCCGGTACGCGGTCGCCGCTCCAGAACCTTTCGGCCCCATCGTCCATCCGTTCTGCGAGCAATGTGCCCCGCCCACTGCCACTTAAGTTTGGCAATTCTTCGAGCTATGTCGGTTACCTTGGTTGTTGCGGATCTCATCATTTCTGATATGATCTCGCAGGGTAACTCCGAGCATAGCCCTCTCCATTGCCCTTTGGGTGACCTTGAGCCTTCTTATGAGGCCCACTGTGAGCGACGAGTGATGTCTACTTTCATCCAATTTCATATGTGCACTTTATAGAGACTCGCATTTTATGTTTGAGTTTGTCCGCTTTACGCCCGGCTTGACGCTCCGCTTTTATCTCCTCATTTCCATAAACAAAGCCTAAAGGTACGAGTTCGTAGGCGACTGCATACAGCAGCAGCAGACGACGTATCGTCACACTACTGGTTTCTATGTATTTCTATGAAATACCTTCCGCAGCTAGCGACACGTCGCACGACCGCAGACGACGTGTCGTCCGACCGCAGATCAGTAGTGCCATCGACGCTGGAGCGACGACACGTTGAATCTTTCTCAAAAAATGAGTTTTTCCAATTCCAAGGAAGAAAAACTGATAAACCAGGTGGCCCAATATCCTGCACTGTACGATGCATCTAACAAAAACAAAAGATACTAAAGTAAATCGCGATCGTTTATCCTAAACAGGGGGTCTACTCCCTAAGCACGAAGTCCGTGGTTTCGGCCTTAGTTACGAGCGTTTCCTACTCCCTATCACCTTCGGACATATGATTATTTTGGGGCCCGAACTAAGAATAATTAAAGACAACACGATTTGACAGTTGTCCCTACTATCAATGTGTTTTTGCCCGCCCGAAAAGTTGAACTTGACACTTTTTTTGTTCACTCCTACGTTTGGGGCTACTTTCGGACGGGTGACTAACTTCGTTGACGGACTTAGGGAGTAGGCCCCCTGCAGCAACGCGTACACAAAGGGGACGTAAACGCTCAATTAGCCTGTACGCGTATTCAACATGCCTAGATGACGCGTACATCGGAACGCTTAGTCCGTACAAGGCTTTAGAATAATAACTAGGTAGCTGCTGTTGAAATATCTGTCAATTGACAATTATCACTACGTAGTATAAAATAAAGTCGCTTCCCGCTGTCTGTCCCTATGTATGCTTACATCTTTAAAACTACGCAACGGATTTTGATGCGGTTTTTTTAATCGATAGAGTGATTTAAGAGGAAGGTTTATATGTATAATACATGCATACTATAGTACCCTTGCGAAGCTGGGGCAGGTCGCTAGTCTAATAATAAGGTCCTAAATCGCTGATCATCAAACGTTGCGTTCGACAAAAAGTCGTCAGTCAGCTTCAACCCTAACGCGCTACAGATCCTAATCAGTTCGGGAACTTGTACCGCATACTAATTACTGTATGCCAAAACAGACAGACAGACAAAGAGACATAAATAATTAATATATTATTGATGTTTGATAGTTTGTTCACGTTTGCACTGTCTGCGAGGAACATTCCCGTAGGTGTTTTTTTTTTTTTTTTGTAATGTTTTTTTAATCTGGGCGACAGACCACCTGGTGATGGTTGATGGTAAGTTGTTATCTCCGCCTATACACATAAGTCTGGTTAGTCACTGATATGTAAAATCAGCGTATATGGTTGACATCTCTGAAGCTTTTTATACAACGTGTTACATAATTCCCCTTAAAAAGAAAATGTTAATCAAGTAGTCTTTTATGGTTGTTGTCATTTACCTCTCAGAGGAAATTAGGTAAGAATGTAAATAACTTTCTGAGTAGTCTACTCTTTACTTTTATGTTTTCAGGGTTGCGTTTCAGTGATGATTTTATTTTATGATTTGACCAATTGTTTTTAGGTCTTTCTTTTATTTTAAAATATTGTCAATAGACTCTTTACAAGGGACCCTTTAATTCCCTTTCGGCTTTAGGGGTATTTTTGTAACACGTAGGTAATAATATTTACGTTTGAAATTTTAGAGACCAGAGCTATCACCCACTTCTGAAAATGTTAATTTTAGTAACAATTATTTTACTCTTTTCAAATTTTTTGAAGTCTGTTATTTTTTGTATTTTTTTTGGGTTCCGTACCCAAAGGGTAAAACGTGACCCTATTACTAAGACTCCGCTGTCTGTCCGTCCGTCTGTCACCAGGCTGTATCTCATGAACCGTGATAGTTATACAGTTGAAATTTTCACAGATATTGTATTTCTGTTGCCGCTATAACAAAAGATGCTAAAAACAGAATAAGTTAAATATTTAAGGGGGCTCCCATACAACAAACGAGATTTTTTGGCGTTTTTATAGATAATGGTACGGAACCCTTCATGCGTGAGTCCGACTCGCACTTGGCCGGTTTTTTATGTTAGTTTTTTTTTGTATTTTGAGTGGTATTAACAAGCGATTAGAGCAAATGCGAATAATGTGCTGTTATCCATTGAAGAGTTCCATTGTCAATCTCCGAGGGTCTTCATCAGATCTTCACCAAATTTAAATGAGACCACATCGGAAGAATACTCATAGTCTCATACAAACAAAAAAAAAGAATCATTAATATCGGTTCACAATTGGTGACGATATCGGTGAACAAACAACATTATCATCATCATTCTCCAGTCCTTATCCCAACTTATTTGTGGTCGTCACAGCATGTATTTTTCTTCCATACATCTCTATTAGTCGTCATCTCAGTAGTCACCCTCTTTCCAGTCATATCATCTTTTACATTATCCATCCATCGTTTCTTTGGTCTTCCTCTACTCTTATAACCATCCACATTCATACTCAAAACTTTCCTCACGACATGTTCCTCATTCCTCCGCATCACACACCATGATAACCGGTTTCCACACAATTTCTCAGTCACCGACGCCATTTTCAGACGTCCTCTTACATCGGTGAACAAACGTACAAAAAAAAACATATACTTCGAATTAAGAACGTCATCCATTTTTTGGATGCCAGTTTAAAAAAAACTTAAAATGGTTCTATAAAACTGTCTTTGGTCTGACGTCTGTTAACCAGCCTCCTCCTGACCTCCCATAGCAAGAAGTACCGACTCACACACACATATTCAACACACACACACACACTAACTCATACACACAGTTAGGTCGTCACAGCCGACTGGGTCACAATCGCGCAGACACGTTGATGTGGTGTTCTGACCCGTGACCGCGTCCTTCAGGTTTTCATGACCGATTTGGGGTAAGCAGTACTCTAAGTTAGACTTTTTTTTAAACATTGCCCCACATTACTTCATTTCATATATCACTAGCGACGGTTCGGACATTTTTGAGCGTTGACGCGAAATCCAGGTATTTCTAGGTGAATGATAATCCTAATTTCCTACCTAATATTATAAATACGAAAGTAAGTTTGTTTGTTACCGTTTCACGCCTAAACCACTGAACCGATCATGCTGAAATTCTGCTTATACGTTGTCAGGTGTACAGAAACGGACATAGGGTACCTTTCATCCCGAAAAAAAGACCTGTTCCCGAGGAAAACAACAATAACTTTCATAGATGGCGCCACGTGTCTTTCGAATCATGATTGAATTATATTATTATAGAAGAAACTTTAGTAGTGTGTTAAGAGTTTTTTTGAGCTTGATTAACGCGAGTTAGTAAATCATAAATTCGCATTATAAGAGCCTCCACGAGTGACGATACTTAAGTACGTCCGGCGCACCCTGGGCAGTCAGCCCCGCTATCAACCTTGCTGACTGGCTAATCTTTTCACCACAGCATGAGATGTTCTGGTATAGTGAGTGCCGATACGACAGAAGAACTCATTTCATTCGTTATAAACTATGTAAGGTCATATCTAATACATTATTTTTTTAAAGAGAGATCTCCTTCTATAAATATCTGAGATATAACATTTCCGTACCGCACGCTTGGAATATAGACGCGTGTTGTAAGATTCAACAAAAGCCAGCACGCTTGGTGGTACGATCTATACGGTCCGCCTGGCTAGCACTTAATTACAGAAGACGCAAGATCAACATCAGACATAAAAACAGGAATAGCCATAGCGAAACAAACATTTCACAAAAAACTATCCCTTTTTAAAACCAAAATAAATAAAAATATCAGGAAAAAACTCATAAAAACATATATTTGGAGCACTGTCCTTTACGCTTGTGAAACGTGGACCCTCACACAAAGCGATCGAGAAAGGTTGGAAGCTTTTGAAATGTGGTGCTGGCGTCGGATGGAAAAAGTATCATGGACGGAAAAAGTAACCAACGAAGAGATTCTAAGTAGAGTCAAAGAGAAAAAACAAATTATAGAACATATAGAAAGAAGAAGGGGGACAATGATTAGTCACTTACTGCGACACGACAGCTTCATAACTAACATCATAGAAGACCAATTACAAGCAAACAGAAAGCCAGGTAGACCAAGAAGAAAGTACACAGACCAATTGAAGGAAAAGACAGAAGTGATAACATACAAAGAAATGAAGGAATTGGCTCTGGATAGAGAAAGATGGAGATTGATACATCAACAAGTGACCAGCACTTAAATTTTGGATGGATGGCCTGGCTAGCTACCACCTGAACATTAAAGTCCGGCGCCAAGCAGTTTACTGTGTTCCGTCGTGTGTATGTGAGAGACAGAGGGGTATAGGGGAATCCCTCTATCATTGTTACTTGGATTCGTGTGCTTCATCTTAGACCCTGTCTGCGCTTACCATGAAACGCGACCACGACAAATAATCCCTTCAACTGGAGAGGTATATATTCAGCAGTGGACTGCGATAAGGGTTGCCAACCATACTTTATGATAACGTATCCTACTTTATTTCCATTAAGTATACTTTATACTTTTGCATAAAAATAAGGGTGGGTAAGTATGCAGAAAAAGTGTATCAGAGCAATAAGCGGCGTCGGGCCTTTTGAGACATGTAGACTCCTTTTCAAAAAACTAAATGTATTGACTTTGGTATCTATGTACATACTAGAAATAGGAATTTTTGTAAGGAACCAGACACAATTGTTTACTAAGGCAAGCGAAAATCTATACTAATATTATAAAGAGGTAGAATTTGTTTGTTTGTTTGTTTGTTTGTTTGTATGTAGGAGGTAATCTCCGAAATTACTCATCCGATTTCAAAAATTCTTTCACCAATAGGAAGCTACGTTATCCCTGAGTGCTATAGGCTATATTTTGGGATCAAAAAATTAGGGATCCGTAAATTAACGGGAGCGAAGCCGCGAGCAAAAGCTAGTTATAAATATAAGTCAAGGGATCCTACTAAGTTAAAAATAGATACATGTAGAAGCACATTTCATAAAAAAAACAGCCTAATGATGTCTATTAAAGTGTTCAACAATATCCCACGCTCAATAAGAGAACTCACTTTAAATCAATTTAAAAAAAAGTTAAAACAATGGCTGATAGAAAAATGTTTTTATACATTAAGTGAGTTTTTTAACTATAAAATGTATTAATAACTATAAACTCACTAAGCACCTACTTACCTAGTAAGTAATCTAATTTCGCATACCTTGCACAGGTGAGATGTGTTAAGCTCTATAGTTTTTTGTAACATCTACTATTGTATTCCATATCTCCTGCGAATAAATATTTCTATTTCTATGGGATACTCAACTTCAAAAACCAAAACAGCAACAATCAAAATATCAACACCATATAATCAACAGTTTAATTGTTCAATGAATCAGAATAACATTAGCCTGAAACATAAACGGTTCAAAATGTCAACACTTCAGATGAGCAACGAATCTGAATGTCACTGATTTATAACATAAATTTTTCACTTAATCAACACTTTAGAAAATCGATGTTTAACAAAATATCGTGAAATATTCAGTCATAACTTATTATTCGTCGATTATAACTTGATAGGATCTTTCAAAATTGTGTTGGCCACCGGTTCAGAATAAAGGATTCACAATAGAAAACCAGACATTTCAGTATGTTAAGTTTAACAATGTCTGCGACTAATATTATTATGACTGAATGTTTCACGATATTTAGTTAAACATCGATTTTCTAAAGTGTTGATTAAGCGAACAATTCTAAAAAAACTAACTACTAACTGAAAAATACTATAATCGTCTGAATTGACACAATCACACAGACACGCACTGTATGAGTATAATGCACTCTTTGTCATGTACTGTATGACAGCCGTCACTGACTGTATTCCGATGATAACTTAGAAGTCTTGTTGCAGTGCGTAATATCCTAAGGTTAGACCGGTGTCAGATTTTCGTGCTTCTGACTACCCGTAACAACTGTCATAGGTATTCTTATGACACCCGGGACCAACCTTGATGAGCAGCGATTAAGTTAGGATAAATCGGTCAGTTAGTCAACGCCTTTATTTTTCAACTACAATCTGTATTAGGGTTTCCGATGTCAATTTGATTTTATCGGAGATCGATTTTATAAACCCGATCTTCGACTTTTATAATCGGTTTTTTTGCATCCAGGTCGATCTTCAATGTTTTGACTAAATGAATACATTGAAGATTGATCTTTAACTGTCTATTTAAATTAAATGTATTCCTTTTACTATGACATACAATGTACTAAAAAAATATGGTCGTAAAACTGGAATTTTGTTTTATTTTTAAATTAGCGGAATTTCTTTCAATTTTTTATTTGTTTTTCTACGAAATCAGTTTTTTTTTTAATTTACAATCTTTTTACTATAAATGTATAAGTCTCGCCATAAAAATCCCTAAAAAAAAACGATTCTCGACATAAGTATCGATCTTTTGTCATCAATTTTTTTCCTGGTTCGATCTTAGAGTCCACCATTCGAGTCGATTCATGAGATTCATATTTTTGTCAAAGATCGGATCCTAATCTATAATCCATTTCATATAACATTAGACAAAAGTGGTCCACCAAGGCACTAATATCTTTTGAACCATTTCTTCAAGTATTCAGCTAATCTTGGTTGACCGTTAAGGGTCATACAAGCATAATACTATGTTGAATCTCTGCTGTAAGCAAACGTGTTGCTTATTTACATACATAAACTCACGCCATTTTCCCATAGGCGTAGGCAGAAATTGCAGAACGTGTTATCGGTAGCGGGTAGCACTGGGCAATGTTGACAAAAGAAGGTAGTCGTCGATATGGATCAACGCACCCGAGGTTATAAAGGCGGCGGTCATTCGACGAAGCGAGAGCATTCTGTGTTCATCAGCTGAAGAAGTCTGACCTTTTATATCTGACTAGCTTGTCCTTATTTTATGATCTTGTAATAATTGTGTAAAGTATTGTGATATAGTTCATGTTACTAATACTAACCCAAATACAAGTACTCTCAGTGGTGGAGAGTCTATGTTGGTTTTATTTACTATATTTACCTTGCTCGCAATCCTGACATACTGATATTAGCTATAACTGTAATGATAAAATCACCCCTGAACGATATTATTGTTGTGTCTTTTACAAACGCCACATGCTACGATCCTCACATACTCCTTTCGCTTCGTCCACGTTCATACATCTTGTCATACACGCACGCCGGTTGTGAGTACTACGCACCTGTCCTTTTTGAAGAACATCACCAATAACATCGATGTATGTCCTTCTAGGGCGTCCTCTACGTTTCCACTGACATTCGCCTTATAAATAAATTCCTTTTGTTAATCGCCGTTCACTCATTCTCTCAACATAACCACACCGTACTCCTCATAATTTAGCAAAATTTTTCGTAGTTTTCGAGATAAGAAATTACAGACAAACAAAGTATTGTAATGCTTTTAAATAATAACATTATTAAAACTACAATACGTGATTCACAACAAAGAAGTATGATGTACGTATGTATGTACGTGACAATCTCAGGAACGGCTGACACATAAATGATAATAATTTAATAGCTGTACATAATGCACAATTACTGTAGTTTTGAATTATATTGTACTAGCTTTTGCTCGCGGCTTCGCTCTCGTTAATTTACGGATCCCTAATTTTTTGATCCCAAAATATAGCCTATAGCACTCAGGGATAACGTAGCTTCCTATTGGTGAAAAAATTTTTGAAATCGGATGAGTAATTTCGGAGATTACCTCCTACATACAAACAAACAAACAAACAAACAAACAAATTCTACCTCTTTATAATATTAGTATAGATATAGATTGTTGTTGTAGTATTATACAAATATACCTGTAAATTTTTTTTTCTATTATTATTTGTCTTGGTTACACACTTTGCCCAACCTGGGAATCGAACCCAGGACCAATAATGAAAATTCAATGCCTAAGGGGGTGAAATAAGTGTTGAAAGTTTGTATGACAAATCTGTTACTTTTGAAGTAAGAAGCATGGAATTAAAAATGTAGGTTCTTAGTAAGAAATAAATACAGGGTGTAAAAAGACCCATCACATAGCCGAAATATACGCACTCTGTACATCAAACTAAACTACATTGACCAAAAATAATTGCTGGGAAACGACTTTTATTTTTTGGCATAAAAAACGCTTTTTTTAGTAGTGGCGATGCCGCGCGTTTGCATGCGTGCAGCGGCCACACAGCTGAGCCAAGGCGGTCGTGTGCGTTTGATATTCGTTGCGTTTTTGTAATTTCAAATGCGATATTTATGAGGAAAAATTGAAAATTTTGATAAAGTTGTTTGGAAGAAAGTTTAGTATTATCAATTAGAATACGTTATTGGAAAAAACTAAAAAAAATATGTATACTTTGACCTTCAATATCTCCAAAACCAATGATTTCCCAGGTATGGTCTGGTAGAAAAAAATGATCCCAATGATGGGTAGAATATGTGGTTTTCGCTATCGTTAAGGGTCTTTTTACACCCGATATACACGTGTTTGAGGGTTTTTGGAAATTCTGCCCGTAAGAGGTGAAATAGGGGATGTTTTTTTTTTCTATCTACGTCTAACAAGAGGCTTAACGAGGGCTCAAAATTACACGCAAGCGGAGCTGCGGGAGCTAGTATTGACATAAGGTCCAAATTAAAATGGTTACGCCGCGCTCGTGGATGGTCTGAATAATTAGACGATTTTGGTTAAGTGAATATTAGTGATCACTTTGGACGTTTGTAATTGTTTGGTCATCTTTACTGCTACTTACTCTTTGACGCTGACTGTACATTATAAAACTGAGAGAAAGATGGGAATAGAACTGTCTATCTTCCCCCAATTACAATTTCGGGGGAAGATGCCACGAAAATTCCCATTTTCCCCCATTCGGGGGCAGACATGCGGGGGAAGATGGGAATAAACCAATATTATAACTTTAAATAAAGTAAAAACCGACTACAAAAAAAAAACTAAAAATTGTAAAGTAATTACCATATTATAAAACTATCAGATTCAGAAGTCGGTGCCTTCAATTTGGTTCAGTGTAAAATTGCACCGACTTCTGAAACTGTTGTTTTTATAATAATATTATGGTAATTATTTTACCCATTTTAGTTTTTTTTTTTAAGTCGGTTTTTACTTTTTTTTAAGTTATTTTATTTGCCATAAACAATATACAAACATGCAATTACAGCAATCCCGGGTAATTTGCTGTTATGCATTGAAGAGTTCCATTGTCAATCTCCGAGGGTCTTCATCAGATCTTCACCAAATTTAAGTGGGACTACCTCGGGAGAATATTCTTTCAAACAAAAGAAGAATTTTGCAAATCAGTCTTCATATGAAGGAGTTATGCCCGAACATACATAATTTTTTTTTAAAAATATAAACATCCGAATTGAGAACGTCCTTTTTGAAGTATGTTAAAAATTATATTCTTATTACTTATAATAATACAAAAAAGTTGTTATTTCAAAAGCTAATAATACTGGCAACCGAAACAAAATAGTAAAAAGTGCATTTTTAACAAAAAAATCGCAATCTTTTATTATTAGACACCCTTTTTTTGATAACCCTAATACAAAGTTGAACAATTGATACATTATAGTTAACAATAGTTGAACAAAATCAATAAAATCAATACTAGAAGCGTGACGGGGTTTAAAATACCCCTGTTTTTAGGGTTCCGTAAAAACATGACTGCAAGAATAAAACGCCGGACTTTCGCGGCAACGTGCTTTTTAGCCGACTTCGAAAAAGAGGTGTCCGATTTCTAAAAGGCCTTTAAGTGAGTAAACCTAATTTTGAGTTATGAGCAAAAACGTGGAAAGTGTTTTTCCTAGAAATTGACGTTCGCGCTGACATCGAACTAGTATTCAGGCATGCGCTATTGCATGCGCGCTGGTGTAGACATAGTTTAAGATTACGGTCTTTGAGATTCATGTGTCCATAATGAAAATCAGTTACAGAATTCAACTAACGCTATAAAATATACCGCATATAGCAAATATTGTATAGCACAACGATATCGCTCAGCATACAATTTATATGGACACGTTCACACAACGCTGTGCTATAAAGCATAGGCTAACTCTACGCGGTTTGAGCGATTCTCAGAGCTATATCGTACGATTCTCCGGTCCCCGCCCTGCCTCACTTCTACCCCGTTACACCGTCTGTTTCTGACCGTCAAATAACTTGCTACACATAGTAGACTGGCTTGCGATACAGCGTATGGTGTGAACTTCATGCTATAGTAATAGCTTATGACGCAATAAGCTATACTATGTGGCGAAATATATATATCGCAGTCTGAACTGCGATTAATACTTCGAAAAAAAGGAGTTAAGAAGAAATGAGTAATTTAATTTGCTCGTAGATTTTTTGCTTAAAGACGTAGCCATAGAAGCTACAAACAAAATTGCAACATTGAATTTATCTACAGAACCATTGTACAAAAAAATAAACTTAAAAAAAAAACTACATTTCTGTAACACAATGCTCGCATTTTTATAATCTGCGAAAAAAATAATTAGGTCCGCGCATTGACAGTTTTTTTTTATAAATTTACGCCACCGGAGCAAAGGAATCAGCTGCTCAGCCAGAATGGAAGACTCACAAAGGTTTTTTTAAACGCGAAAGGGATGCGGTACAATGACGGCGTTTTTTTTTTGTCGTGTTCTTTTTTTAAAACGGCTTAAAGTTGCGAACTACGTTAGTTTAGTGAGGATATGTTATTTACTTCATTATTATATTTTTTTATAAATTAAATTGGGTCAATCGACCATTAAGGAAAGTTAGGTCGCAAGTTATAAAAACATAGACTACGTGACCAACGTAAACCAACGTGTATCTACTTTGGCTGCACTTTAAGCTCTATGCCTACAATTATCTCAGCATTATCAAGGCAGTATTAACTATCGCCATGAAATCTGATCGATAAGCGAAAACTAGTAGCAATGAGACTAGTACTAATCTGAAAGGGTGATAAAGTACCCAAAATAATGAATAACTTTTGTTCTACAACTTTCCCCAAAATTCCGTAGTTTAAAAGCAATGGGTGTTCAAAATTTTTTTGAAAATACACAAAAATGTATCTATCCTAGGATATGATCAGCTGTGTTTATATTTTAGGTCATATTTGGGGTCAAGGATAGTTCCATTTTTTGAATTAGTACCTACTAAAAAAGGGCTGTTTTTTGCTTGATACATAAAGTGGCCCACGGATTAGTACCACCCCCCCTCCCTTCCCGACACCTTGTAGCTATTATTTTTGGTATTTTTATGAGCGTGTGTATTGATATGGAAATAATAATTAATTATTCATTCTGTGGTGTTAGTCAGATCCATATTAATCTAAACTTTTTGCAAAAAACATAAAAAGTTAACCCCCTCTACAAAGGGTAGTGACAATTATACCACAAGCGTATGCCGCGCCATCTGGTGGCAAGCTTCTGTATTGTACTCGGCTGTATTCGGGTGAATTCGGAAACACTCGGAATTTGTGTCAAAAAAAACTGTCTGCGTTTGAGTTTCTTATCATGGTTTTTTATAGAGGACCTTTGTATCCTATGGCTACCTATCACAGTCTGAAGAATATAGGCATATGCATCACTTAGTATATAACTTTAAAAAAAGAAAAAACCGACTTATAAAAACTAAACGGAGTAAAATAATTATCATATAATAAAATTATCAGTTTTTTTTAAATTATTTTATTTAATAATTTTTAGTGCCACAAATTATAATTACAATAGTGTACAAATTCTCGGACCAGTACTACAACAAGAACGTCGTCTACATACGATATGTGTATATTTTTTTAGTTTTTGTTGTTTTTTTCAAAAAGCGTCGAATCAATTTCGATAAAATTAATATAGGACCAAACGAGAAGTATACCTTCTCAATCAAAATAAGAATTTTTCGAATCGGTTCAGAAATGACGGAGATCTGAGGTGACAAACATTAAAAAACAACCGATTTGAGAACCTCCTCCTTTTTGAAGTTGGTTAAAAACAAAGTCGCTTCTCGCTGTCTGTCCCTATTTATGCTTATATCTTTAAAACTACGCAACGGATTTTGATGCGGTTTTTTTTAATAGATAGAGTGATTCAAGAGGAAGGTTTTAAGCTGTAAAACGGACACGTGCAAAACCGGTGCGGGTCGCTAGTGTTTCATATAAAAAAACTCGTTGTATCGTATTTCCTATAAGAATTTTCTAATGCTAATTATTTTCCTTGCGAAGTATCTGCGGTGTAACACTACAGGAATAGAGGTTTATGTTTTACCAGTTTTTTCAGAAATTTTAGCCAAATTCAAAACTTATTGTTATAATGAATGGAAAGAATATTTCAAATCTAAAGACAAAGGGCTATGGTACAAAACCATCCAAAGTGAGCCTCCTCGGATCCCATGGTTTAGTAATTTTAAAGTTAGCCGTAGAACGTTGGTAACTTCTTTCAGAATTCGTTCCGGACACATGCCACTAAGATCCTTTGCATTTCTGATGAAGAAGGTAGAATCTCCGTTTTGTTTAGCCTGTGATAGTAAAGTAGAAGATGCTTATCACCTCTTGGTGGAGGGTGTCAGGAATGGGCCTGAAAGAAATGCGTTAGTTAGTGAACTAAACATAAATAAGTTAGATGTAGGTATATTTAATATGATCTTAGCGAAACCAATGTCGCCAGAGGCTGCATTGGTATAGTCGTTGGTTAATTTGTAAGTTTGTTAGTAATTAGATTAGTTTATGATGGAACTAGCGTAACATATTGTTAAAAGTTCCTAAAACAAATAAAGAAAAAAAAAAACTTTGAATGACAGATTGAAGAATGATGTGATAAGACAAAATATGCGGTTTAAAAGATGATGTAGTGAGTTAAGTTCGGCGAGGCAACGTAGGAGTTTTTAAAATAGTCACGTCTTTGCAGTGTGAACGGTTTAATGAGACTGATTTCAGTATGGAGCTTATAACTAAGGAAGTTTACAAATGAATTCTTAACTTAATAGCTACTTTGGTGTAATGTTCGGCGTGTGAGCTGACGAGACGGCGACGGTTTGACAGCGTTACGTAACTAGTGACAAAAATAGAAATAAAAAAAAAAAAACGAACGACGGTTTTTGACAGGTAACCCGTTTAACCATCAATCCCTGAAAAGCGTCATCATGACGGTTATGTCATCCTTTAATTAAATGTCAGTGTACTTATCACCTAGGATTTCCTGCACAGTTTCCTGGATTATAAATAATGATGATGTACTAACAAAAATTGAAAGGAGTATGCTTATGGTTTGATCATGTTAAGAGAATGAGTGAACGGCGATTAACAAAAGCTTATAAGACGGATGTCAGTGGAAACGTAGAGGACGCCCTAGAAGGACATACATTGATGTTATTGGTGATGTTCCTCAAAAAGTACAGGTGCGTAGTACTCTCAACCGACGTGCGTGTATGACAAGATGTATAACCGTGGACGAAGCGAAAGGAGTATGTACGGATCGTAGCATGTGACGTTCTACTGATTCTACCTACCCTCATGGGAATAAGGCGTGAGTTTATGTATGTGTAAATTATTTTATTTTCTTGTACGTAGATTCGTAGCACTCGTAGCAAAATGGCTACAGCGTAGTCTACGAGGTTTTTTTAGCACTACTAGACGTGTATCGGTTTATATTGGTACACCGCTATCACCATGGGCCCGAGGTACAAAAAGATTTTAACCTTCGATTCCGATGCCTAATTAGAGAAGAAAAGGTAGGATATAGTTTGTTGAATAAAGCTTAATTTTCGAAATATTCAGTATTTACGGAAATTCACAAATCGAAAAATATCTATGGTAGCAAGTTCTATGAATGCGGTGTTGCGACTTTTATCATACCATACCCTCTCGCCGTGTGTCTTATTTGTCGGGGAGGGTTGTGAAGTGAGAAGTTTCTCCACTCACTAAATATTGAGAGTTCAACCTAAGGTATTGTTTACAAGGAAGTACTAAAGTTAATATGTAATAGTTACTATAAGTATTAATATTAAGTACAGAAAAACAAAAAAATGACTGAATTGGACTTTCGTTGATATAACATTTGACTCATAATACCATCAGAAAATCGTCAAAGTCAAAGTGATTTATTTGCGTGGTTAAACTATTTCGGGTATCTCGGGCCCACGGTGTATACAGGGTGTTAACGAATTCGTGTAATTCCTTAAAACATTTGATCTACTACTGGTGTAGATAGGTCCTGCACGGGATTTAGATTGATTAAAATAAAAAAATAAAAATCTTTTTTTTTTCATGCGGCTTTGTTACCGATCGTATCTAAACCATCTAATAAGGATTCAGTAAAAAAATAAGTATTTTTTTTTTTGCAAAAAACAATTTTATTTGTGTGAACATTTCGATACCACGCATAAATCAATGAAAAGCACGGCGACACGGCGGGCAGGAACGACTAATGCGATATCGCTCTTTGCAGTCAGATAACTCAAGGCTCTAAAAAGAGTCAAAAACTGAAAACTAAGATTTTTTTGTTTTTTTTTTTCAGTTGATTTTTAGTTTTACCCTTTTAGGGTTAATCTGTGTCACCAGTAGATCACGTTGTTTGAATGAATTACACGAATTCGCTTACGTGTATAGCATAATCAGTCAATTACTATCCCACTGCTGGGCGTGTGGGCCTTTTCATAGAATGAGAAGGGTTTTAGACCTTAGTCCACCATGCTGACCTGAGGGTTGTCGGACTACACCGAGAACTTTATGTAGTCCTCTCAGGTGTGCAGGTTTCCTCACCATGTTTTCCTTCACCGTTACAACAAATGATAATAATATTTTAAATATCTTGACTTAGGACGCCGTGTTAGTTAACCACTTAATATAAATTTGAAACCAATTGTTTTTTTGTTGGATAAAAAAATTATCATAGATAATTTTTTTCGGATCCACAAATGTGACAGCCCCGAAGAAAATTTTAAATTAGCAATAACTTTTGGATAACACGGAATTATATTGTCGTTTTAATACTACACATAATAGAAAGTATAAGCAATATTTTGATGTAGAAATCACGAACTAATATGGTGTTATAGGTGAATAAAAAAAAACATATCTCGCGTCTCATTCACGCTAAAGCAACAGAAATTGGTGGAAGGGTACGTACAATTAATGGAATAAATAAAAACTGGAATACGTAGTTCCGATTTTTAAATAAGATTTTTTTTTCGTTTTTCATGATGCGGATATCACGAAACTTTGATGATTTTAAAAAAAAAGTTACAGGTTGTAGCCACGCCGGAGTTGAACTCTAGTATCGGAAATGATAGAAAATATCGATTACTTTAATAAAAACATCATCATCTGCCTAGCCTTTTCCCAACTATGTTGGGGTCGGCTTCCAGTCGAACCGGATGCAGCTGAATATCAGTATTTTACATGGAGCGACTGCCTATCAGACCTCCACAACCCAGTAACTGGGTAATACGATACTCTTGGTAAGACTGGTTGTCAGACTTTCTGGCTTCTGACCAACAGTAACGACTGTCAAAGATCTACAAATGACAGCCGGGACCAACGGCTTTACGTGCTTTCCGAGGCACGGAGGAAACTCGCTATGGTAAATGGTCACCCATCCACAGACCAACCTCGGCAAGCGTGGCTTAACCCGGAAGATCGGTCTATGCGGCTGTAATTATTTAGCCACGAGCTCCTTTAATAAAAACATGATGACACAAAAATCGGGTTCTTAACACACTGTGCACCGCACCGCACCGTGTTGTTTCTCCCTAAAGCAGGGATGAAGAATTTAAATAAAACTAAAATAAAATACATTTTGTATGGAAATAAAAATTATCGAATTTTGAAATGTTATTGCTTTAAAACAGTCATCAGTGATACATTAACTGGCCTTCGGATTAGTATCTTCTTCCGTCTAACTTTGCATATAAATATTGTAATACCGGCTAAGACTAACACTAAACATATTATTAAACACACCAAATCCAAAATGCGCCCAAAAATCTTTTGCTAAAAGTCGCGGTACCTTAAACCGGTTGCTCACGGCCGGCAAAAAAACGTCTGCGAACAGTCTGGGTAACGAGGTCAATGTACCCGTCTGCCGGAGACTTGACCCCTGTTATCTTAGATAAACGTAGCGTTGAAGGGTTAGCTAGTGGTGTACTGTTTGGAGTTGCTTGATAGATAGGTTTGTAGAACAAATTTGAAAGAAAAAAAGGACATAAATGTGAAAAATACTTCACTACATAGTATAAAAAATAAACTTTAAAAAAAAGTAAAAACCGACTTCAAAGAAAAACTAAAAGGAGTAAAATAATTACCATAATATAAATTAACAGTTTCAGAAGTCGGTGGCTTCTATTTGTTTCAGTGTAGAGTTGCACCGACTTCTGAAACTGTTAATTTTGTATTATGGTAATTATTTTGCTCCTTTTAGTTTTTCTTTGAAGTCGGTTTTTACTTTTTTTTTAAGTTTATTTTTTATTAAATACGTTTTAGAGCCCAAATACGCGTCCGATACTTGCCTCCGATAGTCTGATCAGACTATCTGAAGGCCTCCGCGTCATACATTTGTTTGAACATGAATTACACGTACGATCAGAGTATCGGATCGGATGTCAGAATCGTAAGCATCGTTCGGGCGTCGTCGTCGTCCAGAAAAAAGCGGACACGAGAATCGTACGTGTATTTCATGAATCCGATCAGATAGTCGGATCCAGCTCCCAGAAGCAAGTATCAAACGTGTATTTTGACCCTCATTTCAGTTCATTTAAATTCACATTTTTTTTGTAATTTTATTTTTCTTTTTTGATTGGCATAAACAATACACAACATGCGAATACTGACAGCAGTCGCGAGTGCTTTGCTGTTATCCATTAAAGAGTTCCACTGTCTAATCTCCGAAGGTCTTCACAAATCGGAACACTTCGAGATTCTTTCAAACAAAAATGAAACATTAAAATTGGTTCACAATTGGAGAATATTTCGCTTCTGACTACCCATGAAGACTGTCATAGGTATTCGTACGAGTAGGTATAACACCCGGGTTCGGTTTAAGCTGCACTTGTCGTAGTTAATTTTTGTATTATCGATCATTCGTTACACATCGAGACCCCTCCGTGGCCTCCGTGCCTCGGAAAGCACGTTAAAGGTGAACGCACACTTATCCGAGCCGAACGCGTCGAACGAATCGAAGTCAAGGAGGCCTCGCACACATATCCGCGCCGAAAGAATCGACCGCGCCGAAGAAATCGTTTCTATTTCCTTTACGTCTGTCGCACTGTTATTACTCTATTGTCAGTGCTTTATTAATGAAACATGAATGAGCGAGCGCATCGGTCGAGTCGACCGCATAATAATAACCGCTCACACGTCTGTTGCCCCCTTCGCCTATGTACTGGCGGCTTTCAGGGGGCCCAGCTAGTGACCTGGCGAGTCACCGTCTGCCAATATATTTCAAATTTAAGCTTGAAAGGTAGACGCCGTTTTCTTCCGGCAATAGAAGTTATCCAGTCCATTTAACACCCCTTCCCATAGACCAGTTTTATTTTTACCATATTTCACAATAGTTTTGCGTCCACCTGGGACGGGGTACTCCAATAGTGCAGCCGTGGATAGTCCCGGGTTGGTGCCCCACCCCATTTTAGATTAAAGTTCTCAAAGGGGCCTCTGCGCGTTGGACCTGTGTCCCCGTGTATGCCTTCCAAAGAACCGGACATCTTCCGCACGGAAGATGAGCCGTGATGTCCAAAGAAATAATAATAATAAATCATTTATTTCAGAATTAACATTCCATAATTATACAATTTTGTTAGTATCATTACCACTTATAAAACTATGTTAGTATTAGAAGCCGCGCCGAATCGGATGACGTCATCCGAATTCGTCTAGGATTTCTGGGGTTCTTCCAGATTCGGACCATTCGATGCGGGCAAGTATGCGAGGTTCCATAAGATTTCATACACAGAATTCTAAAATTCATTTCGTTCGATGCGTTCGGCTCGGATAAGTGTGCGTTCACCTTAAACCATCAGTCCTGGGTGTCATAAGAATACCTATGACAGTCGCTACGGGTAGTCAGAAGCCTGAAAGTCTGACAACCGGTCTAACCTTAGGATATCGACATTGCTCAGTAACTGAGTTGCGGAGGTCTGGGGTTCTACTCCCTAAGCATAAAGTCCGTAGTTTCGGCCTTAGTTACGAGCGTTTCCTACTCCCTATCACCAACGGACATACGATTACTTCAGGGCCCGAACTAAGAATGAATGATAACAGGATTTGACAGTTGTCCTTACTACCGATGTGTTTTTGCCCGTCCGAAAAGTTGAACTTGACGCTTGTTTTGTTCACTTCTACATTTCGGGCTACTTTCGGACGGACGACAGCTTCGTTGACGGACTTAGGGAGTAGGCTCCCTGATAGCAGTCGCTCCGTGTAAAATACTAATATTCAGCCGCATCTATTTAGATTGCAAGCTGAACATAACATAAGTAGTTGCGAAAAGGCAGGCTGCACATTACTATCATCATCATCTGCCTAGCCTTTTCCCAACTATGTTGGGGTCGGCTTCCAGTCGAACCGGATGCAGCTGAATATCAGTATTTTACATGGAGCGACTGCCTATCAGACCTCCACAACCCAGCAACTGGGTAATACGATACTCTTGGTAAGACTGGTTGTCAGACTTTCTGGCTTCTGACCAACAGTAACGACTGTCAAAGATCTACAAATGACAGCCGGGACCAACGGCTTTACGTGCTTTCCGAGGCACGGAGGAAACTCGCTATGGTAAATGGTCACCCATCCACAGACCAACCTCGGCAAGCGTGGCTTAACCCGGAAGATCGGTCTATGCGGCTGTAATTATTTAGCCACGAGCTCCTAATAATACTATTGCAGTGTTATATCACATATTCCACATCGGTTATCATAGAGAAGCTTGTCAATGGTTGAATACCCAACGTGTTATCAGTATCGGGCCAACCAATAGAAGTTAGTAACATTATCTATGTTTAAATAGTAAATAGTTAACTGATAAACAATCTAATAGACCGTTAAAGTCATATATTTACTTAGCTATACGACCAGTATACGCTGACACGCGGTGGGATATGGAACTAGATTTTTTTAATAGAGTTTTATGTGTGTCTTTGAGAACAGCGCCGCTCTGGAGGGTCAATTTATATTGGATACATTGTATGCCCTATTTACGTATTTGTCGATATAATATTCTTGTATACCTTGAACTAAAGGTACTTTTTTAAAAACATAGACACTGAATCACAATCAGTTATTAAGTTATCACAACAAAGTTAATCATAAAAAGGGAAAATAGCAAAAATATCGGACGTTCCTCAATGGCGGTTATTTTACTTACTACCTTAGAGCGCATGCGCGTGCCGCTCTTTTTAACCTGTGGTGCACATTTTTCCAATGTTGCCAACAATATTATTACTCCTACAATGTGTTAAATCCATGTGATTTCCTGCATAGAATAATGGTAAGGATGGGCAGTAGCGTCCTGTTCTATCTAGTCTTTCCCCAAGAATGCTGAATACAAGTATTTTCCACGGAGCGACTGACATCAGAAGCCCAATTCTCGTAATTAATTTGAAGTAAGATTGAAGGTTGACCGAACGGAGATTAAATTATGAATTGAATCAAAAACGGTATTCTGGTACACCTAAAGTTCGGTCCGGTTCAGTATCATCTCAGTCTATCTCGATATAATGTCAATTTAGCAACTTAAAATCTATTATCGATAGCATACCGATATCAACAGTCATAGACTAAAATTCTAGAAATAAATGAAAATTCCAACTTGTCAAAATGGCTCAGTACATAATGTAACCAGAATACCCTTTTGGCTTCAGTCAACTTTCAATCTCATTTCAATATAATCTCACGTTTGACGTTGTTTGTTAACGAACAGGAATACCATTTGTCATATTTATGAGATTGAGACTAGATCGAAACTATATTTTGAACATTTTTAATTATGAGAATTGTCCTTCTGGTTTTAGGCGCTGTAGCTAGGTCGTTAAGGTGCTTTTTTAATCTCTCCTGGTACATTTTTGTAGTTTTTTGGATTTCCTCCGTGACAGTATCCATCAATAGCTCTTCATGGATTTCAGCGTTTGTGACGAACCAAGGAACGCCACTAATTAAACGCAAGATAGCATTCTGCATTCTCTGTATTATACTAATGTTAGAGTTACAATCACTACCCCATAGTTGGATTGCAATAAAGCCACACTGGCTTTAGGTTCACTATATACAAAGTTAGTCAGAAAGGGGGTACTAATCCGAAGCCCACTAATAGTATCACTGATGACTGTTTGAAAGCAAGTGTTAAAATTACAAAATTCGATAATTTTTTTCCAAATAAAACACAATATTATTATATTACTAAGATACAATATTTAAGCCGTGGGTACATAACTTTTAGGCTATATACATTATTCTTATAATATTTACACAAACAATATTTACATAATTACAAATAAAAGTATATACAAATAAAAATAAAAGTATATACAAATAAAATATATCCTAATAAAACTGTAAACTAAAATAGTGCGTCAAAATATTCCTCCGCATCGCTGTCGACTGGTAACGTGCCCAGAAGGCTGGCAGCATTGCCACGTTGTATGGCAATGCTTATCCTTTGACCAAAGTAGAGGCCAGCCTTCGGGTCACGGGTCGTGTCGACCAGCCGCCTTGCAAGATCTTTGTATAAAATTTGGGCACTCGGACCCCACGGCCCGAGTGTTTCGACCCCAAACGGCTCGAAAATATAATAATCAAGTTATTATATTTTCGCCGCTTGAGGGCCTCCGCAGCTGCAGCAGCAGCGCCAGCACAGCCTACCGAGCTAGGAAGATGAGATGGCGCAAGGGTATCGACGCGCGTTGCGCCAAATAAAATGATTTTAATTTTAGTTTTTTCATAAATTCTTCATCCCTGCTTTAGTTACAAATTCAGAAAATGGTGCTTCTAATTCATGACCCCAAATATGACCTAAAATGTAAACACAGCTGATCATAACTGGGGATAGATAGATTTTAGAGTTTTTTTTTTTAGATTTTTGAACAACTGTTTCTCTTAAACTATTGAGTTTTGGGAAAAGTTGTAGAACAAAAGTTATTCATTATTATGTGTACTTTAACACCCTTTCGAATTAGTACCCCCTTTCTGACTAACCTTGTATATTAAAAGTTTGTTGTCGATGCAACGACAATTATTTAAGAATATGAAACCACATTTTGGCCATAAACATTGTGACTCACCAAACCACTATACTAAACTTCCTCATAATAATACGCCGACATAATAATAATAACGACGGCAACATAATAATAATATAGACCGGAAATGATGTAGACATGCCAGATAGGACTACACTATTAGCTAATAATTTCTTAGAAAAATGTCGCTTCCATGAATTTTTGATGTGAGGAGTGGCACACCATAGGATACTATTGTTTCCATAGGGAGTTTTATAGAGGAGCTCGTGGCTAAATAATTACAGCCGCATAGACCGATCTTCCGGGTTAAGCCACGCTTGCCGAGGCTGGTCTGTGGATGGGTGACCATTTACCATAGCGAGTTTCCTCCGTGCCTCGGAAAGCACGTAAAGCCGTTGGTCCCGGCTGTCATTTGTATATCTTTGACAGTCGTTACTGTTGGTCAGAAGCCAGAAAGTCTGACAACCAGTCTTACCAAGAGTATCGTATTACCCAGTTACTGGGTTGTGGAGGTCTGATAGGCAGTCGCTCCATGTAAAATACTGATATTCAGCTGCATCCGGTTCGACTGGAAGCCGACCCCAAACATAGTTGGGAAAAGGCTAGGCAGATGATGGCACACCATAGGATAGTATTGTTTCCATAGGGAGTTTTATAGAATACTCTATAGTTATGGCTTTCGGTGTTATTGGTGATGTTCTTCAAACGGTGCGTAGTACTCTCAACCGGCGTGCGTGTATGACAAGATGTATGAACGTGGACGAAGTAAAAGGAGTATGTAAGGATCGTAGCATGTGGCGTTCTACAGTTACTGTCTACCCCCATGGGAAAAAAGGCGTGAGTTTATTTATGTATGTATGGTTATGGTTCTCCTGGGGAATTATTTTTTTTAAATTATTATTTGATCTGTCTACCTTGTTGGTCTAGGGGTCGCAAGCGCTTCTGCTGAGCGTGGTACAACGAGGTAGTCGAGGCGATGTTATTTTTACCCGACTACGGCGAAGCCAAAAGGAAGGGTAATGATTTTGGCAGTCTATGTATGTATTTTCACCGTAGCGCCTACTGAACCGATTTTAATGAATGTGGTGTCATTATTAATTTCAAATGTATCCCTTAAAAAAATGTGTTGTGAAGTCTCTTATACTAGAGTGTTCATGGAGTTTCTTGCCGGCTCTTCTCCATAGGACCTACTTCTTGGAACCGTGCAACTAAATTGTCGAGACGTTTCCTAAGTGCCTGTTCGAAATAAAAAAAACTTTGAATTTGATTACGTATACGATGTTCTATTAGCCCCAAGATAACCAAATCACCCAATTTTACTCAGTACTAACTTTTTTGTGTTGCTCCATTTCAGGATAGAAGAAGACGGGACCTGTCCAGACTGGAACCAAGAGTAGAAGACCCAGCAACCCTCAATCCAATTCCTGGAAATACAAGACCTTTTCATAAAAGGTAAATAATTATATTCTTGGCTTAGCAAGTCGGTATCAACCTCACTTACCCAAATATGTTGTGTTCAGCTTCCAGTCTAACAGATGCAGCTGAATACCAGTATTGTACACGGATCGACTGCCATCAGACCTCCGCAACACAGTTACTGGACAATGCCGATATCCTTTTTTTTTCGTGGGAAAATTCTCATGGATGCCCTTCACTCGGGAAAGGCAAAGAAGGGGTATGCCAGACTCTTACTGGCTAAAAACCCACGGTGTTCCTTCTCCTGACCCTTGGCCGAGGTCTCGGGATTCGCAGCTGCATGCACCGCGACCCCGGCAGGCCTCGGTCCGCCAGCCCCTGGCAGACCTCTTCCTTTGTGGGGCCTTGCCCCACGTCCTCCTGAGAGGCGCGCACGGAACACAGCGCGCCGCCTTCTCGGTCCTGTTACTGGTCGGGCGACGGGTCCCCTAACCCGCCGCCCGCAGGCCACACACTAGGGTGGCCAGAGATCGTCGCGCGCCCTCCGGCGCCCGGTGCGTCTTGCGCGGAAAGGGAGAGTGGCAGCTGCCTCTCTCTCCCTCTCTGCTCCCTGCTTGGTCGCTATCACCTCCTCGCAGAAGGAGGCGACGGCTTCCCAGGCACTACCTTCTGCAGGGTATGCAGAGTTTATTTGCATGTATGGAGTACACGCCACTGACGACATCCACGCGGGCGTAGCCGGCTACCTCTAGTATCTTTATAAATGAAATGCCAGACTTGGCTCTACCAGATCTCAGAATTTTTTACGGCGAAAGAATCGCGAGACTTGGTTTTTTTTTACATGAATGTTTTTGATGGGATTTAACTTAATTTTAGTAACGTAGCATTGTTTTAGCTCAGATCTAAAGCGAATACAGCCCAGTGAAGTTGGCCTTACCCTGTCTGTTACCTGCGAAATATCAAACGTAAAGATACCTTTCGTAACCAAAAGTACTAGGCTCGCATAGACTGAAGGAGTTATAAACAAAGTTCTGAGTCTCTTAGCAACAAACGTTTTATTTGACCTTCACATTTTACTAACCAAATGGAAACCTACAGTATAATTCATAAGGAATTGTGTTAATCACCACGGTTATTAAACGTATCGGTGATTACTGAATCCTAACTTCCTAACTCATATTATAAATGCGAAAGTAAGTTTGTTTGTTACCTTTTCACGCCTAAACCACTGAACCGATCATCCTGAAATTTTGCATATACATTGTCAGGTGTACAGAAACGGACATAGGGTACCTTTCATCCCGAAAAAAAGTACTGTTCCCGAGGAAAACAACAATAACGTTCATAGATGGCGCCACGTGTCTTTCGAATCACGATTGAATTACATATATTATTATAGAAACTTTAGTAGTGAGTTTTTTGAAGCAGCGGGCAAAAGCTAGTGTTTTATAATTATAGGAAGCGTTTTCAAACTATAAACTTACCTTTTTTTCTAGTTCCAAAATCAATGTCGACAGTTAAAAGTACCAGGCTGTCATAGCCACGAAGAGTTTGCATTACAGCTCTTCAATACCTTTATTATAACATATCATCACTCCTGTATTCCCTGAAGGGTAAGGCAGAGGTACATAGTACACCCTCATTTCGCAGTCCCATGTAATTGGGGGCGAGCCTATTGCCATCAACCGGACATAAATATTCCGGGCTGTAACTGAGAAATGAACCACACCCAATAACACTTTGCCTTACCTGGGGATCGATCCCAGGACCTCACTTTCGAACACTAGACCAACAGCAGTCCACTATTATTACTATAGTTTAATCTACTAGTTTAATGCATGGTTCACACGAGCTTAGTACCTGTCATTAGTGCTTATCGCTTATACTTGTCGCTTCACTACATTTTCATTTAAAACTACGCAACGGTTTTTGATGCGGTTTTTTTAATAGATAGAGTGATTCAAGAGGAAGGTTTTAAGCTATAAAACGTACACGTGCGAAGCCAGGGTGGGTCGCTAGTACTTTAATATAATATTATTTACGTTTATTCTTAAAATGATAACAACTCTTTACAAAAAAATATGAGTACCATAATTGCCCGATAATAAGGCTTTATTTCAAGTTAGTTCCAGTCAAAACATACCAAAAATAGCAGACAGGTGTATGGGAGGGGGGGGGGGGGTGTCTAGCAGCGGTCTCGACGGCGAGGGGGTGGGGGAGGGGGTTGTCTAGACAAGCTCATCGACTCGCCTGCCGTTGCTACGTTCGGAAAAGTTGCCAACTCCTACGGGGTATGCTCGCCTAGTACTTTTGAGAATTAAAGGTATCGTTACGGTGGATTTTTTGGGGGGTAAGTAGTAACTACGTTATTAATTAAATGTATAATTAACATGTGAATAATCGTTAATTGTTTACAAGGTCCGTGGGCCACTTAAAGTATCACTGATGACTGTTTTAAATTAAATGATAAAATTCTACATGATGTCTATTGCAGTTTTTTCAAAAAAAAAACATCCCAACTTTAAGTTACGCATTCAGAAAATAGAGCTTAACTGTGACCCCAAATATGACCTATAACGTAAACACAGCTGATCATAGCAGAGGATATATTTTGAGCGTACTTTTTATAAAATCTTTGAACAGCTATTTCTTTGAACAGCGGGAGGCGACTTTATTTTATAATATGTAATGATAATCAAATTCTGATCGACACATAAATCCGAACGGTCAGATTTGCGGAAATCAAAAACAAAAGTTTTTATTTCACATAAACAGGCGCTTATGAAAATTCGAATTTAGGTGCACGGTTCCAATTAATCGTTTCCCATGGAGAAGAGCCGGCAAGAAACTACATGGTTACTCTTTTAAAATCAATATCTTTAACAATTTGAGTACATACTATGATTTAACATAGTTATGAGAGAGCAATGTAGTAATGAGTGCAGAAATTCAAAAATGCAAAAACACTAGCTATAAAAATTTGAATTTTTTATGTGTATTTAACGCCCAACCTAAATTGAGTTACTTTTTAACCGACTTCAAAAATGATCAAAAATGTTTTTCTTTATTACTCAGCTAAGTTCATCTATACAACGTTATTTTTAATATACAAAAACCGAGACACCCCAACAAGATTTTCATCAGAACTGCCTGAATGTGTTTTTTTTTTAATAAAACTCCACGTTACACCGTAGTTTATGTCGCGTTAAGTTCCCTAGTAAAGTGCGAAATGCCTGAGATGTGCTATGCAGAGGTTGTCTAATACACGGAAACTGACCGAGCGGACCATCTCAAGCCTCAAGGTGTCTATTCCCGTCAACAGTTATGGGTAGAAATCTACTGAAACAAAATTGAAATTTATGAAAAAAATTAAAAAAAAATGTGGTGTAAAAAATATGTCAATCGATTCTCCTAGTGATTCTGAACAAACAAGTTTCAGGTTTAGTATATATACAAAAACTAAGCTTGTATACGTCAGTAAATATTTTCCTTCACACAAACTTTCGAATTACTAAAGATCTCATAATTCTAAGGGTAACTTAACGTACGCATGTTACGCAACAGGTGGCGAGAGCTTTCTTACGCTAAAATTTTAACAAAAAACTTAAAAAGCGGAGCCCCGTGAGAATTCGAACAGATGTTCGCGCCGCGCGAATAAAAAGCGACGAATAGAACGGTGACTTTTTTGCAAAAAATACGAAAAAATGTTTTATTATTTTTTGCGAATTGTGTTTTTATCTTTTTTTGTGTATTATGTGTTTAGTTCCGTTGTATTGTTATGGATGATTAAATATCGTAACGGTTAAAGTTATAACTTATCCCTACTAATATTATAAACGCGAAAGTCTGTCTGTCTGCGACGCTTTCACGCCTAAACCGCTGAACAGATTTTGATGAAACTTGGTACGTAGATAGTCTGGAACCTGGAGAAGGACATAGGCATACTTTTATCCCGAAAACTGCGAAATATCTACGCGATACAAGACATCCACGCGGGCAAAGCGGCGGACGACATCTAGTATTTTTATATCTGTTCGAGAATAAAGGGTCTGACTTTGAAATTAGATTTTTCGAATTTGCGGATCAGAATTTGATCATCACTTACGTTAACATTGAAGGGAAACATCGTGAGGAAACCTGCACACCTGAGACGGCTCCATAAAGTTCTCGATGGTGTGTTGTCTGCCAATTCGCAGCAGGGAGCCTACTCCCTAAGCCCGTCAACGAAGTTAGTCGTCCGTCCGAAAGTAGCCCGAAACGTTGGAGTGAACAAAATAAGTGTCAAGTTCAACTTTTCGGACGGGCAAAAACACGTCGGTAGTAGGGACAGCTGTCAAATCGTGTTGTCATTCATTCTTAGTTCAGGCCCCGAAATAATCGTATGTCTGTAGGTGTGGAGTAGGAAACGCTCGTAACTAAGGCCGAAACCACGGACTTCGTGCTTAGGGAGTAGACCTCCAGGCCAGTGGTGTTGGACTAAGACCTAAATCCTTCTCATTCTGAGAAGTGGCCCACGCCCAGCAGTGGGACTGTAATTGGCTGATTATACTTATTAATACAAGGTTAGTCATAAAGGGGGTACTAATCAGCGCGCCATTGATGATTGTTTTAAAGCAAGTTTAAACATTCTAAATTCGATGCAAAATGATTTTTTAACCGACTTCAAAAAGGAGGAGGTTCTCAATTCGGCTGTTTTTTTTTTTTTATTTTTTATGTTTGTTACCTCATATCTCCGTCATTTATGAACCGATTTGAAAAAATCTTTTTTTGTTCGAAAGGGTATACTTCCCGATTGGTCCCATTTAAATTTTGTTATGATTAGATCATGAATTTCAGAGATATGGAACGGAACTCCTCATCGGATCAAAGCAAAATTCTCAAATTACAAATATTGCTTTGTTTATATTTGTTGTTGGGAACTGACTACTTGAAAAGAGGAGGGGATGCGTGTCCCCCCCTCCCCCCCTTTGGAATGTTTTCATTATATCGTGTAAGGTATCATTTGAAAGGACTTTTTATGCCCGACTACGTCAAAGCCAAAAAGAAGGGTTATGAAGGAGGGGGTTAAAATTATGACACTAAAACGTATTTAATAAAAAATAAACTTTAAAAAAAAGTAAAAACCGACTTCAAAGAAATACTAAAAGGAGTAAAATAATTACCATAATATAAAATTAACAGTTTCAGAAGTCGGTGCAACTCTACACTGAAGCAAATAGAAGCCACCGACTTCTGAAACTGTTAATTTTATATTATGGTAATTATTTTACTCCTTTTAGTATTTCTTTGAAGTCGGTTTTTACTTTTTTTTAAAGTTTTGTTTTACTTTTTTCAAATATTGTACATCACAGTTTTAGATACGAATTCAGAAAATGAAGCTTCTTAATACCAAATATGACTTAAAATGTAAACACAGATGATCATAACTGAGGAAAGAGATTTTAGCGTATTATTCTGGAATCTTTGAACACCTATTTCTCTTAAACTATTGACTTTTGGGGAAAGTTATATAACAAAAGTTATTCATTATTATGTGTATTTTAACACTTTTTCGGATAAATCCCCTGTTTCTATTATGTCTATTAACTAACCTCATTGCGATTAGCTTTCTTTTTTATTACTATCGTTACTCTCAAGTTATCTTTATCTTATTATACAGTTATTTTCTTTGTAATGTGTTTTGATGACAATTAACCATGTCAGTTGTTTTATATAGTTTAGCGTCCTTTTACCTTTTGTAAATGTGAGAGCTTTGTAGACTTGCTAGATGCCTGGATACCTAGTTAATTTGTGACCATATTTTTCATAATTATTTTTTTGTGTGATCTCTGCACTTAAATCTACTTTGCTCTCTCTCTCTAAGTATTCTAAATCATAACTGTACCTACTGAAATTGTTAAAGATATGGATTTTAAAAGAGTAACCATGGAGTTTCTTGCCGGCTCTTCTCCATAGGAAACGACTAATTGGAATCGTGCACCTAAATTCGAATTTTCATAAGCGCCTGTACCTAATGGTTTATGTGAAATATTGATTTTGATTTTCCGACTAACCTTGTAATGATGACCCATATTTCATATTGTTCATAACTCTCGATCAGTATCCCAAGTGTGAGTTTTTTACGTTACTACTGTAGTTGCGTCATGCTAAAAATGTCAAACGAATTTTTACTCACGCTATTCGCCGCTAGAGGCTCTGCCTACATTTTCATACATTTTTGGCGTGACCCAACTATAGTAGTAGCGTAAAAAAACTCACATTGGGGTACTGAATGCTAATCAGTATAAATGCTCTCATTCCGGATATCAAACGTCAATGTAATCATTTTGACAATAAACAACAGAACATATATTATTATTCTCGTGATTATGTCAAATTGACATTATACAAAAGTTTGTACGTAATTATACACGTACAAACTTGTCTGTGCAACGGCGCAAATATAGCAACATCATAAGAAACTATGACTTTGAGTCGTTTGGGGTGGAAACACTCTGGTCATGGGGTCCGAGTACGCGTCTCCTTTTTAAGGAAATAGGAAGAAGACTTGTCGACACTTCACGTGACCAGAGGGCTGGCTTGTTTCTCGGCCAGAGAATTAGCGTTGCCATACAACGTGGCAACGCTGCCAGCCTTCTGGGCACGCTTCCAGTGGACAGCGATGCGGAGGAATATTTTGATGCACTCTTCTAGTTTATATTGGTAGTTTAGTCTGTGGATGGGTGACCATTTACCATAGCGAGTGTCCTCCGTGCCTCGGAAAGCACGTAAAGCCGTTGGTCCCGGCTGTCATTTGTAGATCTTTGACAGTCGTTACTGTTGGTCGGAAGCCAGAAAGTCTGACAACCAGTCTTACCAAGAGTATCGTATTACCCAGTTACTGGGTTGTGGAGGTCTGATAGGCAGTCGCTCCATGTAAAATACTGATATTCAGCTGCATCCGGTTCGACTGGAAGCCGACCCCAACATAGTTGGGAAAAGGCTAGGCAGATGATGAGTCTCCCGGGTGGGATCGGTCCGCGTTGGGCTCTAAAGCGGTTGGACAGAGAGGCACTCCTGGAGGCCTCGATTGTACAGGCCTGGGTGTCGGCACCAGACAGGCCTGCCGATATTGACGAGGAAGCGGAGTGGTTCCAGGAGGCCGTGTCGCATATCTGCGATACGGCGATGCCTCGAGTCCAGACTGCGCCTGCAAAGCGCCAGGTGTACTGGTGGTCGCAGGACATAGATTTCCTGCGCCACGCCTGCGTGGAAGCGCGACGCCAGTACGCCAGGCTCCGCAGGCGGCGCCGCCGCGGCCCGGATGCGGCAGCAGAGGAGGCGGAGCTATACGAGGGGTACAGAGAGGCGAAGATCGCCCTCCAGAATGCTATCTCGCGGGCCAAAATAGCGGCTCACGAGGCACTGCTAGGGACTCTGGACCGAGACCCGTGGGGGCGCCCATACCTTATGGTACGGAACAAACTCCGTCCGTGGGCCCCCCCACTGACCCAGAGTCTCCGACCTCAGCTTCTGGAGGGAGTGGTGAGCGCTCTGTTCCCTTCGAGGGCGGAACATACGCCACCGCCAATGGTTCCGCCTTCCATGGCGCCTGACGCGGACGACGACGACGACGACGACGTGCCTGAAGTGACCCGGGTAGAGCTGAGAGCGGCGGTGAAAAGGCTTCAGGCCAAGAACACCGCCCCGGGGCCCGACGGCATACCTGGCCGTGCATGGGTCCTGGCTCTCAAGGCTCTCGGGCCCCGACTGGAGGGGCTCTTGAGCGCATGTTGCGAGCGGGGCCAGTTTCCGCTCCGGTGGAAAACCGGAAAGCTGGTCCTGCTCAGGAAGGAGGGGCGCCCCGCAGACTCACCGTCTGCGTACCGCCCCATCGTGTTGCTGGACGAGGTGGGCAAGCTCTTCGAGAGAGTAATTGCAGACCGCCTCGTCACGCACATGAATGGGGTGGGGCCAGATCTGGCGGATAACCAGTTCGGTTTCCGCCGGGGGCGCTCCACTGTGGACGCAATCATGCGCGTGAGGGCTCAGGCGGAGGAAGCAGTCACCCGGGGCGAGGTCGTCTTGGCGGTGTCTCTCGACATCGCCAACGCCTTCAACACCTTGCCCTGGAGTTGCATAAGAGCGGCACTCGAATACCATCGGGTGCCGACCTACCTCCGCCGCATTGTCGGGGCCTACCTGACACAAAGAGCCGTCATCTACCCGGGTCGGGAAGGGTGGGGTCGGCGAGAGATGTCGTGCGGTGTTCCACAGGGATCGGTCTTGGGGCCGCTCCTGTGGAACATCGGATACGACTGGGTGCTTCGCGGTGCGTTCCTCCGCGGTGTCGGCGTGACTTGCTACGCCGACGACACGTTGGTCACGGCGCGGGGGAGGACGCATCGCGAGGCAGCCATACTAGCGACAGCTGGGGTTGCGCAGGTCGTCGCAAGGATCCGGCGGTTGGGTCTCGAGGTGGCCTTGCAGAAGTCCGAGGCCCTGTGTTTCCACGGGCCCCGGAACGGCCCACCCTCGGGATCCCACATCGTAGTGGGGGGCGTCCGCATCGGCGTCGAGTCGACGATGAAGTACCTAGGACTTGTCCTCGACGGCCGATGGAACTTTGGGCCTCACTTTCGGCAGCTGATGCCAAAATTGATGGGCACCGCGGCTGCGTTGTCGCGGCTGCTGCCCAATCTGGGGGGGCCCAACGCCTCCTGCCGGAGGCTCTACGCGGGGATCGTACGGTCCATGGCCCTATATGGGGCGCCAATATGGGCAGACACCCTGACGGCCCGCAATGTCGCAATCCTGCGGAGACCGCAGCGGGCGATGGCCGTCAGGGTGATAAGGGGGTACCGTACGATCTCCTTCGAAGCGGGGAGCCTCTTAGCCGGATCGATGCCCTGGGATCTGGAGGCGAGGGCCCTCGCGCTGAGATATCGTCAGCGCGAGGAGGCGCCTGAGCGGAGTGAGCTCCGCCGGATCCTAGTGGCCGAGTGGAGAGAACGACTTGCGCAACCCAGCGCAGGGCACGCCGCAATAGCGGCGGTAAGACCCGTTATGGAGGAGTGGCTGGAGAGGCGGCATGGCGCCCTCAGCTTCCGGCTGACGCAGGTGCTCTCGGGACATGGATGTTTCGGGAAGTACCTGTGTCGTATAGGCCGTGAGCAGACGCCCGGATGTCACCACTGCATCGACTGCCCTGAGGACACGGAGCTGCACACGCTGCAGGCGTGCCCTGCGTGGGCGACGCAGCGCCGTGAACTAGTGGCGGCAGTCGGTGGTGACCTCTCGCTTCCGGCCGTGGTTCTGTCCATGGTCGGGAGCGAGAGTGCGTGGGAAGCCGTCACCTCCTTTTGCGAGGTGGTGATGGCAACCAAGGAGGGAGCGGAGAGGGAGAGAGAGGCGACGGCCACTCTCCCTTCCCGCGCCAGACGCACCGGGCGTCGCCGGAGGGCGCGCGACGATCTCCGGCCACCCTAGTGTGTGGCCTGCGGGCGACGGGTTAGGGGACCCGTCGCCCGACCAGTAACAGGCCCGAGAAGGCGGCGCGCATTGTTCCGTGCGCGCCTCTCAGGAGGACGTGGGGCAAGGCCCCACAGAAGGAGAGGTCCGCCAGGGGCTGGCGGACCGAGGCCTGCCGGGGTTGCGGCGCATGCAGCTGCGAATCCCGTGACCCCGGCCAAGGGTCAGGAGAAGGAACACCGTGGGTTTTTAGCCGGTAAGAGTCCGGCATAACCCTCCGCCATCCCCGGGCGAAGGGTATCCATGAGGATTTTCCCACGATAAAAAAAAAAAAAAAAAAAAAGGCAGATGATGAGTCTAGGATATAATTTTTCTTTGTTTTTACTTTAGATTTAGTTTAGATTTATATTGTATTATACACTATTACACTAATATTGTTCTACCTAACCTTTTCCCAATTATGTTGGGGTCATCTTCCAGTGTAACCAGATGCGGCTGAATACCAGTATTTTACACGGAGCTACTGACATCAGACCTCCGCAACACAGTTACTGGACAATGCCGATATCCTAAGGTTAGGCCGGTTATCAGACTTTCGTGCTTCTCACTACCCGTAACGACTGTCATAGGTATTCGTATGACACCCAGGACCGGCTTAACGTGCTCTCCGAGGCACGGAGGGGACTCGATGTGTAACGAATGGTCACCCATCCACAGACTGACAGCGGCAAGTGCAGCTTAACCTTGCAAATAATAAAATCCGCGCGATTGACGAGCCCCTCCGTGTATTAAAATGTGTATCTATGAATATTACATTCGATTTAATGACTTTAGAGGTTTCGTCCGTGTGGTGCTGTACGTAAAGAATAGCTACACGATCTCTTCCCATTGGTGTCATATAAGACGACTAAGGGATTCACTAGAGGATGGGCAGCAGCGTTCTCTGAGTACTTTAACAAACATACTGAGATCGACAACCCGCCTACCTATGGCAAACCCTCCACCCCTTTTGGGGGAGGCCTATGTCCAGCAGTGGACATCTTTCGGCTGAAAGATGAGACGAGATGAGAGGTTTTTAAATGACTGCATTATTTAACCAATGGGAGATTCAGGTTATTGGTAAAAATTAAGACTCTTGTATCTTTACCAATAATGAAGCAGGGAAACCTCATATCTTTGTATAGTATACCCTCTTAAACATTAGTAGCCATCACAGATAAAATTACCATTGATAAAAAAACGAAAAATATTGCCTACGAAAGTTAGCTAGTTTAGGCAGTTGACTAAAAAAAGCTTTATAAACTATTTTTTAGTTTTTTATTTACAGTAAAATAATGTATTATCTTTATCAATTTCAGGTGCTGGAGAGAGTGCAGTGAGCAGCGGAGTGCAGCAGAGGTGACGACGGTGTTAACTGACGGTGTAGCAGTGAGTGTATGAGCGTATGTTGTGTAGAGGATGATGAAGGTATGAAGGTGTAACAGCGAGTGTAGGTATATGTGTACCTATTCTGCGCGCTCCAAAGTACCTTATTAGAAATAAAGCATAATACTGGATAAAAAAGTAAGTCCCAGGCACCAGTGACTGAAAAGTTGAGGAGTAATAGTTTAGCCTGATATGGACATGATACGCGGAGGAAAGAAAGTCATGTTATCAGAAGAGTGTTAAATATGAATGTAGATGAATATACAAGCAGAGGTACACCAAAGAAAAGATGGATGGATTGTGTGAAGGATGATATGGATAAGAAAGAAGTGAGTACTGAGATGACGACTGATAGAGGAGAATGGAAGAGGAATACATGTTGTGCCGAACACGCCTAGTGTGGGCAGAGAGATGATGACTGGGTAAGAAAAATGTGATCAGGTTTTCCTGCGGGACTCTTTGGGTTCGATTTTCACTTCGCAAGTATGGATAAGTTTTCTCCCGTGTGGGGAAGAATATAAAACTTCCTCACCGCACGCTGGCAATAGACGCGTGTTGTAAGATTATACAAAACACAGCACGCATAGTGGTAAGATCTGTATGGTCCGCCTGGCTAGCTACCACACACACATTAAAGTCCGGTGCCAAGCAGTTTACTGTGTTCCGTCGTGTGTATGTGAGAGCCAGAGGGGTATAGGGGAGTCTCTCTATATCTCTGTTACTTGTATTCGTGTGATCCATCTTAGACCCTGTCTGCGGTTACCATCAGGTGCAACGAAGGCCAAGCGCGACCTAGCCAAATAAAAAAAAAGATATATATCAATATCACTCATACAGTCATCTGCGAACTGTGACCGAACTTCATAAACCGTCCGCAAATTCAGAGGCGCGGTCGTGTGTTTCGTGATATTTTTACCATACAGACTAGTATTACCTTTCAGACTTTTTTTTCTTTTGTAAATCCTCATGGATGCCCTTCGCCTGGGGAAGGCGAAGGGGTATGCCGGACTCTTACCGGCTAAAAACCCATGGTGTTCCTTCTCCTGACCCTTGGCCGGGGTCGCGGGATTCGCAGCTGCATGCACCGCGACCCCGGCAGGCCTCGCTCCGCCAGCCCCTGGCGGACCTCTTCTTCTGTGGGGCCTTGCCCCACGTCCTCCTGAGAGGCGCGCACGGAACACTGCGCGCCGCCTTCTCGGGCCTGTTACTGGTCGGGCGACGGGTCTCCTAACCCGCCGCCCGCAGGCCACACACTAGGGTGGCCGGAGATCGTCGCGCGCCCTCCGGCGCCCGGTGCGTCTGGCGCGGGAGGGGAGAGTGGCAACTGCCTCTCTCTCCCTTTCCGCTCCCTCCTTGGTCGCCATCTCCTCCTCGCAGAAGGAGGCGACGGCTTCCCACGCACTCTCGCTCCCGACCATGGATAGAACCACGGCCGGAAGCGAGAGGTCACCACCGACTGCCGCGACTAGTTGGCGGCGCTGCGTCGCCCACGCAGGACATGCCTGCAGCGTGTGCAGCGCCGTGTCCTCGGGGCAGTCGACGCAGTGGTGATTACCTTTCACCCTAGCTGGGCAGCGCAGTGTGTTGCATTGTGTAGAGCCTCGCGTCGTGAAAATAACAAGTGATATGTCTTCTATACTAGTGGTCTACGTGAGCAGTGCATCTAACAGAGCGGCGTTTAAAGTTTGTTTTTAGCGATTTGACTATGGATGAGTATTTAGCCTTATTCATCAAATACCTACTATAAAGACTACATTACAACGTAGCTATTGGACACGTCAAGGCTAAGTAAGTTGCTCGAGACACAGTTGATTGACATTTGTTTTTAGTTGCTGGTCACACACCAACGCTAACTGCAGCTACAAACAAATGCGAAGTGCGCGTTCCAGAGCTCTCAGGCCGTGGCCTGACACAAACGTCGTAGGCCGCGTCTGGGGGTCTACTCCCTAAGCACGAAGTTCGTGGTTTCGGCCTTACGAGCGTTTCCTACTCCCTTTCACCTACGGACATACGATTATTTCGGGGCTCGAACTAAGAATGAATGACAACACGATTTCACAGTTTTCCCTACTATCGATGTGTTTTTGCCCGTCGGAAAAGTTGAACTTGACACTTGTTTTGTTCACTCCTACGTTTCGGGATACTTTCGGACGGGCGACTAACTTCGTTGACGAACTTAGGGAGTAGGCCTCCTGGCGTGACGCTATACGCGACCGACCGCCGTGTCAGGCGTCTGAGAGAGATCACTACCTACATTGTTTTTGATGTTGCACCACCGAACATTTAACGACATTTTTGTATTATAACTTTCGTGAGACACATTCATATTTATGATTATTTAAGGTTTACTCACGTGCATTTTTCGGGATTGCTCGACTAGTTTCGGACCCAAACGGAGTCCTTAATCATGAGCTGAACAAGCGGCGAGATCGCGAGTCGAACTGGCGTGTTCAGCTCATAATTAAGGGCTCCGTTTGGATCCAAATCCCGAAAAATGCACGTGAGTAAACCGTAAATAATCATAAATTTAACGACATGTTACGCACTTGTTTTTATCGACAAATATGACCCCTTTTGTAATTCTAACCCTCTCCTCTCCGAATGTCGTTAGTTTTTCAGTAGTGCAACACCCAACACACTTTATAGTTCATTTCCATAATAAGCATTGGTCTGCCGCGTACAGCCGGCCTACGGCGTATGTAACAGTCCACGGCCTCACAAGATTTTTCTTCCATTGTTTTTGGCCTCCTTTTCCACACTCGTAATAACTCAATAAATATTCGCATTACCGCACTCAACGTTCCTGTAGTTCCAAACGTTTTTTTTTTCTGTAATCTTGTAATTTGATGAGGCCAGCGACTGGCCTCAGGCTCTGTCACTTTTGTTTTCTTTGATTTATTTATGGTATAATAATATGCTACAATACAGGTGACGTAACTTGAAGAGTCTGAAGTTAGTTGTTTGGCTGCGCAATGAATCTTTTAGAAACGAAATTGTCTACTGCGCAGCTAATCAGCTAACTTCAGAATCGCCAAGATACGTCGGCCGTACTGTACGTCAGGCTGGTATTGTTCCCGTGTCAGCTAGATCACGTGATTGACACAACACTACGTCATCGACTGTGAGTGCTGCCACCAAGTGTAAATAAATTACACGAGCAAAATGTATTTTCTCACTTTACTTGCTTCTATACTGGGTGTTCCAAAAAGTAGTATCAAGCGATAATCCAGAGGTAGAGAACCCTAGAGTAAGGTTGCCAACCCTACTATGTAATATAGTATCGTACTATATTAGAGGCCCGACTACTATATTTCTGAAGTATAGTATATAGTAGGCAAAACTACTATATTTTAAAGGCATCAAACTCAAAGCAATAATATTCATTTCAAAATGTGTAAGCGTAAAACGAAACGTCAATACTTTTTTTTTTGTTTTTTGGCAACTGACGTCAATACTTATCTATTTCTGAACGATTCTGGTATGTCAAGTTTACAGTTACGTTGACTTGAACAGATTGCCAATTTTGATTTTCGCGCTCTAGAGTATGTATTTTGGTAACTACCTACCATTGTGGTTAATTTAAAAAAAAAAAAATCTTTTATGAAATAAAGTACCTATTCTGGAACCTACTATATTTTTTTTCATCATTTCGTTATCTACTATATTTTTGTGGGTAATCATTTTAGAACTACTATTTTTGTCCCACAAAGAGTTGGCAACCCTACCTTAGAGGTACCCGAGTCACCCCCATGTATGTTCCGCGATTTTTTGTAGTTTTAGAGTTATGATTTATTTTCATCTATACAAATAAAAAGAAAAGTCCTGACTGATTGACTGACTCATCAACGTCCAGCCTAAACCCTTGGACCTAGAAAGCTGAAATTTTGCACAGAGGTTCCCTTTATAATGTAGACAAGGAATAAGGAAGGATTTTTCGGAATTCAACCCCTAAGGTAGTTAAATAGGGGATGAAAGTTTGTATGGAAAATCGTCACTTAACGGGTTCAAAATTTCACGCAAGCGAAGCTGCGGGCAGAAGCTAATGTTTAAGCAAAATCTGACTTTAATGACAGTTTTGATGTTGTCATGAATAGTTGAGACAAATGCGTGTTATATTCATCTAATTTAGAAAAAATAACTGTTCACGTCACTATGACCAAAAATGTCATTAAAGTTAGAGTTTGGTTAAAACATGAAAAGAAATCATAACTAGAAAACTACTTTCTGGGACACGGTATAAAGAAACAATTTTGAAGTATTATAATTATACATATTTACCTGGTGTAGCATATTATTATACCATGGATTTATTCACTTTACTTTTTCTAGTACACATCTTTTTTACTATTTTTTGTACCAATGTTTTTTTTTGTTTTTTTTTAAATCTTGTTTATGAAGCGCATGTTACAACTTTTAACTATTCTTTTTCTTAATGTTTTTTTTTTTGTATTCATAGATAGAAAAAAATATCTAAATCAACGTTTATTTTTTGTCGTATTTGGTTACATTTTCGACGCATAAGTCTAAATTATTAGTAGTAATGTGTGCTTCAGCTATTTTATTTTATTTTCTATGTATTTTTAGCTCAATGGCCCCCTTAACTGGAACCCGTAGATCCGAACTTGTGCGTTTAAGCGTTGGGGAGACGCGACTGCGCGACTTTTCTGTCGCACAATCGCAGGCGCGACTATTGTCGTATTTTAAGCGACAATAGGAGAATGGGTGACATTGGACTGGCGATTTAATCGTGAGTTCAAATCTTATCCGTTAATCTATTGTCGTAAACCCAGAGATAAACAGAAATGTGAAACAAATATTTCTGTTATCAATTTTTATGCGACAAAATAGTCGTGCACCTGTCGTGCGACCGTTCAGTCGCGAGTGTGTGCGTCCCCCACACAAGTTTGGTGATACGCGGGCGCAGTTTTGGCGGGAAATCGTCGCCCTTCGAATTATTTTCTCCTTTTTCCTTTACTTTTGCTATTTTTTTTATTAGTTTGTGTAGAGATGTGTTTTACTATGTATTTTAATGTTTTTAGTCTTAAATAACCTTTTATTATTTTAATTATTTCTTCCTATACAGGTTGGTAATTTGAGATGGGGCATGAGGAGCAGCTACCTTAACCATTGTAGTTAGAGGAAAACGTTTTAGGAAACCACCCTTAACTTTTGGAATAATTTCCATCTGCATTCACAGAATTTGGAAAAAATGTACAATCAGCGAGAAAACCGGCAGTTTTTACAAAACTTTTTATGATGGCTATCGATCCTATTTCCCATAAAGATCAAAAGACTCTTCCGGACCAACTGAGGTTGGAGTACTAGAAACGTCAGAAATCGCTAAAAAAACTCACTTGTGATGGGTTAGTTGTAAGGGCAGCTACCTTAATTGTTGTGGCCACAGGAAAATATTCTTACGAGACAGTTCATAGTTTTCAAAAATATTTTGTATTGCATTCATATGCAAAACAAAATATATTAGATTAGGGATGGTCTTCTAAGAACGTTTCGTTGTAGCTACATTGGTTAAGGTAGATGCCCTTCATGCCCCATCTCAAATTACCAACCTGTATATTTTACTATAAAAAGTAAGCACCCCGTAGTGGCAATTAGTGAACTAATACACATATAGTTGGCACATCTCTCGTAGTATAGTTTAGTGTAGATATAAGTTTTTTTTTTTAAACTATTTGTTGTTATTAATATGTTACTTGTAGTCAGTTGTACTCGTTTTTTTTTTTGCTAGATTTGACCCAAATTATTTCATATTCTGGCAAACAAACATTTTTCTACTGAATTTTTAAATTTTATTATTTTACTACAAAATTATAAAACGTTTTGTAGTAAAATAATATTTTGTTAAGTTTTTTTTTTGTTTGTTACTATTTTTTGCTGTTTTTTTTTTATTTTGTTTTTCCTATACTTAATAAAATAAAAATTAAATATATAATATAAGATTACTATATTAGGTTAAGGAATCGTTATTTTTAATCTAGACGGGCTACCTATTATATTTTTTACTTTATTCCTATTTTTAAAGTATACAAGTTTGAAGAAACGAACGCCACGTCGATAAAATTCCTCAAATATTGAAAATAACAAACTTTATTCAAAGATGACATAATTTTATTTTAATGAGTAAGAAAAAAATTGTCCATATTTTTATCCTTAACAGTTTCTTGCATGTGACGGGATTTGATGTGTACCTATTCTATTTGGATATTATGAATATTTATGTTAATTTTTACCTGTATTGTACATAAACCATTGCATTGCAAAGATTCTTTTAGAATTTTCATAATTTTTACAGTGCAATTCTTTCTCTTGTTATAAATTAATGTTTTTTTTGTATAATTATACATATTTACAGTAACTTCAATGTGTGGGTTTTTTTTCATTAAAAAAAAACAGGGATTGACGATTTTTTTTATTATATTATAAGTATTCTTTGTAAAAAAGTCTTTGAATTCTTACAAATATTATTACTCTACGTGTGTTTGTAACTCTAATCTAGGTACAACGAAGAAATCAAGTTGAAGCGAAGAAAAAAACGCCGTAAACTGGGTGAGGTAGTAGGTTGTATAGTACTGCATTACAACTTTTGGGAGAGACTGTACGGCCTACTAACTTTCCTGGTTTTCGGAATAAACATCATTGACATCTTGGGAGAAAGAAAAAAAAAAGAAGATTTAACTAAGTTTAACTAAGTTTTTTACTAGTTTTAACTAAGTTTTTTTTGTTTTTCATATATCTTGACAGGCGGCGAAACGGAGAACTAAAATTAAATGTACCTACTGAAATTGACATATTGTTGACATTTCTCTTTGCCAGCATCGCCGCTATGAACTGTCGAGTTATAGTGAACTTGGTATGTAAACTTTTTTGTAACTTAAAAAAGTGATCCTTCATTCCTGTGTCTGAATTTCATTAGTAGGCTAAGGGTCAAAATACACGTCCGGTACTTGCTTCCGAGAGCCGGATCCGACTATCTGATCGGATTCATGAAATACACGTACGATTCTCGTGTCTGATTTTTTCTGGACGACGACGACGCCCGGACGATGCTTACGATTCTGACATCCGATCCGATAGTCTGATCGTACGTGTAATTCATGTTCAAACAAATGTATGACGCGGAGGCCTTCAGATAGTCTGATCAGACTATCGGAACCGACTATCGGAGGCAAGTATAATAAATAATAATAATAAATATTTTTGGGACATTTTTTACACAGCACCATCTAGTCCCAAACTAAGCAGAGCTTGTACTATGGGTACTAGACAATGGATGTAATACTAATATACTTTTTTTTTGTAAATACATACTTTTATTACATAAGAAACATCCAGACCAACACAAACACTTATGTTCATCACATAAATATTTGTGTCCTATGGGAATCGAACCCACGACCTCGTGATCAGCAGTCCGACACTCGAACCACTAGACCACAGACGTTGTCAAACGGTAAACAGTAAATAGTATCGGACGTGTATTTGGGCTCTTATTATTATATTTTCATTTACAAGAACATTTCATTTACTTAAATGAAATGTAATCTATTACTTATTCATTTTGTGTAATGATGATTATGTGAGTAGTTAGCGAAAATTGTAATTCTATTTAATTAGTGTAATTGGTCTGTGACCGTTCTAGTTAAATTGTTTAAATAAATAAATAAATAAGAATTGTCGGGTCGCGCGCGTTTGGTAACGCTCCCGTTTGGTAACGCTACACATACTTACCTATAGCGGTGTGTATCTCATAGACCAGATACAGTCAGTATGTTAAGTCTAATTTTTAAAGAATGTAAATTTGTTTGAAATGAAATAAGTAATTTAAGATTTTTGTGGTGTATATTTATATATTATAAGTATTTAATTATATGAACTAAGCAAAGAAAAATCAATAACATACGTTAGTACAATATTACAATAAGTAAACTTTGTTTATTCATTCCAAATGTGTCTAATTGCGGCTAGATATACCTACAAAAATAAAAATCAAGTAAGTAAAGTATTAAGTCGAATATACAGGGTTACTGGTAATAAACTACTGAGTACCTAGTAGTGTAGTAGTAGTACTGAGTAAAGTTTCTTACGATCAACCCAGACAATTCAAGACAGACTACCTAAAGAGAGAAGCAGATTGTGGGAAGAAAGACATCCACCACCTCACGACTTCTTGAAGCTCCAGGAACACCTGCCTCCCGGCAGTAAACTGCAGTGGAATCTGGAAGGCATTGAATCAAGTAGGCCACTGCAAGCATAATTTGGCGAAATGACCATCTTAATGGGGCATCTTAGACCCGTCTGACACCCAGTGCGATTGTGGAGCTCCTGATCAGACTATGTCCTACATGCTGAAGTGTCCCAAATGTCCGTTCACCTGCACCCTTGACGATCTGATTAGCGCCTTGAAAAATTAGACTTAACATACTGAATGTACCTGATACATGCGATACACCGGTATAGGTAAGTGTGTGTAGCGTTACCAAACGGGAGCGTTACCAAACGGGCGCGACCCGAATTGTCAAATTGTTTGACAACAAAAACAAAAGAAAACTGAAGGAATAAGGCACGTTTCCTTCTTCAAAAAAAAAACTTAATTAGCGTACTGGTTTATTTTTGTTTTTAATGTTTATACCTATAGTCTATGCTAAATATGTTGGCCGCTCTGAATGCCTCCGTATTTGCCTCGTTCAGTTGCAGTAGCAAATTGTGTGTGGCAATACTGAAGGGCGCAGCCGTCACGGTCGCTTGATGCACGTGTAATGTGCATTAGGAGTGAGGCGTATTTATCGTAACAGCTATTTAAAACAGGTATCTTATGATAACAGACTGTAACTGTGACAAACAAACTGAAAAAGCAGTTCCTGTTCCACGAGCTAACAAAATCACAAGCTTTTCTCTATTCATGCATAAGACAGTTATAACTTTAGTTAGAATAAGATAAAAAATGTTACTGTTACTCTGTGACACCCTGTTACAGCCGTCACAAGCTCTTTCCTTTTCTCGCATAGGTTTAACACCTTAGTTAGAAAGAGAAGTCCTGCTGTTACAGTAAACAGGTAAAACGTTGCTATCTGTGGTAACAGAGAACACACAATAGTGTGTTCCCACATAGTATGAAATAACAGTCTGTTATTTTGTAACAGGTTTTTGGAACTGCTATTTACGTGTAACAGGAACAGGCGTAACAGATACGTGATTTTACCTGTTACAACCCACTCCTAATGTGCATCATACGCACGCATCCCTTTTCACCCGACTGCCCAAGCCAGAGGGCAATGTTTTTAGACGTATGTTTTTTGTTTCTATGTGAATTTCTGTAGCCAAATTAGGCACAGTCAACTACAAAAAGATTCAAAAGCAAAATTGAACAGTGACATTAAGAAAAATTCCTGAAAGAATTCTCTCAGTGTTGGGAGATGAATGAGATGATATGTGTACAATAATAAAAGATTTAAATAACTACTTCTACGGCTTTTTAATTTTGCTAAGTTGATACATCTTTTTGTAGCTGATTGTACCTGTATGATCGACATCCAAAAACCCTCACTTCACTCAGTTCAGAGAGGCCAAAATCTTTGGCGAATCAATTATTATTTTTAATAATTTATGTAAAATATTGTGGTTGATATGAATGTGAATTAAGTAATATTTTTTATTCCTCAGTTGGTATTCAAGATAAGTTTAGGCGCCTGTTCCAGTACCCACTCTATATCCCATAGATTGGGTACTTAAGCAGTTACCTATTTACATCGGAAGCAGTAAGACCTACTTTGAGAGGAACAGACAGAATAAATAAAATATTTATACTATATTTTACTTTTTTATTATACAAGGTTAGTCAGAAAGGGGGTACTAATCCGAAAGGGTATTAAAATACCCATAATAATGAATAACTTTTATTCTACTACTTTCCCCAAAAGTCAATAGTTTAAGAAAAATAGCTGTTCAAAAATTTCATAAAATTATGCTAAAACCTATCTATCCCCAGTTTGATCAGCTGTGTTTACATTTTGGGTCATATTTGGGGTCATGAATCAGAGGCACCAATTTCTGAATTTGTAACTAAAGCAGGGATGAAGATTTTTTGAAAAAACTAAAATTAAAATCATTATGCATAAAAATAAAAGTTACTGAATTTTGAAGTTTTAACACTTGCTTTAAGACAATCATCAGTAATACTTTAAGTGGCTCGCGGAATAGTACCTACGCCCTTTCTGACTAACCTTGTATATAACAAGAAAATATAAGTATATATATAATATAAACTATAAAGGCTGTAAGGGTAAACACCGTTATCCTTGAAACCAGTGGTTTGGTTTCATTTACAGAGCGTAAAATCAATGAAAAATAACAAACTGTTTTTATGTAAAATTTTCATTTTTCCACGAAAGCATTTCACCCTACGCGCGGGGGCAACAAGCTACGGGAGGGGGCGCGGGGAACTCGCCGCGTGGCCCGACGCACGGCCCCGTACAGTTCGCTACCCCAGTCAGTCAGCTGTCTCGCTAGCGAGTGTGTGTACGCCGCGTCGTGTAGCGCCGCCGCGCCGCTCATTTCTTGCGCGTGTATACCTACTATATTTTTTTTACTCGTTCCTATGTTTTTGTGTTCACGTCAACTACCCATGGTTTGAGTGACAACGGTGTTTACCCTTACATGCTGTATAATATACCTACATAAATAATATAATGTTATCGATCATTCAGAGAGGAAATGCTCCCTTTTTTTAATAATATAATAATGAATAAATGCAATTGTACAGTTTTTCCTTGTTTCATTTGTAATCTAGGCTCTAAGAACAAGACTTAAATAAAATCTACCTGCAACCTCACGATTGCGACATAATCACGTCGACGACGACACGTTTGGTGCAGTGGCTAAGCGATTGGCTTCTGCGCTACGTGTCGTGGGTTCGATTCCCACGCGGAACAAAAGTATGGCCTACAGATGGTTGTTTCGGGTCTGGGATAGTAGATAGTGATTCAAGAGGAAGGTTTGTATGTATAATACATGCATATTATAGTAGAGAAAAACGCGGAATACGCGATAAACGACATACACGCAGGCGAAACCGCTGGTGACCTCTAGTTTTAAAATTATTTCTGAAAGACCACCTCGTTGGTCTAGCGGTCGCAAGCGCGATAGCTGAACGTGAGGTCCTGGGGCCTAATTCTCCTAAAATAAATCTTGATAAATCACAACCGAACCAAAGCCGAACCGTTCATTCAGACAGGGGCCCAATTCTCCTAAAATAAATCTTGATAAATCACAACCGAACCAAGGCCGAACCGTTCATTCAGACAGGGGCCTAATTCTCTAAAATAAATCTTGATAAATCACAACCGAACCAAGGCCGAACCGTTCGTTCAGACAGGGGGTCTGATTCTCCTAAAATAAATCTTGATAAATCACAACCGAACCAAGGCCGAACCGTTCATTCAGACAGGGGCCCAATTCTGCTAAAATAAATTGTTGCCAAACGCAATCGAAACACAACCGTCAGTCAGTTTTTGTTTTCGAAAACTTTCAAAACGATTGATTTTGTTTTTTGTGTCAAACAATTTGATAGCTTTTGAAATTGAGAACTGTCTGAATGAACGGTTCGGCTTTGGTTCGGTTGTGATTTACCAATATTTATTTTAGGAGAATTAGGCCCCAGTTCTCAATTTCAAAAGCTATCAAATTGTTTGATACAAAAAACAAAATCAATCATTTTGAAAGTTTTCGAAAACAAAAAGTGACTGACGGTTGTGGTTCGATTGCGTTTGGCAATAATTTATTTTAGGAGAATTGGCCCCTGGGTTCGAACCCCAGTTCGGGCGGTGTTAATCGGTTTTTCTGTGTGGGATTTCTCAGTAGTAGCCCGGAGTCTGGATTTGTCGGGCACAACAATTTGTACTTGTGACGAAATAATCCAGCCTGTTTAATAAATAATGTGAAATACATATTTTTCACTAATGTTTGTTATTGATGGGTTTTTTTTTAGGTTCAATGAATTGTAACTCATAAAGAACACAGTTCACTTACAGTGAGCTTAGGTTACTAATTTATAACTAACAATTACCTAATAGCTATTACAATGTTTTACAGAGATCGAACGGTTCTAAAAGATAGCGTCATAAATATGTTTTTTCAATGGAGTTATAAACACAGGAACTGATTGACTGTCCTTGATATTCTTTGGTAGATTATTATTTATTTGTGCTCCTTCATAAATAATGTTTCTTTTACCATAATCAGTTCTGTGAGGTCATAATTTAATTTTGTTTGTGTTTCTTAGGCAATGATGAAAAGTTTTTTGTATGAGTTTTATTTCAGATTGATTTTAATTAATATATTAAAAAATAAATGCAATTTGTACAAAATTTTCTTGTTTTATTTGTACTCTAAGCTCTAAGATGTACAACATCACGCCTGTAATCCTCGAATGGCTGGCAGAAGTGTATAAGTAGTACATCCTCATTTCATCGATATGTTTAAGACCCATGTAATAGGGGGCGAGCCTATTGCCATCAACCGGGCACAAATTCAGACTTCGAGCTGCTACTGAGACTTTTCATACGGAAAAACCCAATAAGACTTTGTCCGAACTTTCTCGTAATTAATTTGAAGTAAGAAGGTTGACCGAACTGAGATTAAATTATGAATTGAATAAAAATTGTATTCTGGTACACTTTAAAGTTCGGTCCGGTTTCAGTATCATCTCAGTCTATCTCGATACAATGTCAATTCAGTCAACTTAAAAGAAAATAAAATATATAGATCCGCTTATCGTCAAAACTCATGTGGTGTTCCCCAGGGCAGTATATTAGGACCCTTTTTATTCTTGCTATATATCAATGATTTGCCCAACGTAACTTCTTATTCTTGCATTCTATACGCCGATGATACAACTCTTAGTATTGAACTCACAGATAACAATATCACTAAATACGAAAAAGAGATTAATGACACGTTAAATAAAATAATAGAATGGCTAAAAGACAACAATCTACATGTCAATATTAGTAAAACCAAACTTATACAGTTCCAAGCTTACAATAGCAAACGTCACCAATTAGAAATTAGATATGCAAATAACACTGTAGAAGAGGTTGAAAGTGCCACTTTTTTGGGGATAACATTGGATAAATATTGCAACTGGAAAATACACATTGACAAATTATGCACTAAGCTGCAAAGATTTGTATTTGTTTTAAACAGAATAACTCGCGTAGCTGGTATCAATGCAGCACTTTATGCTTATCATGGTTACGTAGCATCAATTCTCCGCTACGGCATCATTATATGGGGAAATTCTGTTGATACTATTAGAGCATTCCGAGCCCAAAAGAAATGTATTCGATCAATGACTAAAGCCCAACCATTACAAAGCTGTGTCCCAATCTTTAAAAAATTAAAAATATTACCACTCCCATCGTTACCTATATATATTCGAACTCTGTATCTTTGTACGTAAAAACACAGGTTTATTTCAGGTACACAATGATGTTGTAATAAGAAAAAGTCGAAATATCCATAAATTAAATGCACCCCAACAAAGAATTAAACTATTTTCGTGTAATGTTTACTGTATGGCAATTCAAATTTATAATAAATTACCTAATGTTTTTAAAAGTCTTAGCCTCATGACATTTAAAAAGAAACTATTTAACTTTCTATTGCAAAAGTGTTACTACTCAACGAATGAATTTTTAAATGAAAAATTCGATTCAAAATTTAAATTAGACGACGACTTACCTTTGTGCTCTTAATTTTAATTTTTTTTTTTTAAGTATTTGTACGCTGGAAACAGCAGAATATTATGGACATCATATTATGTGTAACACCTTTATAACAACAATATTCTAGCAAATAAAATTATTATTATATTATTATTATTATTTGTATCTCACTTTAAATCACGGCTCATCCTCCATGTGGAAGATGTCCGGTCCTTTGGAAGGCATACACGGGGACACAGGTCCAACGCGCAGAGGCCCCTTTGAGAACTTTAATCTAAAATGGGGTGGGGCACCAACCGGGGACTATCCACGGCTGCACTATTTTGGAGTACAGTCATGGACCGTCCTAAGTGGGTGCAAAACTATTGTAAAATATGCTACAAAAATATCTGGTCTATGGAAAGGGGTGTTTTGTGGATCGGTTAACCTCTATTGCCGGAAGAAAACGGCGTCTGCCTTTCAAGTTTAAATTTGAAATTTGTTGGCAGACGGTGACTCGCCAGCCCACTAGCTGGGCCCCCTGAAGAGCCGCCAGTACATAGGCGAAGAGGGCAACAAACGTGTGGGCGGTTATTATTATTATTATTACCGATAGCATACCGATTTCAACAGTCATAGACTAACATTCTAAAAATAAATGAGAATTCCAACTTGTCAAAATGGCTCAGTACATATTGTAACCAGAATACCCTTTTGCCTTCAGTCAACTTTCAATCTCATTTCATTATAATCTCACGTTTGACGTTGTTTGTTAACGAACAAGAATACCATTTGCCATATTTATGAGATTGAGACTAGACTGACGCTAGATCGAAACTATATTTTGAACATTTTAAATTACGAGAATTGGCCTTTCTCTGACCATCGGGCTGCTGGTCAACCATACCTACTTCTTAATATTTCTGTGTGGCTGTTAGAAGGATGGCCGGCAGCATAATATTGTGTTCTAATATGTAAATTGGTTACAACCAATATACCTACTAAGATCAGTATTTCGTTATGTAGGGCGCGGTACATCGTTCAGTAAACGTATTCACGTCTGTGCATTATAATATAACGCCCTATGCGTGGCTAAAATGTGTGGATTTACTTTTAAAATGAGCGATTTTACGAAGCAGATCAAAGTCAAATAGTTTTTATTTCAAGTAGACCAGATCACTGGTGCTTTCAAAAGGTCAACACTAGGTGCTCGGTTCCAAGAAGTAGGTCGGTCCCTCCTTTGGAGAAGAACCGGCAAGAAACTCCATGGACACTCTTTTAAAAAGTAAATGGTTTGACAATTTTCATTGTAGTAATGTAAGAACAATGCAGATTAAAGTACATATAGTTAACAACATGAAAAGCAATGAGAAAGTTAGCCTTTGAAAACGATTACCACAGCAGTTACGAGCTGACCAGTCCCAACAGACAGCACCCGTTCACGAGCATGACGCATACATCGGCGTCGCTCAGCTCAACCATCCTCAAGATCCTAGGAACAAAATGCTTGAAGCATTTTAGCAATGAGGATACCACTAGTGACATCTAGTGTCGAGTAAAATGATTAAGTAGACCTTTAACGCCATCTAGTGGCGACTAGCAATTACACGTGAACCCAAAATTTAAAAAAAATGTATTTTATTTATTTCATTTTCGTGATTCAATTACAAATAATTTACTATAATAAAATAGGCGTGTTAATGCATTTTTAAATATTACTATTTTACGTTTCATAAAAATTACAGAAAACAATCAGCTGGTGTTGAGTGACGCATAAAAAAGTAAAACAAATTATTAATTTTTATAATGGCAGCACTGGTGAACACCATCACAGGTTTATAATCCTTGAAGAATTACTAAAGTATGCTTTATTGCATAGCGTAAAGGATTAAAATTGCACGAAAAATAAAGTTAGTAAGACATTTTATCGTTTGAGTAGGAAGTGGCATAAAAATAGGATTGCCAACAATCTGAGTGACGTCACGCCATTGGAGTCATGGAGATTGGAGCCTTCTAAAATTACATAGGAGCTCAAGAAAATATATTTTCCCGACGAATACGCTCCATTTAAATACAATTAAATATACAAAAGTGTTGTTAAAAGTGTACGACGCGAGTGTTAAATGAAATAATTGTTGTAAACACGACAGTCGCAGTTAAAACCGTGTGATTTCGTTACTAAGTTACCGGAGATTTTTTTTGATATTTTGTGAGTATCTAATGTATTTTCCACACGAAAACTGGTTATTAACGATCGATATTTACGTTATGCCGTACCAAACACGTGATGTAACGTGGATAAATGGATTAAATTTGTGTTTATAAGAGCATAGGCTGTGTCATGCTATGTCGCTAAAAATAAGACTGGAAAGTATTTTTGGAATTATATTTGGCGATTTTGCGAGTGCGAGGCGGTGAAGACGTGTGAAAGTTGTAATTACGCTTCAAAAATGCTTTATAACGTGTGGCCTTGAAGAATTGAATCAATTTTGCAGTGGTATCAGGTTACGCATTTTTTTTAACGGTAAGCTTAGTAAGGTATCGTTTTATTCAGCCTAAAAACTGTTTGGTTTGTTATGTAGACTCTTTTGTGCGTGGTATGTCCGTGGAGGTTTTAATTGGATCAATTCTTAGTGACCTTGAAACGAATAGAATACGCATCGCGTTTACCATGTTTTACTTGCAGACACGGCAATTTTTTTACGTCCAGTTACCAGTTCCGAAATTTTGATTTTCCCAATTAGGAAATTCCTGTCCACCAAGTACAGTGTTGACTGCAGTAAAACTTTGACATATTGCACTGTTATCATAATTATCCTTTCACTTTCTTGTGTAATCATGCTTGCAAAAACTGACATAAAACGTCAGTTTAATTCATCATCATTATTGTAATATTTAAACACATTTTGCCATAATATTCTGTTGAAAAATAAAAAACAAAACTGCAATAAAATATACCTACCCAAAATCAAGGGTAAAATTCAATCTGGCAACATTAATCAATGTTGTTGTATCTGGCAGTGTGTTGTACTCTATATTGATAAGTACATAACACTTCTATGGTCTGTTATCAAGCATCCAATCCAGTCTTTTGTAGCGTTCTTTTATGGTGACAATATACCTTGTTTTATTTATTTACTAGCTGTACCCGGGTTGCAATGCCACTTAGCGAAAATAAGTGTGACACTAATTTGCATTTTTTAAATCTAAATACACAATAATCCGAAAATTGTGGATATATGTTGTCGATTTGAAACTCATAATTAATACATGCTTTAATTTGAGGGGACCAGAGTTTACCGTACTGACGAGACTAACATCAAATGTTTGACAGCTAGGAACAGTTTGTATGGGAAAATAAAATTGTCGTTTTTACTATTTTTCTCGCAACTTTTCCATATTTTCTCACTGTTATGTATTGATTATGTGGGTTGCTGTCAAATTATTATTATGTGGGTACTTACAAATAAGTTAATATTAATTATGTAAAAATAAATAGTTTTGCTTCTACCCCGAAATCGAGAGTATCTTTTACTCACCACTTAAACCTTCCCTGGACTTCCACAAATATTTCAAAACCAAAATTAGCCAAATCGATCCAGCCATTCTTGAGTTTTAGCGAGATTTCAATTCAAACAGCAACTCATTTTTATATATATAGATTTATTATACGTCTATGCACTATCATGGTACATAAGGCGGACTTAATGCCATAAGGCATTCTCTACTAGTCAACCTTTGAGTTAAAAAGAAAAGCATCAAAATAGGTACAGCAAAAAATAAATAAAAACGAGTTGACAATTTTGGACTGAATATAGTATGAATTCATAAGATAAATTTATATAAAATACATATACAAAGTGGTACAAAAATACCCTTAAAGCCAAAAGGGGGTTAAAGGGTCCCTTGTAAAGAGTCTATTGGCTATATTTAAAAAAAATTAGAATGACCGAAAAAAATACTTTTGATAAAACATAAATGAATCATCACTAAAACGCAACCCTGAAAAAAATAAAAGTAAAGAGTAGACTACCCAGAAAGTTATTTACATTCTTACCTAATTTCCTCTGAGAGGTAAATAACAACAACCATAAAAGACTACTTGATTAATATTTTCTTTTTCATGGGGAATTATGTAACATTGTATACAAACAATAAAATACAAAACATTATGAAAATCTAAATGCAATTATGAAGAAGACTAAATTAGATGATTAGGTGTGCAGCGACTTCAAGTAGTATTCCCTAACTTTGCGTTTGAACGAGAATTTAATCATTAATGTTTTCTAGGTCACCTGAGATATAAAACGCTAACTAGTTTAAACATGTATACTAATAGATAACATCATGTGTACAATCATTAAAATGTTGTGTTAGATACATAAAAGATTAAAAAAAACATATGATTATGCTTTTAAGAATCCATTAAAAAACATATTCTTAGAAGACTGCCTCGTTGGTCCAGCAGTCGCAAGCGCGACTGCTGAGTGTGAGGTGCTGAGTTCGATCCCCGGGTCGGACAAAGTGTTATTGGGTTTTTCTGTGTGGAATTTCTCATTAGCAGCCCGGGGATCTGTGCCCGGTCGATGGCAATAGGCTTGCCCCCTATTACATGGGATGTAAACATAACAGTGAAGTGTGGGTGTATTATACACTTCTGTCAACTATTCAGGGAATACAGGTGTGAGTTTAACATATAGGGTGACTGGTAATTAGTGACCGATACTTCAACACATGATTGTACTCATGATAACAAACAACTATCCCTAAGAAACATTATTCATAAAACAAAAAAAAAAACATGTTACAAGCCGCGTCCATTCCGTTACGGTTTACTAATAAAGGACCATGGGCACTTTTGTATGAAGCTTGGGCTAACCTTGCAACAGACATAACACTTCGTCAAGTGAAGGGTCTTTGTTTGTACTTCATTTTATATTAAGGGAGCAAAGTTGAATTCGAGTGCGAAACTGCAGCTTCGATGCATTTTCATAAAATATTCATATACACGGTAATTTTTTAGTCGCTGGTAATCTTTCATGACGTGAAAGTACTCATAATTATGAGCAACTTTTTCACTATGGGACCAACACTGAAATATCGAAAAAAAAATATCAGCTGTTTCATACAAAAATGCAATACTTACCCGATGAAAAAGTTTTTTTTTCTATTTCGTAGTAGATCCCATAGTGAAAGTCGTTAATAATTATGAGTACATAACTCATAATTATTAACGACTTTCACTTTCGTCTTCTGAAAGGTTAACAGTGAATTAAAAATAAATGTGTATATTATAAAATATTGTATGATTATCCGGAGAGAGAGAGATAGATACATGGCAACAGGGTTCTACCTGCATGTTGTTTTATCTCTGCGTGTACGCATTTTTTATTTCAATAAATGATATAAACGTCTCAGGTACAGTCAGCAACAGAAGTCGTTGAACATAATTTATTTCCAATATTTTGTAATCATTATTATTTATCATAAGTTACTGACTAAAGTAAATTATAAAACAACTTGTCATAATTGAATCACAAAAGTCGCTGAACTCGGTTAAACCATTAATTGCTGTACATTACTACCGACAAAATTGTATGATCTGTAATAAATACAAAAGTCGCTGAGCATAGCTAATTTCCTATATTTCCTGTTCGTTAAACCCGTTTGCTCCAAGCCACTATCTGGCGAAGCGCAGCGCACCGTATTTTTATAATCAAAACATTGCCGAATAAACACAGCTACTAGTTCAGAATATAAATTAAATATAATTTAAATACTATTAATAGGCAGCTGAATCAAGGGTTTGATTCAGAAAGCGGTACTTCTGGACACGGCGCATTTTGTTAGGAAGTTCCTCTCTCTGGAGCCCCGCCGGTAGCTTGGACCCTATTTCCGATGCCGCGTGCCGATGGGCTACTATTTTTTTTTATTTTTAAACGTGGATTGTTTTTGTTTTTATAACGTAGGTATGTATTTAAAAATATAATTTAATATGTATTTACAATGAATAAACGAATATTAATACATATTGAAATTAAAAACAAGGACAATATTTATTTATTTCTAGTATAAAACAAATATCAATAATGTGTAGGCATCTCATACATAATAAAATACAGAACATAAAAATATATTAGACAGTAATATCACAATATTTAAAAAACAATTACGAGTTTACGATATGTTTACATGCGATCCTGTTAGGGTTCCGTACCCAAAGGGTAAAACGGGACCCTATTACTAAGACTCCGCTGTCCGTCCGTCTGTCTGTCACCAGGCTGTATTTCATGAACCGTGATAGTTATACAGTTGAAATTTTCACAAAAATGTATTTCTGTTGCCGTTATAACAACAAATACTAAAAAACAGAATAAAATAAATAATTAAGGGGGCTCCCATACAACAAACGTGATTTTTTTGCCGTTTTTATAGATAGTTTCAGAAGTAGATGAGCAACTCAGGTGTCCAAATAATTAAACACATTCAAGATACCAAAAACAGCTATGCAACAAAACTGTTCAAATTGTTTTGAGCATCATAATCTCCAAATATATCTGAGCAGTCAAAATGTCAAATATTTATTTACAAACTAAAGGTCAAGCTAAACATTCAAAGGTAACTAAGCAACACGTTATTCAGAAAATCAGGATGGCAACGTAAAATGAATTGTATTTGATTGTACTTAGAGTCATAAATTAAAAGTTCAAAAATAGATACAATGTGTACTATTGTGTCAATACAGCATTTTTTCTTTTTCTTCATATAGCTATATCCCTTTCATTTCGTGCGTGACGTCATTGACGTGTCTTTTGTTTATAATATAATCTGATAGTCAAGTCATAGGAAAACATCGTAAGGAAATTGAAACGAGTATTTATTCCACGCGAAAGCCATTAAATTCGAAACAATCAGTTTGAATGAAACTGACATTTTAATTTGCTACATTTTCTAGTATATCTTCAGGAATTGAATTCGTAATAAATACCTACAAAATACCTCGGTTCATTTTAACTATGTTTCGGATTGATAACCGTGCTCAAAAAAGTACAAAATCTGTTAAACGTCAATTTAATTACTCGGTTAAAAGATATCTGACGATTTAAAATCAGTCCGACTAAGCACGCACTGAGTTGCTATATGATTTTACGCAAGCTTTTTTCAAATGCTTCTTTTTCTATCGTGTCGGCACGAGCTATACAAGAATAGCTCATGCCGTGGTGAAAAGATTAGCCAGTCAGCAAGGATGGTAACGAGGCTGACTGCCCAGGGTGCGCCGGACGTACCGAAGTATCGTCACTCGTGGAGGCTCTTTTCATGCACCCCTTTTTTTTCAAATGCTAAAAGCGCCATACAGCTTATCTATGAACATGCACTGTAGCCTGATTTTAGTAGCCAGTTATCATCGAATCGCATCGAATTTAAAAGTCTAGCCAAAATCTAGCACGATACGTTTTAAAAGTCATTTTAAAAAGAACCGCTAATGCGTGCGCTGGTATAGAAAGCCATACGCGTTACATTTTTTAGTAGCTCACCGCCTGCCTTTAATTGCAATGCCTGCATTTTAATCTTAATAATGTCACAGGACACTGTACACCTTACAGCGATAACACACTGGCAAAAGGTCGACTCCATACTGCTACAGAGACCTACTGGCAGTACGAACAGTAGCATATTATACGTGCGTTCGGTTTTGCCATGATGTTTAACTTGTAAAATTTCACAGCCGCCATCTTGGATTTTGACGTTGACCTCATTTTCGTCATCAGCACCCCCCCGAAAACCACGGAAACGAAACCAATGATGCATAACTTGTAAAATTTCACAGCCGCCATCTTGGATTTTGACGTTGACGTCATTTACATTTGTATTTTACTGAATCCTGTGGTTTAGATTCGATCACTTAGCCATAGGTACAGCATGAAAAAAAAGGTTTTTTTTAAATCTGCCTTATTTCCATGCCGAGAAAATCTACACCAGTAGCAGATCATATGGTTTTAAGGAATTACACGAATTCGTTAACATCCTGTATATTTTAAAACAACTAAAATACATACGTTAAACTAATTTACCGGTTTACCAGAAGAGGTTAAAACTTTAAAATGGTCGCCCTGAAAAATTGCAATTTTAGACATGTCACATTTACGCCAGCCACGGAACTAACGTGCGGTGCACCGTAGTCCGTACACCACGCCGTGTACACGCCACGGCGCGGCGCCGCACCGTGGACATGGGGCCTCGGTCTAACATCACTAATTTGTAGGCTTTACTATAAAATAACAGCATATACCTTAAAAACCACATGATCACAACTGTTTAATTGTGAAATAAATCAGAACGATGTTAGGTCAACCAATCACATTGGTTGACATAAGATTTGACAGCAAATTAAATTGATCAGCTTCGTAATTGCGCAAAAAAGGTAATTCTGTAGTACCTATCTTGTATTCAATTATGAGATTCAATAACTCATGCATTATCAAGTTAAAAAACTCGCGCATAACATATTTAGCGACTTACGATAAAATTATAGTAACCGACTTACGCTGTAATGATGTTTAGCGACTTACGGTAAAATGATAGTAATCGACTTATGCTGTAATGATGTTTAGCGACTTATAACATATTAATGCTTAGCGTTTTTGAAACATTGAAATGATAACCTTATTCTGTACTCTATTCTGGTAAGTGGTTTATGGTCCGTTTTAGTGTTTAGGTGTTTTGTAAATTAGTATCTGTTCATGGACTTTCGTTGCTGACTGTACTTAATATTTTTTCTACATTAAAAAAAATATAGCCAAAACACCATTTTCGCGCTTGATTTGAAATGAGCTGCAGTACTATAAATTAGCATACACACTATTACCAATTATTTGGCATCACTGTTATAAGTGTTGGGGCAATTTTAAATTTATCCCAAAGTGCCCATGGTCCTTTAAAATGAAAATAATAAAATTATGTTTCTTTGGGAAAGTTGTTTGTTATCATGAGTACAATCATGTGTTAAAGTATCGGTCACTAATTACTAGTCACCCTAATATACATATAGTATGTATATTTAGAAAAAAATAATTGAAGATAGGTTTGTATTAAGTAAGGTCCATTTATTTGTTATTTTTTTGCATTTACAGCGTGACTGGTTATTCGCTTTAAATCCGAAAACCATGAACTCAGTTAATCATTGTGTAGGTACAACTTTTCCTATAGGACAAATAATGAATTTGTGAAAAAAAAACAGCTGTTCCATATGTTTTGTTAAGCAACATTGATTATTTTGTATCAAACAGCTGTTTTTTTTATTATGATTTTATTGTTTATGTTTACTAGCTGCCCGTGGCTTCACTCGCGTTAATTAAGCTCAAAAAACTCTTAACACACTGCTAAAGTTTCTATAATAATGTAATTCAATCGTGATTCGAAAGACACGCGGCGCCATCTATGAACGTTATTGTTGTTTTCCTCGGGAACAGTACTTTTTTCGGGATGAAAGGTACCCTATGTCTGTTTCTGTACACCTGACTACGTTATGCAAAATTTCAGGATGATCGGTTCAGTGGTTTAGACGTGAAAAGGTAACAAACAAATAAACTTACTTTCGCATAAGTTAGGATAGGATAGTTAGGATTAGGATCTCATAGTAAAAGTTGTACATACAGAATGATGAGCAGTCATCTAAAACCTAGAACAAAAAAAAAAAACAAATAACATTTTATTGATACCACAATGTGAAAGATAGAAAATTAAAAAAAAAACATGCAGGCAATGTATGTTACACATACAGCATATACCTTATAGTCGATTAATTTAATTAAAAAAAAAACAATACTTAGGCAAATCAACACCCATCCAGGATAAATGATTGCTAAGAACATTAAATTAAATAAGTATAATCTGTTGATTAAACATGTATACAACTCGTTTTTTTTTTTTAAGAATCTTAGGTGTCAAATCAATTATCTTTTTCACTGTAAATAAAACAGAAACCACCCAAAAATGTCAAACGACTATCTATATGTATAAATAAAAAGAAAAGTCCTGACTGACTGACTTAACAACACCCAGCCCAAACCCTTGGACCTAGAAAGCTGAAATTTTGCACAGAGGTTCCCTTTATAATGTAGACAAGGAATAAGGAAGGATTTTTCGAAATTCAACCCCTAAGGGAGTTAAATAAGGTATGAAAGTTTGTATGGAAAATCGTCACTTAACGGATTCAAAATTTCACGCAAGCGAACCTGCGGGTAAAAGCTAGTTCCTACAAAAACTAAGCACGCGCTATTTCCCTACACGGTTCGAGGATTCCCCGAAATTTTTAAGTTATAGAGATCTTGTTCCAAAAATCCATTCGGCCATTCGTGATTGATTAGTGAATTCTGAGTTCAAATTATAATATGAAACAGATTAAGCGTAGAGAAGGCTGCCAAACTGGTATTTTTTCTAAAAAACTCACTCAATGCATACAAATCTAAATTATCTCTACTGCAGTGAAACCCAAATGATAAGCTTTCTTTCCTTAATAGCATTGATTTTCTGTTAATTTATTAGTAAGTAATTGTAAAGCAAAATGATGATGTGTTTTTTTAAAAGCGTTTAAATTAAAATAAAAAAAAAACGTCTGATTAAAATCAAAAAACTCTGATTAAAATAAAAAAAGTCGGATTAAAATAAAAAAAACACTGATTAAAATAAAACATCTGATTTTGTATTATTCTAATTCCTATTCTATAGCATTCCTTACAATTAAAGAGCTTTGTTTTACTTCTTCTTCTTCTTCTTAGCGTGTCGATGACAATCTACACGGTGTCGGCCCAGAACTCAGCAACGAGTTTAGCACTATCCGTAGCGTCCATTAGTTCTTGAGGTGTACAGGTAACAGGGCAGGCGGGGCATGATGTTAAGTGCGCCATAGTTTGCGGAACGGCACCACATTTACACTCCAGGTTTGAGTTACCCGCAAATTTCCACCTGAGCAGGTTTTCCTTGCTTCGACCAACCTGAGTCCGAAGTCTATTTAGAGACTTCCAGGTCAGCCAAGGCAACTCATGCCCAGGTGGGAGATCCTCGGAAGGGGCAACAAATGGAGTGGGTAGAGAAGCCTTATCTCGCCACAGCTGGACTCTTGCCTGTGAATGTTCGCCATTGAGTGGGAGGACACGCTGTGCAAAGCTATTACGGCTCTTAAGTCTTTGCCGAACGGGGATGTTGTAGTGCAGAGGGTGACGCGTATCGCTTTCCATTTTAGTTCTTTCGCTAGAGCTAGCTACTGCTCTACGAACTTCTGGTGGCGCCATTCCTGCCAGTGGATACAGCATTTGTACCGGGGTCGGTTTGAGGCAACCAGTGATAATCCGGCACGTTTCATTTAGTGCTGTATCCACAAGCTTTGCGTGGGCAGAACGACTCCATACAGGACATGCGTATTCGCCTGCAGAAAAGGATAACGCCAGCCCAGAAGTCCGCATAACTTTAGGCGAAGCACCCCACTTGCTAGCAATTAGTCGTTGCAGGAGATTGTTGCGTGCTTATTAGTTATTACATACATTATTTTACACAGTACGAAACCCTAAAAAATGTTATTATTTACTTATGATTTTTCAAATCAATAATTAGTAACCATAAATAAAATCCAATAAATAATTCGTGATTTTTAAATCCCGGGATTAAAAAGTCATTATTCCGGGATTTTAGTGGAGATATTATCCACTCATGTTACTTCCTTCCTCGAAGTTTAGGTGAATATACTCTACCTATTCCGATCTCTGTAGGTATATTATAATTATTTTGTTTTTTAAAATTTGATTTTCTTTGATATGTTTTGTAGCTCAGAGAAACATCATAAGGCCAATTCTCGTATTTAAAAATGTTCAAAATATTGTTTCGATCTAGTCTCAGTCTAGTCTCAATCTCATAAATATGACAAATGGAATTCTTGTTCGTTAACAAACAACGTCAAACGTGAGATTATATTGAAATGAGATTGAAAGTTGACTGAAGCCAAAAGGGTATTCTGGTTACATTATGTACTGAGCCACTTTGACAAGTTGAAATTCTCATTTATTTCTAGAATTTTAGTCTATGACTGTTAATATCTGTATGCTATCGGTAATAAATTTTAAGTTGACTTAATTGACATTATATCAAGATAAACTGAGATGATACTGAAACCGGAGCGAACTTTAAGTGTACCAGAATACAATTTTTTATTCAATTCATAATTTAATCTCAGTTCGGTCAACCTTCAGTCTTACTTCAAATTAATTACGAGAATTGGGCTTCTGGACTCATCTACGTTGAAAAGGATATAATCGAGTCAGTTTCATGAGGCTCAATTTATTGTATAGACGGAAAAAATTTGAACAGCAGAACTTATTCAAATTTAATAATACCTAACGTCTGTAACATAATTATTACCTATCCTATTATTGATTGATTATTATCAGTAAACAATGTTGTTAACATAGTTCACATGTAACATGTAAACCTTATCTTTTGTTTAATAGTTCTATTGATAAGTAAATACGAGTACCTGGTTGCTATGGTAACCGATATAAACATTAACAATTTTGTAGGCTGTGATACTTTTAATAGTGCAAAAAAAAAAAAAAAAAGGTATTGTTTCTTTAATTTTGCTTAAATAACATAATAATCAGCCCACTATTGTCCCACTGTTGGGCAAGGGCCTCGTCTCAGAATTGTTTAGGCCTTAATCAACCACGCTAACCTAGGGGTCTACTCCCTAAGCACGAAGTCCGTGGTTTCGGCCTTAATTACGAGCGTTTCCTACTCCCTATCACCTACGGACATACGATTATATCGAGGCCCGAACTAAGAATGAATGACAACACGATTTGACAGTTGTCCCTGCTACCGATGTGTCTTTGCCTGTTCGAAAAGTTGAACTTGACTCTTGTTTTGTTCACTGAGTACGTTTCGGGCTACTTTCGGACGGGCGACTAACTTCGTTGACGGACTTAGGGTGTAGCCCCCTAGAGTGGGATGACGGACTACACTATCAGAATATTTTTATACTTTTATTATTTTTTCCGTTTATTTTTTATCTTTTTTTTTTACTTTTTAATTTATTTGGAGCCCTCTGTGGTGTGCTGGTTTCCTCGCCATGTTTTTTATTAGTGATTATCAAATTCTGATCCGGGGTCAAACCCAGAATGCTTGGAAGGCAAGCGTTTAATATGCGTTTCTGTATTTTATAAACTCGACATTCAAGGCAAAATTTAATAGTTGTTTTCTTGGCAACCATTAAAGTGAATCTTTTTGCTTACTAAAACTGTGGTTAAATGCAAGTTTATAATATGAATAACTAGATGTGGTCGCGGCTTTACATGACGAATACTTGGGTCAGGAACTGAATAAGCCGAAAAATTAAGATATCTTTAAAAGGACGTCATAACGTCACACCCCTAAAATCTAGTTACCCGAATATTATGATACTAATACACAGTGGGCTCGAGGTACTTGAAAGATTTTAACCACGGCTTTCTGATGGTATTATGAGTCAAATGTTATATCAACGAAAGTTCAATTCAGTTTTTTTTTCTGTTCTATCATAATCATCTGCCTAGCCTTTTCCCAACTATGTTGGGGTCGGCTTCCAGTCGAACCGGATGCAGCTGAATATCAGTATTTTACATGGAGCGACTGCCTATCAGACCTCCACAACTCAGTAACTGGGTAATACGATACTCTTGGTAAGACTGGTTGTCAGACTTTCTGGCTTCTGACCAACAGTAACGACTGTCAAAGATCTACAAATGACAGCCGGGACCAACGGCTTTACGTGCTTTCCGAGGCACGGAGGAAACTCGCTATGGTAAATGGTCACCCATCCACAGACCAACCTCGGCAAGCCTGGCTTAACCCGGAAGATCGGTCTATGCGGCTGTAATTATTTAGCCACGAGCTCCTTTTTTATTTTGTTAGTAGTTAGTTGGTAGCGAGTTATTAATCTATAGCTATAAACATGAAATAGGTTGATTAATGGTATATGTTTTTATTGCAGATTCTAATAGCACTTGCATTATATTCTAATATCTATTATATTAATTAATTTCAGTAATTATGTTATGTGTAACTATTAGTGTAATTGGCTTTATGTCGTTCTGATTTTTAAATAAATAAGTTATAGTGTGAGTGGATAAGAAACTTCTCACTTCACAACCCTCCCCGACAAATTTTAATAAGACATATGGCGACAGTATGGCAGGGTATGACAAAAGTCGCAACGCCGCGTTCATAGGACTTCTTTCCATAGATATTTTTCGATTTGTGAATTTCCTTAAATAATGACTATTTCGAAAATTAAGCTTTATTCAACAAACTATATCCTAGCTTTTCTTTTCCAATTAGGCATCGGAATTGAAGGTTAAAATCTTTCGGGTACCGAAAATTGAGTAAATGCGAAACGGTATATTTCGGTATCGGTACCCAAAGCTTTATAAATAAGGGTTTTGTGTTTTATTTAAGTACGGCACTTAGGTACTACACAAGATAACAAGATTATAAAATAATTGTATGTTATACAAAACATAACAAACGAGTTTTAGTTTTATGAAATGTATTTCCCTATCCTTTACGCTAATCTAGGCTTCTACCTTTACGTAAGAACAGCCGAATATTTTCAGCCATATTGGCGTTATAGACAAAATTCAGGTTTTTTTTTTTTGTAAATCTCTTCCCCATTGGCATTTCTCCTGTATCGTAGGTGCGTTTACAGACGCAAATCTAAATTCGCGGGTCTGGGCGTTTGTGTATGTGAGATTTGTGTCTGTAAATGCACCCACGATACAAGAGAAACTTTAGAGAGGCGTTAAAAAAAAAAACTCCCATACAGGAATGCCCAGACCAAAAAAAACTATCTGTAGGTCATACAAATGTTTGTTCCGTGTGTGAATCGAACCCACGACCCGTAGCGCAGAAGCCAATCGCTTAGCCACTGCACCAAATGTGTCGCATTACACTAATATTATGACATACTGCCTCGTCTGTCGAGTGCTTGCAAGCGAATGCTGAGCGAGAGGTCTTGTGTTCAATCCCCAGGTCGGGCAAAGTGTTATTCGATTTTTCCGTGTGGAATTTCTCAGTAGCAGACCGGAGTCTGGATTTATGCCCGGTTAATGGCAAAAGGCTCGCTCCCTATTACCTGGAACTTAAACATAAGTGTCCAAACACACTATGCCGAAGTTCCGCGGCTGATTTTATGTTCCGACGTATTCGGCTGATATGACACACCATAAGTGCCGAACTTACGCGACAGAAATTCAATTGCGCAAACTTGTGAGCGGACACGCGGGTCGCGGGCATGCCTGCCTCCCGCTGCTACCCGCCCCGGATCTTCGTCGACAATGTAACCGAACTTCGGTCGCGTATAATGTGTTCTCTACAGAATACGTTGCCGCCGAATTGTCGCTGAACTTACGCCCGACCGAAGTTCGGCTGTACGCTATAACGCAACGTAGTTTCGGCATAATGTGTCGTCGGTAACTCAAATAGCATTGCAGGCGTAATCATGCCGAACTTCGGTCGCGTATCTTCGGCATAGTATGTTTAGACACTGACGGCGAAATAAGGGTGTACTACACACCAATACTATGCATGTTATGTTATCTAATATATTTCTCCATTGTTCCAGAAAAGAAACCAAATATTCTTCTACAAAGAAACTAAGAAAGAAACATGCAAAGAAAACGCCCGCCGTCCAGAGTAAAAGATAGACTAGTCTAAGCCAAGTGTATGTTAAGGATTATGTGTTTAACACTGCATTAGAATAACAGAATATCGTCAAAATGCCTGTGGTGTCGCCTTCGAGATACAGCACCACCTCATCCAGCCTTTCAGGGTCCTACAGATCGACCCTCACCTCAACCAGTGTCGAAAAACCATACTACAGATCAACAAGCGGTAACTATGACACTCTACGAAGCTACGAGAGGTCCGAATATCGGACCCGGTATTCAGATATCGATGGCAATCGAGAAAGGAAGACTCTTACCGAACGCTCGAGAACATCTCGAGCTCCCAGCATCGCTGATTCAGACAGCGGAATATCGAGTCGGTACCGATCGGACCGAAGCGAGTCCAGGTCTAGAGATATTTCTACGACGAGAAGCGAGAGTAGTAAGACCTCTAGTGATCCGGTACCGAGAAGTCGAAGACCGGTACTGACTTCGGCGGACCTTGCTATGTCCCATGCTGAATGGTATAACAAATACTCGCCAGCGAACTATATACCGTTGACTCAGAGAATTCAGCAGCAGCAGAATCAGAATTATGGGGAAATCTCGAGGTCCAAGTCCATTTCGAATGATATCGGAAGGCCGCCGGCAGCGGACCCGTCCAGACTGGCTAGGAAAGCCAGAAACTCGGCCGCTACTATTTCAGAGGTAATTATCCTTTATTATTTTATCATTGTATTATATTATTTTTTATTTATAAGTAATTTATTTGAGTGTCTGCGAAATTTTACACAAATATTTATTATACATGTATTTTTTAGTAGGCAATTCGGTATTTGAGTCGCGAATGTACTGTTAAATAATATGATTTTTTTAAAAAATAGTAATTATTCCAATACATGACGACGTAGAAGTTTTTTTCGAATTCTTTCATATTTTTAGTAATAATAATTTAGTATTTCTTGAAGTTTCAAGCACGCCGTTTGGAACAACAAAAGTAATCGTAAAAAACAATAGATTATAGTACTTATAAAGCAGTAAAAAAAACAGTCGTTTTAGGATTTTTTTAGCACTTGTCAATTAATTTTTGAAATGCAACAATTAAGTAGTAAAAAAAATACCTACTTATCATCTGTCATATAAACTTGTTTACATGAAGGTTGTATAGGAAAAGATAAAAATCGCGGTCTGGCAACGCGGTTGTTCGTCAAATTGGTTGATTGGTGTGCAGTAATCGTTATTGTAGATACTTTTTTTAAGAATAATACAGTGTGACTGGAAATTCGACTTATTCCTTGAAAGGGGTTATACTAGAGATAATTGGCAACAAATTAAACGCATCAACTGCAGGTCGGAAATGAGCGGATGCCAAGATATCGGCCTTTTAAATTTCGGGCGTCAGAATTTTTTTTCGAAGATTTATTGTCGAGTTTTGCAAAAAAAATTAAAAGGTGTTGTCACTTCGAACCTTTAATTTCTGAGGCATTAATAATTTTGAAGCGGCATTTTTATCTAAAGTGATTGCTTGTTTACTAGGTTTTAGAAAAGTATCAATTGAGTGCCCAAAACACAGTCTCTAACACGAAAGCTGTTTATTAATACAATCCTCAGATTGGTTTATTAGTACGAGGATAGTTCAGGTTATTTTTGTTAGGAGATTATCACGAAATAAAAAATAAATAATATTATTGTCTCAAATATGTAGATAGGTACTTAATTCTAATAATATATTTGGCCTTAACCTGAAACTACTAAACGCGCGAGTCACAATATCAAAAATATAAATGACATAAGTATACAACGTGACTTGTTTGTCAAATTTATATTTTAAAAACCATGAACTTTGATCATCGTTCTGTACAACATTTACTATACAGGGTGTTAACGAATTCGTGTAATTTCTTAAAACCACATGATCTACTACTGATGTAGACAGGCCCCGCACGGGATTTAGCTAGACCAAAAATAAAAAAAAAAATTATTATTTTTTCATGCGGCTTTGTTACCGATCGTATCTAAACCACCTAATAAGGATTCAGTAAAAAAATAGATTTTTTTTTTTTTGCAAAAAAAAAAATGTTTTATTTTTGTGAACATTTCGATGCCACGCATAAATTAATGAAAGCACGGCGACACGGCTGACTGGCACGACTAACGCGATATCGCTCTTTGCAGTCAGATAACCGAAGACTCTAAAATGACTCAGAAATAGAAAACAAAAATTTTTTTTGGAATTTTTTTTTATTTGATTTTCAAAAATTGCCATTTAGGGTTAATCTGTGTCATCAGTAGATCACGTTTTTTGAAGGAATTACACGAACTCGTTAACACCCTGTAGAAGAAATTGTGAAAAAAAAAACAGCTGTTCCATACAAAAATGTTGCTAAACAAAATGTATAGAACAGCTGATTTTTTTTCACAAATTCAGTGTTTGTCCCATAGTAAGGCTAAACGTATGCTAGGATGCAAGTGACGTAGCACAGCACAGTACAGATTTTGCAGGGCAGGACAGGCGAGGCAGACATAGGCCACGACCGCATGCTGCGACGCAGCTCGAAGACACATTCGAGTTTTAACTAGTACAAAGAATAGACGTGTTCGATTTGACGAACGTTTTTTTAATAGTCTGGATGATTAGTATCATACAAACAAGGTTCACAACGCACTAATTCAATTAAATGTTGTCATTGCAAAAAAAAATTGAATTAGCGGTAAAAAATACATGTCGACATGCACGCGTCGCGCAGAAATCTGTGCCGGCACTACAACGAGGCGCAGGGCAGGACAGACGCATGTCTGCGTCGCACGCGTCTGCGCCGCAGCGTACGCAGCTCTTAGTACGTTCATGCCTTACAAAATCTGCTCTGCCCTGCGCTGCGTCCGGCTCAGACGGTATCACCAATAAGGTGATCAAACACTTTTCCGCCCCGCTCATAGTTCTCATGACCGCCATCTTCAATGGCGCTCTGAGTAATAACATCTTTCCGCAAGCTTGGAAACAAGCCACCGTTATCGGTATCCCCAAACCCGGCAAACCCAAGAGTGAGCCCACTAGTTACCGCCCCATCAGCCTTCTCAATGTATTTGGGAAAATCTATGAGCGTCTCATTTATATCCGTTTAAAGGATTTCGCTGACTCCCGTAAACTCATCCCCGACGAACAGTTCGGTTTTCGAACCCAGCACTGTTGCATTCGACAATTGCACCGCATTGTCGAACACATTAGCTCCCGTTTTATGCGCTCGTACAAAACGGGCATGCTCTTCTTCGACGTAGCGAAAGCCTTCGACAAGGTCTGGCACAACGGTTTATTATACAAACTGTACCAATTCAACGTGCCGGACCGTCTCGTGCTCATCATTCGAGACTTTCTGTCGGATCGCTCCTTCCGCTATCGCCTAGAAGGCACCCTCTCGTCCCCTCACCCCATTCGCGCAGGAGTCCCTCAGGGCTCAGTGCTATCGCCCCTTCTGTTCACGCTGTACACCAGCGACATTCCCAAACGTGGCTTGGCCAAGTTGGCTCTCTTCGCCGACGACACGGCTATCTACTATTCCGGTAGGAGTCTCGATAGCATCTCTCGAACCCTTCAAACCGCAGCCGACGCCCTCGGGGTCTGGTTCCGGAAATGGAGAATAGAGGTGAATCCCGAAAAGAGCGCAGCCGTTCTTTTCGAGAGACACGGTGATTCCCACACCCACATCCGTCCCGTCCTCATGTTCGGCAAACAGATCCCTTGGGAGATGAAAGCCAGATACCTGGGGGTTATCCTTGACCACCATCTGAGTTTCCGAGACCACATCAAAGCGGTGCGCGCTCGCGCCGCTTTCGCTGTCGGTCGCCTCCACCCCATCCTTAGAACGCGCAGTAAATTGTCACTTAGAAATAAGCTGAGAATCTACGTGACGTGCATCCGCCCCATCTTGACTTACGCTAGCGTCGTGTTCGCACACGTTAAGCCTTGTCGCTTTAAATCCTTCCAAACCCTCCAGAATCGAGTGTTGCGCAGAGCCGCGGCTGCCCCGTGGTTCATGCGTAACGTCCAACTCCATCTCGATCTAAAAATGCCAACCATCAGGCAATATCTCAAACGCATTTCCAAGCGTTACTTCGACTCTGCCCCCCGCCATCCGAACCCCCTAGTCGCCGCAGCGGCCAACTACAGTCCCTCTCTCATAAGTAAAGTTCGCCGTCCCAGGCACACACTTTTAGAACCCGATGACGAAATTACCCTCCTCCAGGAGGCGAGTAAATCGACCAGCACACTACACAACAAACGCCGCCGCCCGGCATACCGTCCTCGCCGACGAGGCCCGTCGCGACGCCCCACCGCCGCCGGTCACGATCCACCGAGCTCTCCCGTCGTAGAGCCGGTCGTCTCTTCAGACTCCGCAGTCACCCCGATAATTCAGCCCTCATCAAGCTGTCTCCCCCCCCCTATGTCCACGCCAGCAACGCCCTAAGCCGAGGTCCGAGTCCCACTAGGGGTCGCCCTTAGTGCTGTTGTTGCAGGTAGTCATGATGTTAGTGTAGTACAAGTAGTTAGCTTAGGTTAAGTATTTTACTTCCCCCCATTGGCTGGAGACCCTTCAGGTCTCGCCAATAACTGCCCGGTTACGTAGAAACCGTCCCCTAGGACGACCTACTGCAGCCCAATAGAAAAAAAAAACCTGCGCTGCGTGCACCTGCGTCACCTGCGTATAGTAGTCATGATGTTATGGCATACGCTTAGCCTAATAAAGTTGTACATAATGATGAGTAGAGTTGATGGTTTTCAGATGTAAAGTAAATAATCAGTCATGCTGTATATATACTATAGTGTAACAACTCACAATAGGCTCAATTTCCAAAATAAAAACTGATCGCTCTGGTCTCGAAAATTTCAAACCTAAATATTTTCAAAACTGCTTGGTTAAAATCAAGGCCAATATAAAAAGAAGCTTATTTAGACACGTTTTCGAAATAAAAATACGGAACACAATTTATAATGCACCATATAGTCACAGTAGACATATAAGCTAAAGCAGAACTTCAACTACCTACAATCGTCCTATTTGACACACTCACACAGACACGCACTGCAACAAGACAAATAAGGTATTTTCGGGATGCAGTTCCATACAAAAACAAAAAACTACTCAGTATACAGAGCGTGTCTGTGTGAGTGTTTCAATTCATGAGATTATAGTAAGTTGAGGTACTGCTTTAAAGTCCCCGTCGCGAGAAGCTATAAATTTTGTAAACACACATTCAGGGGTTCGCAACCTTTGGAACAAATAAAAAAAAACAGTTTTGTAATGATTTTTATTTTTATATAATGGTTTTTATTTTATTTATGTAATAATAAATAATAATCTACGAAAACAACACAAACAAAATGAAACGCATTCAAAACTCAAATGACAGCATTGACAGCGTCAGTGTGAACTTACTTCAAAATGGCGGGCCAAATGTTGACGTTCCATGAGTCAGACACGTTCCGGTACCACAAAACATTAGACGATAGCGCTTTATATCGCTAAAATATAACCCGACTAAGTGAAATTGCTCGTTAGTTTCGTATTACACGTATGTAACTTTGAGTTGATTGAATTTGGGATTATTTGTTGTTGATTGAATTGTCGCTACGTAACTTTGTAGAAGTTCTTTATTTACAAAATTTATAGCTTCTCGTGACGGGGACTTTAGCTTATATGTCTACTGTGATATAGGTCAACCAAATACGCACACGACTATAAAAAAAAGAAAATGCAAGTCGGCAAAGAAAAGCATTAAGATCATATCAAAACCTTCATTTAAAAGATCTAAAAAGTTCAACAAAAATAGGTTTTAGTTTATACCAAAGTAAGTTTTAAATTCATATATATTTTCACTACACACTACATAGATATACACTACATTAGGGCTATATACACTACACAGACATTTAACTGAAACAGTCTGTAGCGTGGGGTGTGACAAGTATATAATTTTAAGATTAATATACAATACTTTGCAAGTATTTTTTATGCGATATTTAGGTATTCAAATTGCAACAAATACATAAAAACAACAATATTTTGGGATTATGAACCCTATTTCCATTTCACAACGTTCAGTTTTCAATGTTTTTAGTAAATATTTATATGACCTTTTCAGTAATTTTTGTCATTCTGAATGTTTTAGTAATTTATAACATTCTTAAAGTTGACGTAATTTATGTAAATTCCAATGTTTTTTTTTTTTACTTTTTGCTTTAATGGCAAAAGTGGACTATGGACCAATAGCGATACGGTTTTGGTATTTATATGCGCATACTAGTGTTGCCTAACTATCGATAGTGGATCTATTGATAGTTAACCTTGAAAACTAGTAACAATATCGATAGGGCTATCGATAGTATTGAGATTTTACAATACTATCGATAGTATCAATCGACAGACATGCAATACTATTGATGAGTATCAATAGTATCGATAGTATTGAATTGTGATAGTGTGTTTTACAACAATTACTAGCGATACTATCGATAGTATTAGAACTATCGATTTTTTTACCCCATCGATATCTAACGAAAATAAATAGTATTGTGTTGATGCAAAAGTGCTTATAATTATGCGATGTACACAAATTGTGAACTCATCCGTAAGAATTTAGTGTTTTTAATACTTTTCATGAGTTTACTTGTTCATAAAAATATTTTATTCTAATAGATTATGATGACATAAATCCTGATGCAATACCTACTATTGAACTTCGTTAGATATCGATGGGCTAAAAAAATCGATAGTTCTAATACTATCTACAGGGTGTTAACGAATTCGTGTAATTCCTTCAAACCACGTGATCTACTGGTGACACAGACTAACCCTAAATGGGAATTTCTGAAAATCAACTGAAAAAATAATTCAAAAAAAAATCTTGATTTTCTACTTCTGAGTCATTTTAGAGCCTTGAGTTATCTGACTGCAAAGAGCGATATCGCGTTAGTCGTGCCAGTCAGCCGTGTCGCCGTGCTTTCATTAATTTATGCGTGGCATCGAAATGTTGACACAAATAAATAATTTTTTTTGCAAAAAAATAAAATCTTATTTTTTTACTGAATCCTTATTAGGTGGTTTAGATACGATCGGTAACAAAGCCGCATGAAAAAATAATCTTTTTTTTTTTTAATCTAGCTAAATCCCTTTGCGGGGCCTATCTACATCAGTAGTAGATCATGTGGTTTTAAGGAATTACATGAATTCGTTAACACCCTGTATAGTATTGCTAGTAATTGTTGTAAAACACACTATCACAACTCAATACTATCGATACTATTGGTACTCATCAATAGTATCGATAGGCCTACCGATATTGTTACTAGTTTTCGAGGTCACGATAGTATTGAAATACTATCGAGAGTCAATCGATAGTTGAGCAACACTAGCGCATACCTCAACTGTCAATACTCAGTTACACCGATAATTCAGTCCTCATCAAGCTGTCTCCCCCCCCCCTCCCCACGCGGAGGTCCGAGTACCACTAGGGGTCGCCCTTAGTGCTGTTGGTGCTAGTCATGTCATGATGTTAGTGTAGTATAAGTAGTTAGCTTAGGCTAAGTATTTTGAATTGACCAATTTTTGTTGGAGCGTATGCATCAGATGGCGTTAGATCCTAGACAAGTATTATTTGCTAAAATATATGAAATTTTCCATTTTTGTTTAACCTTGAAATGTGTTAACTGTTTGACATTACAATCTATAACCAACAGTTTCGTATCATGTATCTTTTAAAAATTATTTACCTCCATTCATGATCTAAAAGTGCTTTCATAGTGAGCAAAGTCTCTATTCTTTCGGTACGATTATTTCCTGCTTAGTTCGGCAATTTAAATTGTGTTTAACAGGTAAACAAACCTTCATTTTGCTTATCACACCGATAATTCAGCCCTCATCAAGCTGTCTCTCTCTCTCAATCTCCCCCCAGCAACGCTCTAAGCCTCGTGTTCGTCCCACTAGGGGTCGCCCTTAGTGCTGTTGTTGCAGGTAGTCATGATGTTAGTGTAGTACAATCAGTTAGCTTAGGTTAAGTATTTTATTTCCTATCCATTGGCTGGATACCCTTTAGGTTTCGCCAATAACTGCCCGGTTACGTACATGCAAATAGAAAAACAAAAGTATTGTGCTTTAAATATACACGTTAAAAGGCTAGGCAGAACAATACACATTTTTAAAAGAATACTGAAATGAGCCATGTTATACTTTTCTAAAAATGTGTTTGTATAATGAATTCTTAAAACAAAATGAATATTTGCCGACACGTTTGGTGCAGTGGCTAAGCGATTGGCTTCTGCGTTACGGGTCGTGGGTTCGATTCCCACACGGAACAAAAATGTGTATGGCCTACAGATGGTTGTTTCGTGTCTGGGCGTTTGTGTATGTGAGATTTGTGTCTGTAAACGCACCCACAATACAAGAGAAATCTTAGTGTGGGGTAAATTACCTTTTATACAAAATTTTAATGGCTATCTACAAAAAAAAAAAAATTGGGTATCTAATTTTTTTTTATTTCATTAAAAAAAGTCTCTTACTTATTGCTTACGTCGAAGTGTAAAAGGGACAGATATATATTTTGTCACACTCCCATTCTACAGATTACTTATGTTTGTTGTTTTACATCAAACTGTCAAAATGACAGCATGCAAGAAGTTTTTATAAGCCTTTTAGTAACCAATTGGCTGTATTTTTCTGTTTTTTTAATTTCTTTCTAGATAAGGTAGGTAAACAATCATTTTTTGAAATCGAAAATAAAATAGACCAGTAACAAGATTTGCGTTTATTTTTTTGTAGAACTGTAGTATGTTAGCTTACAAAAATTGATTTTTTTATGGTACAGTTGTCATCTATTATCTTAATTATTTTTGAACGAAAAAGACAACTTTTTTTATTATATGCAATTTTTGTTAGAATTAAAATTTAAAATTTCATAATATAATTTTAATAGAAGTTAGCGTTAGAAATAAACTTTTTCATTAGGTACCTATTTTAAGAGTTAGGACCTAAAAATCTATCCAAAAACCTGTTTTGACTACACATCATCTCATCATTTTCACAGCACACCCACTACGACAAAGCCGTAGTGTTCATCTCATTGGCTAATTTTTATTTAAAAAAAATCCAAAAACCAATTGAAACTGGTTGTTTTATAAACAAAAATATTTCGCAGGCACACAAACAAGTGTGCGCGTGTGAGTGTGTGTGTACGTTCACTAACATCGCACTAAATAAAGAGCCATACATTAAAAGAAAGCTTCCCAATACGTAGTATTCGTCGCACCCTTTGAAAGGCTTCCTGACAGCCAATCATTGAAGATTTTTCCTTACCTTTCAAAAGGTGTAAAACACAGTAGTAACATAGATGCGAATTTGCTTGTAATACCATGAAGTTCACGGTTATCATTAATGCTACATCCCGCTATTTTACTATTAAGAATAATTCTACCTTCACAATCAATGTAAAAAGTAACATCACAATTTCTCAATCAAATAGTTTCTGTATCAATAATGATACGCTCAGGTATTACAGCAAAGCATGATTTAAATGTTGAACTAACACACACTGATCACATGTCGCATTTTTTTACGTCACAAGAACCAAAAATAAGCGTAATATTTGAAAAGCAGAGACCCGAACGAAGATCGTATAAGGAAAACTCGCCAGGGTACAAGAGAGGTATGCTTAACGGCGTCAAAGATACGAACGGGAACGAGGTACCCTCTGTCTCAGAAATAAGAAAGAGATTCGACCCCAAAATGACTGTAACGAAACTACCAACAAATGATTCACGGTACACCGAACACTATTTAAACCAGCTCAAAGATTGCGAGAACGGTACAGTAGGGTACACAAAACTCGTCCCAAAAGACGACAAGCCTGTGCCTGTACATCTGCCTTACGAAAAGAACGGTTTAAGATGGGAGATAGGTTCTTCGAGCTCCCGATCGAATTCTAACTCCGACCTATCTCTAAGTAAGACGATATCCGAGCCAGTGTCTCTAGCGAAACCAGTACACGATAGAAATAGTTCCATGTCCACTTCTCTCACTTCAAAACTGCCTTCCGATCGTCTAGCGAGCATTAAAAGCCAACTAGACCCAAACAATCCAATAGGGAAGATTCTAGAAAAATCTACCGTCATCCAAGTTCAAAATGGCGACGTGGATTATAAGAAACATATTAATAATGACGGACATAAATTGAAAGATATAAAAAGTGATATAGAAAAGCAAACAAAAGCGCCGAAACATACATCTAACTTCGCTTCGTACATTCAGATTTCGCAGCCTGTGTCGTCAGGAGCAACGCCGAAAAAACAAATAGAATTAAACCATACAATTAATGAAGAAGTCACTAAAAATGATATCAAAGCTGAACCTAGAAAAACCCGAGCCAACTTGAAATACATAGACTCAGAAGATGACAGAATACTCTTAGATAATGAAATCGAATCTCCTAGTGGTACAGGTTTTGAGAACAAAACGTTTGAACATGAGAATTATTTAAAGAAAAGAACAGAAAAGAGTGAAGAAGGGAAGGATCATTTGGAAGAGATTAAATCTATGGAGACTAGCACTGAAAGTACGATAAGTGAGCCTACAGACGATCTGAGTCCTGAAACTCCGTCTTCTAGAAGAAAAATCTTGGATTCGAAGGATTATGAAGATATTAAAGGGGTAAGTATTCATTTTATTTGTAATTTTCGTGGTTGCTTCGATGATGTGTACTGCAAAAATTAAAATACTGGTAACAAATTCTAAATTATTTTGTTGTGATACAAATTCATGGGTGAGATTTTCCATATTATCAAATTCGTGAGTGACTATTTTTAAAATCAACTTTGCTTTGTGAATTTTAGATTTCCCTTACATTTCCTTTTAAGAATAGCATAGGAAGTCCATAGATTGTCATATCAGTCTACCTAGAATCTTTCTACAATCCTTACCGTAACTGTAGGACTCTCCTCCGGTTTCTGATTTGAGAATCCGGGATAAGCAAATACTTAAGTAACATTTGAGTATGGAGTTGTCAAAAAAATTACGGATAAAGCATTTTTTGACAACTTTGTACTCAAATATTACTTAAGTATTTGCTTATCCCCAATTCTCAAATCAGAAACCGGAGGTCTGTCTTCTTATATCTTGGCCAATGACTGGAATATATTTAAAGTTGATTCAAAACCTATATTTACAAACTTATAATCAGAAATTTAATGAAATAATCTAGCTGTAGTAATTCCTAAATAAGTGATTTGGTTGAAGCCCTTTCAGGTCTTGCCAATATCCATAAAAAGAACAAAAGTAAAAAATATAATACATGATTTACCGAGCGTTTTTGGTTAAACTTAAGACTCTTGTATCTTTACCACCAAAAATGAAGCAAAGACACCATTAGTAGACATAGGAACCGAGCATTAGGCTTCTCCTCAAATGCCTGCAGTTAAAAACCAATAAAACATAAAAATAATTTGACGTCATAATCGAAGCAACCATGAAACTCAGCACCTCATTTATTGGCTCTTTTATATGCACGTTTTTAGTTTTATTTTTGCAATTATTTTGAAAATTAGTGTGTGTTAGAATACAATTTTTGATGACCTTTTCAGCAAGACTTCGATTTGTATTATTAGGACTTGTCTGCGTCTTCTCTGTCACTATCATAGTTTGTCGATTGTTTCGTTACGTATTTTAGCATAATCGAAGCAGCTATCTTGTCGTCGTGATATGACAGATGTTCAAAGTAACTTTCTGTTTTTATTCATAAAGTTCAGGGTTTGCTAAAAGGTCATCTATGATGACATGATGATGAAATATCAAATTGAGAGGGTTATAGGGATATCCTACTATATCTCTGTTACTTGGATTTGTGCGCTTCATCTTAAGACCCTGTCTACGCTTATCATTAGTTGCGACAGCGGTCAAAAGCGATCAAATCTTTTTTCTGTTTGATAGTTAAACAACTTACTTCAATAGTTTAATGACGTCTGGGTCGTGAGTGTTGCCAACTCTTTGTGGGTCAAAAATAGTAGTTCTAAAATGATTACCCACAAAAATATAGTAGATAACGAAAGGATGAAAAATAAATAGTAGGTTCCAGAATAGGTACTTTATTTCTTATTTTTTTTTTTTATAAATTAGTTTCAAAAGTAGGTAAGTAGTTACCAAAATACATACTCGAGAGCGTGAAAATCAAAATTGCCAATCTGTCAAAGTCAACGTAACTGTCAACTTGACATATCAGAATCATTCAAAAATAGATAAGTATTAACGTTTCGTTTTACGCTTACACATTTTGAAACGAATATTATTGCTTTGAGTTTGATGCCTTTAAAATATAGTAGTTTCGCCTACTATACATATACTATACTTCAGAAATATAGTAGTCGGGCCTCTAGTATAGTAGGGTTGGCAACCCTAGTCGTGACATCGACTAAAAGGAGCCACTATGTTCTGTCGTGTACAAACTTCTGCCAGATTTCGATCTTTGGTGATAACATCGTTTCACCGGTGTCAAGGATTCTCGTAAATCTCAATATTTGTGTTGTTTTGAATAACACAAAACAATTGAATGACGCAGTGTTGCGTGTGTTCAGGGTTACAGGTTTCGTTTGAATGTTGAAATAAATATACAATTTACTAGGTATTTGCATAAGGATTTCGTGGAATAGCATCCATAGAAGATCCTTGGGATTATGAATGTGAAGCGTTTCTTTTTAATTTTTGAAGAATATAAAATAAATACCCCTTCTAAACGCAATTCTACTTAACTACCTTACTAAAAATCAAACTACCTACGTAGAACTCAATTTATTTGATATTTTAACCAACTCTGCTTACCCCGAAATGCCAGCATCTACCAGGAAGTCATAAACACATACAGATAATTGAGTTCGTTTTAAAAACGCACACATACATGCGTCGCGACACACACGTAGGCGGGCACGCACACAAATACATGACCTCAATACAAATGCCAATGAACTGCCGGTACTTTAGACAGGTGTAGGGATTTGAACTTTTCTAGTAGCATCTAGCTTTTTCCCAAGCTTGCAGTCAAATGACGCTCATCATCGTCACAGCTTCTCACATGTTAGTCTCGACTGCCAATCTTACCAGCAGTGCGAGCACGAATCTTTATCGAGTCGATTCCAGAAATTTATCTATTCTAAACGTCAAATTTGACTTAAGATATAGGTAAAACGACAACTGCTGTCGTTTTATCTATAAGTTATGTCAAATTGTACTAAAAATATTTGGGTTAGATCCATACTTATGAACTCAGTTGTAAGTCTGTAGGCTTTGCAACTCGCAGGCTAGTCTTTAGAAAGGTCATGACTACGAAGTATCTCTGTCAGAAACATTCTGACGCGTGATTACTCATACATTTTGTACTAGACCCCGCACACTATCAGAATTTTCCCGATCCGGCAATCTGCGGGCTTTAGTGTGAAATGTCATGCTCGCGTCAGAAAAATTCTGTCAGAACTTACTGTGTGACCGGGTGTAGTTCTAAGAACTCCTTTTATTTTGAGACCTAAATGGAACTTACGTAGCTTTAAAATTTATCGTATCAATTTTGGACCAGTAACCGGCTCTGAAAGTGCTTAAGAGAATCTTCCGAAAGCTTTGGTTGAGCATCTTTAGGGCTCCAAATAAAGCCTAAAACCCCAAATCCTTTTTTTTTATCCTATATTGTCCAACTGCTGGGCAAAGGTCTCCCCCATAGCCTTCCACTCATCTCTATGCCTTGCCTTCTCTGGCCAATCTCCCATAAACGACTCTAAGTCATCACGCCAGCGTTTCCTAGGCCTCCCTCGGCGACGACGCCCGTCTTCCGGCACCCACTGCGTGACGACTCTAGCCCATCTGTCTTTATGCATTCTGCATACATGGCAGTGGCGAAGGTTCCATACAACTCGATTCCTATCGGCTTCCCTTTCGAAATATGGCAAATACTAGTATCTATTATTTTCAATTATCATTTAAACAAATAATTTTGGTCCAGCTTCCCTTTTAAGAAATATCACCCTTCGCCACTGATACATGGCCCGCCCAATCCCACTTCAGTCTTGCAGACTTATGGCCCACATCGGCGATTCCTGTTTTGGAGCGTATCGTGGTGTTACGTGTTCGGTCACTGAGCTTAATACCCAATACGCTACGCTCCATCGCTCTTCGCCAAATCCCTTAACAAGTTTTTTTGCGCAAGTTGACTTGTGCAACCGAGCTTCAGCCTGTTGTTGACACTTCTACCCTCCGATTAAGAATCTTTTCGAATCTTTTCTTTGGTTCTGTCTGAGAGAAAAAAAATATAGTTTACCGAATCGTTCGACACCCGACTAATCGAATCGTTCTGAATCAGGGGGCTGCAGCATGTTGATTTCTGCAAGTTTCACGAACCAGGCAAGCAATGGAATGCTATTGCATTGCGCTTCGGCAGTAGAACTTGCTAGTGGAGTTTATGCTCAACAATAAGATTTAGTCTCCAGTCCCTTCACATATAACATGGCGAGTGACCTACTCTTAATACAACCAATAGAGCAGACGAAACGTTATAGGTACTCTAGGTATTACTAATGCTGCAAAGTCAGTGCGCGATGCCAGAAAACATTTCGCATCAATATATTCAAGAGACAATGTCTAGTGAACGACCGCTCGTCCCCTTTTCGATAGAAATTCGCGGCTAAAAATAAACAGCGCGAAATGTAACGTCTAGAAATAAAATAACGCGGGAAATAATCTCGGCAGACGACTTCCACGCTTTTTTCAACGCCACGTGTCATATCGCCATCTTGAGAAAAAGCGCGCTAAAATTTTGACGTTTGCTAACTTAACCTCTTTTGTGTTGAAACTTTTTTCGAGTCTATGGTCTAAAACTGGCCGCTTGAGTTTTTTTTTTCTATCGGAGCGTTCCAAAATAAAAGTCTGTCAACTTTAGCATATGTCATTTGCGATTTTCGATACAACATTTTTTGCGAACATTTTTTTCTACATAATTGTGATATTTTTTAAATGTTAAATGTGATATCTTCATTTTATCCGGTAAGAGGAGCTGGTTGTTTATTTTGGTTGTTTATTGCACACGGATTTGCCCGGAAAAATGGCGGTTTACTTCTATATCTTGCGTTCGTTTAAGAATAGATTTGTTTTACGTTGTGTTGCTGCAATTTTTATGTCCATTCATTCCCACTCTATAGACTCGTTTACACAATTGCCAATGGTGGAGTATCTGATACGTACATTGGTAGATTGGCATAGTTAGGGAACTATTTTCCAAGATCGCTCGTTGAAGCCATCTTTGGGAAACCTTTGAGTTCATCAGTGGATGGGAGGTCACTTGTATACCATAATAAATGACTGGTAATCCAGTCGAAGCACCAATATTTGAAGATAATATTAACCATTGTGTAAAGGAGACGAAGTATTTAACTTGTTGATATCATTAAAGATTTAATTTAATTGATCTTATGGCAGCAAGCACGGATTGACCTTGAGGTCCTAGTATTGGTTTTCTCTGTTATCAAGTGTTTATAAGGAGGAGGGGCTCGTGCATCATTTGCGATGTTAAGCTGTGCTTGCCGCGGTCAATCTGAGGGTAGGTGAACATTCGTTACATATCGAGAACCCTCTAATAATACTTAAATATATTTTTTTACATGTTTTTTGAAAGATGTAATCATGACCCTCTCAAAATTCAAGGTTATAGTAATCATAAATCATGTGAAACGGAACGTCATGTAAAAGGAATAAAACAATATCAACACTTTTTTACTTTAAATTAAATTCCCTGTTCAAAAATCAAATCCCCGACGCGTAATGTCATAAAAAAATTATGAAAATAATAAACAAATAAATATTAGCCTGTATCTGTCCCACTGCTGGGCAAAGGCCTCTTCTCGTACAGAGAAGGAACGAGCATTGATCGCCACGCTTGCTCACTGCGGGTTGGCGATTTCAGATCATTAAAGTCCAGGTTTCCTCACGATGTTTTCCTTCACCGTATGTCAGTGGCGTCTTAGATTAACTGAGTACATATGAAATTAAAAAGTCACATTGGTACATGCCTGGGTTTGAACCCGCAACCCAGTGCTTAACAAGCGGGTCTGTAACCTCTGGGCCACCATGACATTAAAATAATTACTATAATATTTTGATTTTGATGCATGAGACTTTTTGGTACCACTTTTGGTCATTCTCCTTTCTCAGTAACAGCCGGGAATCTGGATTTGTGTCCGGTTGATGGCAATAGGCTCGCCCCTTATTACATGGGACTTAAAAACAGCGAAATGAGGATACTATCCACCTCTGCCCTACCCTCCGGGGAATACGACTTTTGACGACATGTTTCGTGCAGTGGATAAGCGATTGGCTTCTGCGCTACGGGTCGTGGGTTCGATTCCCACTTTTTTTTTTTTGTCTACCTTTTTTGTCCCACTGCTGGTCAAAGGTCTCCCCCATAGCCTTCCACTCATCTCTATGCCTTGCCTTCTCTGGCCAATCTCCCATAAACGAATCTAAGTCATCACGCCAGCGTTTCCTAGGCCTCCCTCGGCGACGACGCCCGTCTTCCGGCATCCACTGCGTGACGACTCTAGCCTATCTGTCTTTATGCATTCTGCATACATGACCCGCCCAATCCCACTTCAGTCTTGCAGACTTATGACCCACATCGGCGATTCCTGTTTTGGAGCGTATCGTGGTATTACGTATTCGGTCACTGAGTTTAAGGCGCTTCCCCCACCGAAAGTGGCGCCACTTCAGAAAAAAATCTATATTTCTGTCAACACACAATATATTGAAATTTCGTACGTACAACATTTTAGTCAAGTGATGTAGAAATTTTCGAACACCAAAAAACAACACTTGACATCCTAGGTTAGAAGTTTTAGTAATTAATGCTAAAAACGGCCGTTTTTGGTACTTTTCGCAAAAACTTCGAATCCAGAAGCTCTAGTGTTTGTATTTGGTGTTCGAAAATTTCTACAACATTGGACTAAAATGTTGTACGTACGAAATTTCAATATGTTGTGTGTTGACAGAAATAATGCTTTTTTTCTGAAGTGGCGCCACTTTCGGTGGGGGAAGCGCCTTAATACCCAGTACGCTACGCTCCATCGCTCTATGGCAAACCTTGAGTTTGGACTTTTGAGACTCAGTCAGGGACCCATTCAGTCAGCGATTCCCACACGGAACAAAAATTTGTATGGCCTACAGATGGTTGTTTCGGGTCTGGGCGTTTGTTTGTGAGATTTGTGTCTGTAAACGCACCCGCGATACAAGAGAAATCTTAGTGTGGGGAAACGTTTTATGTTATGTTACGTACACGAAGTTATGTTAATTTATGCCCTCCAACTTGTTAACGTATCAGAATCGTGCGTGTCTGATACGTTCCCCATGAGCGGTCTCATGACGTCACCGTCCCGTCCTACGTCAGCTGTCAAGGTCAACTAACCGCGTTTGACGTAGCTTTGTACACCTCAACGAGCATCACCTGGAGGTTCTCAGTAAAAAATATTTAAATTGTGATTTTTGCATTAATTATTTGAAGAGAATATTTTGTCTTAGAAAATTAAACTGTATCTCAATGATACAAGGCGTGTTTCAAAATGAACACAGTACACGACAACAGTGTTATTCTGATAAGAATTTTATCCCATTGAGATAAAGTTTCTTTAGTTGTTCAGGTAATTGTGAACAGTCTGTTCGTCCTGATATATTTGACTGTACAGACGTTCCAATATGTTATGTGGTAACAGAAATAATGTTTTTTTTTTCTTATGTGACGTCACTTTCGCTGCAAAAAGAGAAGTAAAAAAAAAACATCTTAAAAATATGTTGTCCACTGACTTCGGCAATGAATTCCTCATCGAAAAATCAACATTATGGTCGTTTTAAGGCATATTCTTATGAATAAAATTATTATGATTGTTTGAAAATGAAAAAAAATACGTAAATCCCACAATTGTAGACTTGAAAGAAACTTCTGGTTTCACATGTCCACACCCTAAATGTTACTAAATGGATTCAAGTTTCCAGATTACAGTCCGAAAAAAATACTTGTATTCATATTTTTCTAGATATTATTATAACATGATGAAAATATGAGATAATTTATTTATTAAACTACCCGATCATTATTTAAAACCAAAATGCTTATTATAAAAATAAGGGGCTCCGCCTTCCTAAGAGCGATTACGCACTGCATCCTATCCGAATCCGTGAAAATAGGGATATAAAAAACTCGGACCGAATTCGGATATTGCTTTACGCACTGCATCCGATCCGAATCCGTGAAAATACCGATCTAGAGTAAAAATGTCGGACCGAATTCGGATATCGCTTACGCACTTATCCGATCTCTGATCCAAATTCAAACAATTCAGGGGCCATCTTTGGCATATCCATTTGGCGTCCGATTTAAATCCGAGGTAGTGCGATAGCGTTCATACAAACAGTACTACGGCTACTTTCGTCCGTCAATATTTCTTCCGAATTGGAGACTCACGGATGACGGATAGAAATCGGATGACGGATGCCGGATCTAGTGCGTAAACTAGCATACAAATAGTTCTATGGCCACTTCGGAACGTATTTTCACGGATTCGGATCAGATGCAGTGCGTAATCGCTCTAATGGTCACTTTATTTGAAATTCGTTCATAAGCGCCTTAATTTTCATTCCATGAATAAATGGCGTGTATTTAAATATAAAAGGAATACTGTCTAATGTCTGAGAAATCCTAGTATTAATCATGTTCCTAAAGAGGGACTGCGTTATTTGTAAACTATTTTAGAACATACACCCACATTCTGCTCTCTGTAGAGTCATGCAGTTCGAAAAGTAAATATATCGTTCAAGCTATTCGAAATTACATAAAAAGTATATTCTGTTCTACCTAACCTTTTTCCAACTATGGTTAGCTTCTAACCTAACCAGATACCTACCTAAAAAGGGGTTCCCTACGCCACTGCGAAAACCGTTACTTCGATTTTCATTAGATCGAACACATTATGACGAATCAACGATACTTCTAAGTCTTATTAGTGCGATGTAACGTTAGTGCGAAACACATTGTATCGAAGAATTTTACACCTATAGCTTGTTAGGCCGAATGCTTCTTTCCTCTATAGTACAATATGTCGCGCATTTTTTTTTTACTTTTACTTAATTATAGGTTAAGTCGTGGTGGCCCGGAGGTTACAGAGCCGCTTGTTAATAATAATAATAATAATTGCCATTGCCATTGGCCGTGCCGATAGTCGTTACGGCCAATGGCTTAATAGCCAAGAGCCTCGACCAACATCTTAAGAGGCTCTCGTTGGGCAGCTGGATCAAGGGCCTGATACAGAAAGCGGTACTTCTGGACACGGCGCGTATTGTTAGGAAGTTCCTCTCTCTGAGGCCCTGACCACCGGTAGCTTGGACCCTGTTCCCGATGCCGGTGGGCTACTATATTTTTATATTTTTAAATGTTTTTGTTTTTTTTATATGGGTATATTTAAAAATGTAATTTTATATGTATTTTAATGAATAAAGGGAATAATAATAAACTCATTTATTTTCAGGCAACTTTGGCCCATAGATACATACCTTACAAACTAACGTATATACGTTAAATAATACAGTTTATGTTAGTAATAAAACTTAAGCCTATGTTAGTAAAAACACTTCACTTGCGCACTATGTCATCCGCTGCGCGATCGTGTGGCACTTGTCCGCGGAAGCGACGGAACACCACTCCCTGCGGCCAAAAGTCCTCTTCCATGACGACGTGCAGAAGACAAGTTGGTACTCGCACCACGAATGCCCTGAAGTTGACATTGCGGCGCGATTCCAGCAGCTGCACTCTCGCCGTGTACTTGGTCCTTTGGCGCACGTACTCTTCGATGTCCTCCGCCTTAGTGGTGTAATGTAGGCGGGAGATGTACACCGGAGTGTTCGGCTTCGCGGCACGTATAATGAAGTTTGGCTCCACAGGAGCCGTGCCGCAGTGGTTCTTGAGGATCCTCTGCCGGCGCTTCCTCCCTTGTACCGTCACAAAACCATCATCATCAGCCCGCTTCGTTGCTTTATCAAGCAAGGGCTTCGTAGTAGCGTCGAGAGTGTTCACGGCGACGCTGGCGAGAACTCTACTTCTCGCTGACACGGTAGACACGGGCATCGGGTCAGAGGGTCGGGTAGCTCGTACGACAATACTGGGGGGAGCCGCAGGGGCGGGAGAGGGTTTGCGGGGCGCGCACGGTGCGCACTCTGCAGGCTCAGCATTTGACGGTGTCGGCGAAGACAAAACTGCTGACGCGAAACTTGCCCCCGATAAATCGAGGTTCGCTCCGCGACGCGTGTTTATGTTTGATGCACTCGATGGTGACCCAGTTACCGCTACCTTTTTACGCAACTCTATAAGGTCATTGCGCAAATCGGTGACGGTGTTTTGGGATGCATCCAACCTCTTCTGCACATCCACTAAACTTGCCTTCAGAAACACGATGTCTTTCAACAGGCTGGTTACGTCAACGTGGTCGAATGTGACAGGAGGGAGCTTGCGCAAATCCTTAGCCACAAACGTCGGCACGTCGTCAGGGTCGGTCTCTTTTAGCAGCGTGATGATGTCCTTCACGCTTTTCTTTGTCCCGTCACGTCGGCGGGACACCATCTGGTCTGTCTTGTTCAAGGATTTGAACAAGAGCAGCTTGGAAGCAGCGATGTCTTCTTCGCTGAAGTTGGTGGAGCAGATCTGGACTGCAGACACCTCGTCCATCACGTCCAGCTTCTGCTGCAGGAACGCCAGTAATTCGTTCGCCACAAGTTGATGACTCATGGCGATTTATATTCCGAGCGACGGCTTGCACCGCGCTACACGATCTATGTTTATAAAATTGTCAGCAACACGTCCGCATCGAAACGCGGCCAAATCGAGACTGACTGTTAAGCACCGGGTTGCAGGTTCAAACTCAGGCATGTACCAATGTGACTTTTTCAATTTCATATGTTCTTTCTTAGTTAATCTAAGACACAACTGACATACGGTGAAGGAAAACATCGTGAGGAAACCTGGACTTCAATGGTCTGAAATCGCCAACCCGCAGTGAGCAAGCGTGGTGATCAATGCTCGTTCCTTCTCTGTACGAGAAGAGGCCTTTGCCCAGCAGTGGGACAATTACAGGCAATTTTTTTTTTTAAATGTTAAAAAATGTCAAATTGCCAATTGACAAACCATACAATTACAATTCGATATGATATCTTATTTTAAAAGCAGAAGTTAATAAACCTCCACCAAAAAAAAGGCAAAAGAGTCGCTAGTGCCATCGCAAGAGTCGTCGAAAATCGCGACAAAATAGAAACCTACCTTTTCTAAGAGCCAATCAATTGAATTGTAATTGTATATTGTACTATCGAGGAAAGAAGCATTTGGCCTAATAAGCTATAGATGTAAAATTCTTCGATACAATGTGTTTCGCACCACGCACTAATAAGACTTAGAATTAATGTAGTTTAGGAGTATCGTTGATTCGTCATAAAGTGTTCGACCTAATGAAAATCGAAGTAACAGTTTTCGCAGTGGCGTAGGGAACCCCCTAGAAAGTATACACTAACAGCGGTTACGCACTGCATCCGATCCGAATCCGTGAAAATACGTTCCGAAGTAGCCATAGAACTATTTGTATGCTAGTTTACGCACTACATCCGGCATCCGTCATCCGTGAGTTTCTAATTCGGAAGAACAATTGACGGTCCGAAGTAGCCGTAGAACTATTTGTATGGTAGTTTACGCACTACATCCGGCATCCGTCATCCGATTTCTATCCGTCATCCGTGAGTTTCTAATTCGGAAGAACAATTGACGGACGAATTGTTTGAATTTGAATCAGAGATCGGAATAGTGCGTAAGCAACATCCGAATTCGATCCGAGATTTTTACTCTAGATCGGTATTTTCACGGATTCGGATCGGATGCAGTGCGTAAAGCAATATCCGAATTCGCTCCGAGTTTTTTATATCCGTATTTTGACGGATTCGGATCGGATGCAGTGCGTAATCGCTGTAAGTATAGTGCTCTCCGTCACGGAGGGATCTTGAAATGTAACGAACGGTCACCCATCCACTGATTGACCGCAGCAAGCACAGCTTAACCTTGCAAATTAATTTCCTAGTTTTTATCTCATGATAATGGCGTATCTTCGAAAACACCTCCACTGCAATTTTTTTTGATAACTTTACCCAGACATAACCTCAACATATGCTAACTATATTACGTAAGATGTGAGTAAATGACGCGGTAGATAATCATATCTGATAATATTGATATGATAACTCATTGTATTTTTAGTTTAACACCTTTGCCTGTCATAAGCAGACGTTGCCAAAAACTAGCGAAAAGTTTACGCGAATAAATGAACTTTTTGGTAAATAATCCGTGACTGTAGTGCGATTTGGAAGAAATATCTTGAAGATATTCAAAATGCTTGACTTTTAAGAGGAATGAATATGAGTTGTTTTGTGGGTTGCAGTGTTAGTATATAAAATGTACATTACATAAACAAATGCATTGATTTATTTGGCATTTTATTAAATTGGGAAGTACGTTGATTTCGGAGTCTGCTGCCAAAAACTGACGAAATTGTGTTTAACAGTCATCTTTGGGGATATAAAACTGTTGGCCAACTTCGAGTTGTCGATGCGTCAAGGTATTAGAAATATTATTGGGGAATCACTGGTTATGTAAGATGTTCTTCGATTTTGCTATAAAGTCAACTACATCATTTGACCTTGATTCAGAACCTTTTCGATATCGGGGCCTGAAAACCTCGGAAATGCATTTGGTCGTTGCACACCGTTCCTGTGGGCTTTCACGTGGACTAAGTCGCGGGCAAAAGCTAGTCAATTATATTTATTACGAATTTTATATACCCAATAAAGACTAATTTCAGTGCCTACAAAATAATTACGCAGAGCGGCTCTTTTATAATTATAGTACCTATACAAGTTTAGTTTTAGTATACACTAAACCTGAAACTAGTTTGTTCAGAATCACTAGGAGAATCGATTGGCATAGTTTTTATACCACGTTAAATCTTGCATTTTTTTTTTTCATAAATTTCAGTTTTATTTCAATAGGTTTCTATGCATAACAGTGGACGGGAATAGACACCTTGAGGCTTGAGACGGTCCGCTCGGTCAGTTTCCGTGTATTAGACAACCCCTGCATAGCACATCTCAGGCATTTCACTCTATACTGGGGAACTTAACGCAACATAAACTAAGGTGTAACTTGGAGATTTATTAAAAAAAAATACATATCCGGTAATTCTGATTAAAATCTTGCTCGGGTGTCTCGGTTTTTGTGTATACTAAAAGTTGTGTTGTGTACGTCGTGATAAAATAAAATGACCAAATTGCATTCTCGAGGTTTTCACTCTTAACTAAGGCGACGATATGCAGGTGTCAGTAGATTCGGTTTGTCTCATTCTATCTATGATTGTCGTAATGAGAGAAAAAGAGATAGCTTATCGAATTCGACAACTGACTAATCGAATCGTTCTGAATCAGGGACCTGTAGAGAGATTGAAGAAAAAGTAAGGACCCAAAATCTGAGTGCATCTGGATTTTGTTGGCAACATCTGAAATACAGAGTTCTCAAATACCTCAACATTAATTGAGAGAACAATCTTAATTAGTCTGAACTAATTAATGATAAAACAAGACTAAATACTAAACTAGAGACTACAACTAAATATACTCCACATAAAAATGAAAACAAAAAAAACAGTGACGATAAATACAAGGTGTAAACGAAATCGTGTAATTCCTTAAAACCACATGATCTATTACTGATATAGATTGACATGCACGGTATTTTGCGTAAATAGCATTTTTTTTTTTGCTGTTTTTGTAATTGTAATTGGTCGTATCTAAACCACTCGAGAAGGTTTAAGCAAAAAAATCATAAAATGCACCATATAAAAGTGATAAATAAATGAAAGCCCAGGCGATACAGCTGGCGTGCACGACTACTTCGATATCGCTCTACGCAGTCAGTTAACTCGGGCCGCTAAACTGACTCACGTCAAAAAAAAATGTTTTCTTTTTGTTGAATCTCTAAAAATGCAGCGTCAATCTGTGACATCAGTAGATCACGTGGTATGAAGGAATTACATAAATTCTGATAGGTACAGCCTGTATACGCCAATAGCTAAGCCAATCAAACTAATGGAAGTTGATGTACTTTTTTCCCGAAGACCTACCTGTGGGGTCAGTGAACTGTGATGACGTTATAAACGTGTGTGACGTCACTAATGACAATGAGTGCAGTGTTGATGTTGATAAGGGATGTGATGTATAAGTGCGATTTGATGGCGGTGTTCTTACTGCAGATAGTGTTGGTATGTTGTTTGGTTGTAATACTTTATGTTGTAGTACTTACGGAGTCAGAAGCTGAAGTCAGACAGCCGGTCTGACCGTGTGATGTCGGTATACCTCGATAATTCGGTTTCTGAGGTCAGTAGAATAATTCCGACATGAATCTAATTCCGATAAAAAAATGCCAAGAATCAATACGTACTTTTGAATAAAAATATACACAATTTTAATTCTAAGCCCGGCCGCTCATTGTCAGATGTTGCTGGCAGAAAATTGATTGAAGCGCGACTCTGCTTGTGTAGTAGGCACAAGTAGACTCAATTTCAAATTCCAAACATATTTTTACTGAGAATTGAAAATCAGAACAAGGAATTCAACCAATGCTTGCTACCACTAGGCAAAAGTGCAAATTATAGTCACGGAATAATGTGAAACACTAACCTAGTGTCCTTTATTATCATGTTTTCAAAGTCTCTGCGAACACCCTACACATTCGATACCCTATTTTTCACCATTACACGTGTCGTTTGTCCAAAGGAGATGTTTGATTTTGGGCCACCACTATGTACAGTATATAAAAAAATAGGGGATTACCATAAAATACAAATAAATTAATTTGAAGAAGAGTACAATTGTACTGGAATTATTATTTGGGGACGTTTTTTAATATGTTACTCGTAACCCTTTTTTTCTGGTAGCCATGACAGTTGTGTTATCTTGTGTTTGACATTAACATGAGTTTGACAACTTTGACAGTCCTAGGTTTCGTGATGTGTGTGACACAATCGAGTACAACACTTATATTTCTATTTCATTACAATTATAACGAAATCCAAGTATTTTCGTCTATAAACAACGTAGATAGGTTATGTAAGTACACAACAAATAAACACTATGGGGTCAATGACATGTCAAGAGTTGTCAAAATGACATTTCACATAATTTCGATCCACCATATTTTTATGTGTTGTGTTGCTCTCCTTGACCAATTTAACTTGAATGTACAATTAAACAAAGTAAAATTATAGAAAATTAACATTAAAAAACGGTTACTTTATTGTATAGTTATATTTACATATAGTGTACATGGTGCTGGCCCAGGCTCCATACATTTCTGAAACATCTCCTTTCAGCAGGTCATCCCCCGATTCAGTCCCTTTTCGATAATTATGTCGACCTATTCGGTTGGTTAAGCTTTTGTGTACGTGAAAAGGAGATAATCGACGGCTAATTATTATTTATCGAAGAAGACGTTCTGAATCAAGGGGCAATGCTATACCTTCAAGAGACAAGAACGCTTTTGTCTTAACAATTTCAGCAGGACTATAGCGTAATTGTGGTTTTTTTATAGTGCAACTGTAGACTACCTGACCAGCCGATCCATCCGACCATAAAAATATGATCAAAGTAGTGGCAGACAACGAACTACTAGGTATTAATTAACATTTGGATGTAGGGTGAACCAAAGACGAAATTTAATGTCAAATCGCAAAATCGAATTGATCGTTGGATCCGAAACTCTTTCGTAGTCGGAAAACGTGCGATTCGTTAGTCGAAATTTCGTAGTTTAACTTTCGGAGTAGGCCCCCTGAATCTTTTCGATAAGTCTGTCGATTGTCGACAGATTCGGTTTATTATCTCGTTTTTCTCGTACACAACAGGACAAATCAAACCGAACCAGTCGACTAACTTATCGAAAAGGTTCTGAATTGAGGGGTAAGCCCTTTGCCGCCGAACTTTTCCCCCGACATAATATTTCTTCGATTAGTCATTGCAATAAAGATATCAAGGTCAGTGTCTGAGGAAGGAATGGCCAGTCGATCTATTTATAAATATACACTCATATCTTTCTCATCTGTCTTACGCTTGCTTATTTATCTTGCATTTTGAATAACCTTCTCACATAATATTGAATATAATCATTTCCCATTGACTGGCAAAGCCCAAGGTTTCCTTATGCTTCGTTTTTGGAGACGAGGAATCCGCAGCATACAACAACAACTGCCACAATACGCGCGGAAAAACGCCTTTCCTTAAACGCTCTACATCGTCATATGTTTGAATTATCTGCTTTAGTGCGTATATACGTAGAAAGCGGGTTGCCGGCGCCGATCTGCCAGCGCTTGTCGGTGCTGGTCCGCGCAGTTAGTCGGCGCAGGTAGTCTCTATACTGTGTGGCGAACTAGCGCCGATCAGTGCTGGTAAGCCGTCATTTGTTGCTGTATCTGCAAGGGATTACGGCGTATTCGTCGGCGCTGGTTACCTATTTCCTTTATGTATACGCCTTTACGCGTCACGCTCTGCGCTGAGCTCTGCGTCTCTATCAACGAGTCTAATAACCAGGAAGCGGAATCTTATGGCAAAACAATTGAAAGGTGATAGAGAGAGGTCATTATTTTTTATCGATATTTTTTAACTGCTGAGAATACAGATAGACGGACAGGCATATTAGGCATTTTTATAAACACAAAATAATAGATCAACACGAAATGTCAAATTAAAATAGATGCCATAATTCATTTTTTATGTTGATTACCATAATATAGTACCGTAATCAAAAGAGATCAAATATCACAATAGTGTCTTTAAGGTAAACTTCCCGAGTCGCGATAGTTATCAGATTTTTTTGATAGATAAGACAATGTTTTATTTATGCGTCATTAAAGTTTTTTAAGTATAAAGAATAAAAAATAAAAGTATTTGTTAAGTTAATTAAGCAATAAAGTTCAAAACTAAAAAATATCGATAGCTTGAATACTCGATAAAAAATAATGACCTGTCTCTATCACCTTTCAATTGTTTTGCCATAAGATTCCGCTTCCTGCTTATAACTTATTTATTCTCAAACAGTCTTGTTTTACATACTATCGCTTCCTCAAACTTCAACATCGTTGTCATCATACATACATAACCTCACGCGTTTTTCCCATGCGGGTATGTAAAAACTGCAGAACGCTACATGCTACGATCCTCCATACTCCTTTCGCTTCGTCCCGGTTCATACATCTTGTCATACACGCACGCCGTTGAGAGTACTACGCACCTGACCTTTTTGAAGAACATCACCAATAACATCGATGTATATCCTTCTAAGGCGTCCAATACTGGCATTTCCACTGACATCTGCCTTATAAATTCCTTTTGTTAATCGCCGTTTACTCATTCTTTCGTTGTGATAATTGGCTGATAAAACACATCATACTGTAATGGATAGATGAGATGACACAGACATCTCATTGCTTAGCAAATACCTTCTCCCATGGTTTTTATATTTCTCATTCTTGACCTAGTATTGACCGATTTTTACTTTACCCCACATTACCATAAACTTCCCGACCGTCTGTCTGCAAGTACGGGTCACACCCCCTCCCCTACGCCCATGCGCTTAACCTCTCAATCCAGCCACGTGAGCGCCGTGAATAATATATGTATATTTATTATCAACGCGCATTACGTTCACTGATTGTGAAATTTGGCATCGGTTTTTGGCTTACACACTCTGAACGGCGCCACAGCAGTCCCCTTCGCGCCATCATACCACGAGTCACACAAAATAATCTCCTACTTAATGTAAATACTCATCGAAATGCAATTTCCCGCCGGTATAACTTGACGCCATTTTTCCCGCGCGTTCCGCTGTCAAATTTGACAGCGACCAGCTCCTCTCCGCGATCAAAGACAATGAAGTGTTGATTTTTAATGTGACCTCTTTTAGGGCTTTGCCCTTTGAAAATTAAAAGTGATTACGATGCGTTAAAGTTTAAAGACGTTTTTTTACAGTGTGTGAGAACTTTTTGTAAGATCGAAGACCGCCGTTTGCGATGTGAACTCCTTGTGCATAGACAATTGTGTCGTCCAAAGTTTGTGATTAATAGATAAACAATAAAAAAAAAACTTTTGAAATAACAAACTCTGCAACTGGACTTAATAAACACATCAACATTTAATTTTCAAGTAACGTAAACTCGGCCATATTTGTTTTTTTGTTGTAAAACTTTTATTTAAACTCTTAAGTGGTGTTTTAGCAAGAGTTCCATATTTAAAATTCTTAGTATAAACAAAGATATCCCTCTTTTGGATACTTTGTATACCGGTCTATTTACAACCTACCTTCCACTTCTCAAAACTCTCTTGTCTATTCCACAAAGTTTAAATTTCGACCATTCGATTCCAACCATTCCCTAATTTCGATATCTGCATCTTTCTATTATTATTATTCTCCCAACCTTCCCAAAATATTCAACTCCCGAAAAATATTGAACCTAAAAATTCTCAACACCGCAACGGAGAAATTCTCAAATTGTTCCTAAGTACCTATATGCTCACGTACTACGAGGCCCTGGTGATACTAGCATGCTTGACAACGGGCCTGATCGCTCTTGGCCATGAGGTAAATATAACATGCAAGTATCTGAATATACTTGACTGATACACTCGTCGCCGGACGCACGCACACACGCAATGCTCGCTTAAATCCAATCTTTACTTACCTCCATTGAATTCGGTGTAATGAGCATCGCGAGGAATCTAAAAAGGATCTCCATAATATCCATCTCACTGCCTTAACCCTTCTTTTTTTATATATTATAAAATCCTCAAGGATACCTTTCGCCCGGGGCAAGTGAAGAGTTATCCCGGACTCTTACCGCCTAAAAAACCACGGTGTTCCTTCTCTTGATTTTTGGCCGAGGTCGCGGGATTTTTAGCCTCAATTTACACCGCCGCGGAATGGAATGGAAGCGACTTTTTGCAACGATATTGTACATAGCCTAATGAACTTTACGTCAATTGTATAAAGTACAAATTAAATACGAGCCAAAAAAAAAGGTCGTGCGTCTTCCGGGGAATCCTCGCGCATTCTCGAGAATTCCCCTAGCTACTGTCGGCGCCGTCTGTGGAAATTGCCGGAAGTGGCGCGAACGGGAAGTCGGCGGGAACGGTCACAGTAGTGCGGTGCCAAGTGTTTATGACGATGATTCGCTGGAATGCGCGGAAATTCTCGAGCATTCCCGCGAATTCGCGCGCCTTCTAGCATCATGAGGCGAAATTGACGCTTCCATTCCATTCCGCAGCGGTGTAAATTGAGTCTTAGCTGCATGCACCGCGACCCCGGCAGGCCTCAGTCCGCCAATCACTGATGGACCGCTTCTATGGGACCTTGCCCCTTGTGCGCCCCCTTCTCAGGCCTGTTACTGGTCGGGCGACGTGGCATTGCCTTAACCCCAGCTGGCAATTGTCGGTAACTGGTACTTAGGGGTTTGCCCGCTCGGCCCAGCAGCCAGATAACTATGGTAGATGTCTGCCGCCTAATACGAAGGGAGGTGGAAACTAATCTTCCTACTTCTTCTAATCTCGTTGCGGCTTCCAAGGTAGTTCAATCATTACCTCTGATCACGCCGAACTTCATTGTTTTGGCGTTGCATATGGCTTACAGGAGTTGCAGAGGTGGACAGAGGAAGGCTGGTGAAAAAAAAAAACAGCATATTCCGTCTGTTTTTAGAAAAGCCTGTCGAGCAGACTCCTGAATTAACAGAAGTTGGATGATTGGACATCAACCTGATTGATACCTCGAAATGTATCACTGTGTGAGGAATTCTGCAGAGAAAGTTCTGGATGGTGTGTGTCTCTAACCCGCACTAGGCCAGGCCAGCGTGCTGGTAAGGCCTAAATACTTGTTATTGTAAGAAGAGGCCCGTGCCCAGTAGTGGGACAGTGATGGGCTGATTATGCTGGCGCCAGTAGTCAGTTGAACGTGGTCAGGGGTTTAAGGACTTTAAGGCAGTTAGATGCGTATGGAAACTAGTGTTGCCGAAAAATCTATAATTTCAATATCAATAGTTTAAATCGAAAACCAGCTACTCCATCGATAGGACTATCGATACTATCGATAGCGTCATATCAGGTCAATAGTATTGACATACATCAATACTATCGATAGTCGTCTATACTATCGTTCGACTCGCAACCTCGCCGCGTGTTCAGCTCATGATTAACGGCTCCGTTTGGGTCCGAAACTAGTCGGGCAATCCCGAAAAATGCACGTGAGTGAACCGTAAATTAAATATGAATGTGTCTCACGAAAGTTATAATACAAATACTATTGATAGTATCCATACTATAGTTTGGATACTATCGATAGTATTGCTTTTGTGAACGTCGATACTATCGGTAGTGTTGCACTCTTTCATCACTATTGTCACCTTCCGAGCTATCAATAGTATCGATAGTCATACTATCGTTAAACTATCGTACCGCTATCGATATTCGACTATCGATCGGCACCATAAGTGGAGACCCGTTATAAGCAATCGACCAAAATTTTACATTAGAAGCCCTATCCTTCCAAAAAATTACGTTGCGTATGTGTGCGTACCGGTGATACATCTATCAGACAAGAAATAAAATGACGCGTAACACAAAGGTGTGGATGTCGACGGTGCTTCGAGCCGCGGCCTCGCAGCGTTGCGCCGCAGCCGAGCCGCGCGCACCCGCGACCCTCACAGCCGCGCCTGCCCATCGTGGGGGGGCGGACCTATGGCGTCAATACTTATCAGGTGGTGACTTTGAACAAATGATTTCGTTGTAGTAAGGTAGTTATTGAAATTAAATGAGTTCCAAATTATTTGACAATTCACAACGTATTTTTTTTTTAATTTCAACTTAAGGAATTACAGTGCGCGTTAAATAAAGGGGATAGAACCTTTGTGGCATAGCCCCCCCGCTGCCATTTTGATTTTTTTTCCTAGTTGCGGCGCACGATTACACTAACATATATGGGTAGAGGACACTTAGACAAACAAAAAATATCGGGGATATGGTGCCCTAAAGTGTCACGTTGCCTAGATATTTGGACTTAAAGATTTTTTTTCAAGATTGCAGCGCACTTTATAACTGGTAAATATGGATAGAGAAGAGAACACTCAAACAAACAAAAAATAATCAAAGATATGGTGCCCTAAAGTGTCACGTTGCCGAGATATTTTGACTTAAAGTTTTTTTATTGCAGCGCATTTTGTAACTGGTAAATATGGGTAGAAGACACTCAAACAAATAAAAAATATTCAGAGAATTATGGTGCCCTAAAGTGTCACGTTACCGAGATATTGTATCGAGATAATCTTGAAAAAAAATCTTTGAGTCTAAATATCTCGGCAACGTGACACTTTAGGGCACTATATCTCTCAATATTTTTTGTTTGTTTGAGTGTCCTCTACCCATATATGTTAGTATCATCGTGCGCCGCAACTTGTAAAAAAAATTAAAATGGCGGTAGGGGCCTATGCCAGCTTCCATAGAAAAATGTTCGAACCCCTTTGCCTCTCTGAAGTGAAGAACAGATCGCTGAATTCCTGTTTCAGAGCGGTAATAGTACATTGTTATCCTAGGGGTGAAAGTAACTTATTTAGTCTAGCGAGGGCGTCAATAGTTCGAGGGACTAAATAAGTCTTTAACCCGAGGTAAACACTGTGCTTTTCATTACGAATACAAGGAAAGTAAAAATAAAAACGTTAACTAGCTAAAGAAAAAAATTGTGATCGGATAGCCGCCTTCCCGCCATTTTTTTTTTCTTTGGCCGGCCATCTTTCGGCCTTTGTTTTTCCTTTTCATCATTGAAAAAATGGTAAATATTTTGCCTAAATCTATGTTATTTTAAAGAAATAGTTGAAACTAAATTATAATAAAGTCATTCTTCTTCTTCTCTCGTGTCAGCACGAGCTATACGAAAACAGCTCATGCTGTGGTGAAAAGATTAGCCAGTCAGCAAGGTTGGTAGCGAGGCTGACTGCCCAGGGTGCGCCCCACGTACTGAAGTATCGTCACACGTGGAGGCTCTTTTCATGCACCCCATAAAGTCATTTAAAAAAATGTATTCTTTAATCAATACTTAACTTTATGGTATTACAATTTTACATCGCGCTGTAATTGAGTGACTGTATAGAAAGTTGGAACATGGTTCAAGAGAAATGTGAAAATAGAACTAGTTTTTTTTTTTTAATAATTTGACAGCTGTCACTTGAAAACGATTCTCCCTAGGGCTGAAAAGTATTACTTTCGACCCGCTCCTCGGGCAACTTCAGACCTACTTTCCGAGTACGAGTAATGAAAAGTTATTTTACGCGTACCAAATAACTTTGCCCCTCTGAAGTGAGGATCAGAACACTCAAAGCCTGGTTTCAGAAAGGCAAACTTAATTTACGAGTACTGTGAGCTGGTTTTATTTTTCTTACATTTTAGAGTCAGTAAATTACGTAATTTTCAGTAAGTAGTTAAATAAATAGAATCCTAGAATTGAATTTTAAATCAAAATCCATTTTCAAACAGCTGTTTCTGAAATATTTTACTTTACGTCTTTTTTAACAATTAAATAAATTGAAAATAATATACAATGTGTCCGGTTATGGACTAGCGATATTCTAGGTACTTATATAACAACTATTCTAGTACTCAAATACACTACACACTAGGGTCCAATTCACTTCCATTTTTTTGTTGAGATATTCTGTACGTGTGTACGAAAAAAGTCGATATCTCTCAAAGTTTTGGTCCTACTGAGATAAAAGTAGGCTTATTCGGAAGGCAACAATATCGTCTATCGTTTACATTACGATACAATGGGTTCTCATTTTCATAACTTTAAGATAGATAATATCTCAACAAAAAAGCAAAATGGCTGCCAAATAGCGGGGAAGTGGATTGAACCCTAGTGTGTAGTGTATTTGTGTACTAGAATAGCGGCTAAATAAGTACCTAGAATATCGCTAGTCCATGACCGAACACATTCCCCCTTATTACAAAAGATGGTCTAAGAAAAACCCAGGTTTTAAAATAGCCCCGTCTCTTTTTGTTACATGACATAAGAAAGTGATGGGTATATTTTAAACCTGGGTTTACCTTAGTCTTGGTTTAAGCCATGTTTTGTAATAAGGGGGATTGTATAATAACAATGTCCGATCAATTTCTACATAAAGAGCGCCCTCCACCAACGCGACAAGTCGCTAACGGTCGCATGTCGCGCCGCGTGGTCCTCAACGGTCGCGAGCACAGCCGGTACGCGGTCGAACTCGCCTCGGTGACGTTCGCGCGGATGGTACGCGACTGCGACTAAATTGTCGCAGCGATTTACGTTACGTTTGTGTAGTAGAGTTACTATGTTTTTGGTGGATGATAAATAAACGTTGACTTTGATTGCGTTTTTGATGTTTTTACTAACTGAAATGAGGTGTGATTTTTGAAGAATAAAAACAATTATGTAAAATAGGCTTATCTTCGTCTTCTCTCGTGTCAGCATGAGCTATACGAAAATAGCTCATGCCGTGGTGAAAAGATTGGCCAGTCAGCAAGGTTGGTAGCGGGGCTGACTGCCCAGGGTGCGCCCCACGTACTTAAGATCGTCACTCGTGGAGCCTCTTTTCATGCACCCCCTTACAGGCTTATGGTTTTATACCATAAGCATATTTTTATAAGAAATCGCTTCACATTCATAATATTAGGATTAATATTGTCTGTATCTTGGATGCTACTACATCAGCCATTGACAGAATCTCCTGGATTCCGCTTTCGACATCTGCGATAAATATTCTAAAGTCCAGATATTTGTCCTGTAACAACGTGAGAACTGGGGTTCGTCTGGGCTGACTTTTTGAGGAAAGAGTCAAAACCAGTTTGAATTTTACAATCTTTTGGATTTCCCGTAGTTTCGCCCTGCAAAACAACTGTCTAGGTATTCTCAATCGTTTTTGGTACTTCGAAGCGTATTGTCGTTCTAGAACAGAGGTTCCCAAAGTGGTCCAGGTGGACCACCATGGGTCCGCGGGAGACTCGACGGGGGTCTACGTTGGCGATCTAATCTCCACATTTTATATGGTAGTATGGTGGAAATGTAGCTGCACCACGAAATGTAGGTCCACCGGAACCACCTAAATTTTGAAAGTGGTCTATGAGAAAAAAAGTCTGGAAATCGCTGTTCTAGACCAATGTTTCGGGACCAAGTTTTCTTCAGAATCTTATCGGTGGCCTGCATTCTAATTGCGCGAAACTCTCGTAATTGCTATGGCTTTGGTTTTGATAGGTCAACAATTTCCATAGCACCGTACGTGTGCAATCCGACTTCTCCACAACGATGTACCACGCAATGAATATTGTTGTATTGTCAAAATGAAAGCTATTGAAATTACGAATGTGATACGCAATTGATTGGATGCAGAGCATTCGGTCGTTGTGTAACGTTCGGTATGACGTTGTTACGTTAAAGTGAGTATACACTAGAGCATTTCTCGAGCATTTCCATGTAACGTAACGTTCTTACAAATCGTACAATACAAGCAAAACCTCAATTTAAAAAAGCATTTCCATGTAATGTAACGTTCCTGCGAATGCTCGACACGGTGTTTGAAGTAATGCTCACGGCGAGTGAGCATTTACTTGTAACCTTCCTTTCTATTTTGCGTTTACTCTTCGCTGAAATGTCGGATCTGCAGGTCGCGTGTGCTGCGTTCGCGCTCGTGTCTTTGTCTGACGAAATGTTACACAACACGCTCGGTTGTTTGCAAAAATAAGTTGTAATAAAGCGCTGAGTGTCGTGCTTATTGTTCGGTTCGTGAAAGGGTGACACATTAGAGCAGCTCGATGTTTTGTTACAAGTTAATGCTCTAGTCTATACTCACCTTTACGTCATCTAAAATCCGCGTAACATACTCGTTCCGAATTCTGTGGCTCGTTGTACTGACTGTCGTAATGCTCGCGTTGTAACATGTTACGTAACGCCGCGTTTCCACTTAGCGCTCGGAACAGTTCTGAGCGAGCAAACGTGTGTTTGCCCGGTAAATGGAAACATCAGAGCGAGCGAACGAGTTCGTTCAACGATGTTCGGCTGAGCTCAGTGAACGAATGCTCGCTCGCTCAATCATTCAATGAAAACGACGCAACGGCGAACGAACACTTGGTTTGAGCATTCGCTCGGTGTTTGACGTGCTCGGTGGTCGTCGGATCTTTTTAGCGAACGTGGAGTGGAATCATGAAAAAACGTTGCAACTTATTGATATTTATAAGGCCCATTCGTGCCTATGGAGCTGACAAGACAAAAATAATACCATAAAAAAAGCAAATCAACGTCCATGATGATCGTCCGTTTCTTGACACAACAGTGAAAACGCAACTGTGCGGACGAACATGATACCTACCTGTGCGAACGAACATGCTTTTGTTCAGAACAAACAGTCATTTAGCTATCATAGTGAAAACAAGTACTAGTTGCTTTCTGTGAACACTGGCAAACCAGCATACATTTGGTCTGATCAAAATGTTTGCTCGGCAGCAAAGTGGAAACGCGGCTTTACGCAAATATGATACAGTACAGTAGTCTTTGCAGACTTTTCCGTTTATTGAATTGAAGTTTCGATGCCGCTGCTCGTCAGTTCAATAATTTTCTCCAGAGTTTAGGTTTTCATCATCTAATAATTAATTGTTCTGGCCCCGGAAACACGACATTTTGAAGAGGTTTGATCGCATTTTATGACTTTCACAGTCAAGTTGGTCAAAGTTTGTTTTAAATACTTTTGTCTATGAAAGAAACTGGTTATGTCACACGGTAAGTAATCCAAGAATGTTGGTGAGTTACCCTGAAGTAGTACGCGACTTTTTTGTCGCATAGCCTGCACATTATGTTGTGTACCTTTTGGTTTTTTGTATAGCATGATTTTTAATCACTTACGTTTGTAGCATGCTTGTCAATGCCCTTCGTTCCACTTCCCCGAAATTATTAATTTTCTGTTGCAATTATTACCTTGCGTTGTTTTTCGTGTATTTAGTGGAACGCATGAGCATAGTGTGAAAAGTCGTGCGATTTTTTGTCGCAACTATTTTGTTGCTAATTTAAATATTTTTACCGCATTTTTTGCTTCAGTAAATGATTTTTCGTAAATTTTATAAAGAAAAAACTTTGCGACTAAAAATCGTTACGACAAAAAAGTCGCGGAATATTTTCTAACACTCATTTGATTGTCAGGAGTTGGCTGGCGGAAAGAGTGGGCCTAGCGGGCTCCGGCGGAGCAGTGAGAAGTCAGAGTCTGTGTCTGAAGGCCGCACAGACAAACAACAAAGTCATACAAGTGGTAAGTCGCTAAATATATTGACTATTCATTATTATTTACATAAATCATATACATGGTGTTAACGAATTCGTGTAATTCCTTAAAACCACATGTTCTACTACTGGTGTAGACAGCATGGGATTTAAATTGATTAAAAATAAAAAAAAAAAATACTTTTTTTTTCATGCGGCTTTGTTACCGATCATATCTAAATCACGTCAAGGACAAAGAAAAAAAAAAAATTTTTTGTAAAAAATTTTTTTTCTTTGAACATTTCGATGCCACGCATAAATTAATGAAAGTACGGCGACACTCTGGCAGGAACGACTAACGCGATATCGCTCTTTGCAATCAGATAACTCAAGGCTCTAAAAAGACTTAAGAAATTGATTCGTTGATTTTCGAAAATTCTCATTTAGGGTTAATCTGTCCAGTAGATCACGCGGTTTGAAGGAATTACACGATTTCGTTAACACCCTGTATTATTTACGTTCCCTGAAATATTGACTGAAAATCGTCTTACTAAAAATTGCTGTAATGAAGTGTGAAATGCAGCGTAAACAGTAGCCAACGAAGTCCAATGAACGTTCATATTTTTTTGGATATGAACATTCTTTGTAATAAAACAAATCCGGTTACATTCGGTTTTTAGCGGTACCGAGAAATAGAAATGTTTATTTGCAAGAGGCAGTTGTCCCACCGCCCGGCGAGGAAGAGACTAACTATCGGCTATTTTCTCGCTCAAGAAACGTACAATAGATATACATTCCGTGTAAACAAAAGAGATGCATATATTAATAGCTGATCGCTGACTGTTTACACTGCCGGCGAGGACTCGCTCCACTAGTTTGTCGCTGAGCGACAAGACCTATTAAAGATAATACTCGCTCAGCGATACTCGCTTGGCGGTCAGAACTCATGCCGAGAGACCAACCAGCGGTCATTAGCGAGTGGTGCAAGTAATCACCCGTCGCACTCGCATGTAGCCAGCGACAAAACTATCGGAGCTACACACTCGCTTCTCTCTGCTCGTCAACTCGTTTCTAGTTTCTAGTTTCTAGCTCTACTCGCGTCTCGCTTATCGTTGTTACAGTATCAGAGGTACATCATGTTCCGCTTATTATAGGCTTAGAGCAACGCGATCGACACGTCTCCGTCGGGAGTAGCCATGGCGTTCACTTTCAATATAAAAAAGTCTGTCATTATTTGTGGGGGGAGGGGGGATCTCACACATTTGTATTCTACACTGTAGCTACGACATTTACACATTAAGGCACTTGTCGCACCGCGAACGATGAGCGAGCAGCGAGTAGAGCTAGAAGCTAGAAACGAGTTGGCGAGCAGCGAGAAGCGAGTGTGTAGTTCCGATAGTTTTGTCGCTGGGCTATACAAGGTTAGTCGGAAAGGGGGTACTAATCCGAAGCCCACTTACAGTATCGCTAATGACTGTTTGAAAGCAGGTGTTAAAATTTCAAAATTCGAAATTTTTTTTGTTCCTAATAAAATGATTTTTATTTTAGTTTTTTCAAAAACTCTTCATCCCTGCTTTAGTTACAAATTCAGAAAATGGTGCTTTTAATTCATGACCCCAAATATGACCTAAAATGTAAACACAGCTGATCATAACTGGGGATAGATAGATTTTGAGATTTTTTTTTGAGATTTTTGAACAACTGTTTCTATTAAACTATTGAGTTTTGGGAAAAGTTGTAGAACAAAAGTTATTCATTATTATGTGTACTTTAACACCCTTTCGGATTAGTACCCCCTTTCTGACTAACCTTGTATATGAGTGTGCGAGTACGACGGGTGATTACTCGCACCACTCGCAAATGACTGCTGATTGGTCTCTCGGCGTGAGTTCTGACCGCCAAGCGAGTATCGCTGAGCGAGTATTATCTTTGATAGCTCTTGTCGCTCAGCGACAAACTAGTGGAGCGAGTCCTCGCCGGCAGTGTGAACAGTCAGCGATTAACTATTAATATATGCATCTCTTTTGTTTACACGAAATATATATCTATTGTACAGTCAGCAACAGAAGTCGTTGAACATAATTTATTTCCAATATTTTGTAATCATTATTATTTAGCATAAGTTACTGACTAAAGTAAATTATAAAACAACTTGTCATAATTGAATCACAAAAGTCGCTGAACTCGGTTAAACCATTAATTGCTGTACATTACTACCGACAAAATTGTATGATCTGTAATAAATACAAAAGTCGCTGAGCATAGCTAATTTCCTATATTTCCTGTTCGTTAAACCCGTTTGCTCCAAGCCACTATCTGGCGAAGCGCAGCGCACCGTATTTTTATAATCAAAACATTGCCGAATAAACACAGCCACTAGTTCAGAATATAAATTAAATATAATTTAAATACTATTAATAGGCAGCTGAATCAAGGGTTTGATTCAGAAAGCGGTACTTCTGGACACGGCGCATTTTGTTAGGAAGTTACTCTCTCTGGAGCCCCGCCGGTAGCTTGGACCCTATTTCCGATGCCGCGTGCCGATGGGCTACTATTTTTTTATATTTTTAAATGTGGATTGTTTTTATTTTTTATAAAACAATTACGAGTTTACGATATGTTTACATGCGATCCTGTTAGGGTTCCGTACCCAAAGGGTAAAACGGGATCCTATTACTAAGACTCCGCTGTCCGTCCGTCCGTCTATCACCAGGCTGTATTTCATGAACCGTTATAGTTATACAGTTGAAATTTTCACAAAAATGTATTTCTGTTGCCGTTATAACAACAAATACTAAAAAACAGAATAAATAATAATTAATTAATAATAATATAAATAATTAAGGGGGCTCCCATACAACAAACGTGATTTTTTTTGCCGTTTTTATAGATAGTTTTTATAGGGTCAGCATCAGAAGTAGATGAGCAACTCAGGTGTACAAATAATTAAACACATTCAAGATACCAAAAACATCTATGCAACAAAACTGTTCAAATTGTTTCGAGCATCATAATCTCCAAATATAACTGAGCAGTCACAATGTCAAATATTTATTTACAAACTAAAGGTCTATATGGTAAGTAAACAAGCTAAACATTCAAAGGTAACTAAGCAACACGTTATTCTTAAAGTCAGGATGGCAACGTAAAATGAATTGTATTTGATTGTACTTAGAGTCATAAATTAAAAGTTCAAAAATAGATACAATGTGTACTATTGTGTCAATACAGCATTTTTTCTTTTTCTTCATATAGCTATATCCCTTTCATTTCGTGCGTGACGTCATTGACGTGTCTTTTGTTTATAATATAATCTGATAGTCAAGTTATAGGAAAACATCGTAAGGAAATTGAAACGAGTAGGTATTTATTCCACGCGAAAGCCATTAAATTCGAAACAATCAGTTTGAATGAAACTGACATTTTAATTTGCTATATTTTCTAGTACCTATATCTTCAGGAATTGAATTCGTAATAAATGCCTACAAAATATCTCGGTTCATTTTAACCATGTTTCGGATTGATAACCGTGCTCAAAAAAGTACAAAATCTGTTAAACGTCAATTTAATTACTCGGTTAAAAGATATCTGACGATGTCAAATCAGCCCGACTAAGCACGCACTGAGTTGCTATATGATTTTACGCAAGCGGTTTTCAAATGTTTCTTTTTCTATCGTGTCGGCACGAGCTATACAAGAATAGCTCATGCCGTGGTGAAAATGATGATGTGATGAGATGTGGCCAGTCAGCAAGGATGGTAACGAGGCTGACTGCCCAGGGTGCGCCGGAAGTACCGAAGTATCGTCACTCGTGGAGGCTCTTTTCATGCACCCCTTTTTTTTCAAATGCTAAACGCGCCACAGCTTATCCATGAACATGCACTGTAGCCTGATTTTAGTAGCCAGTTATCATCGAATCGCATCGAATATACAAGTCTTTAGCCAAAATCTAGCACGATACGTTTTAAAAGTCATTTTAAAAAGAACCGCTAGTGCGTGCGCTGGTATAGAAAGCCGTACGCGTTACATTTTTAGTAGCTCACCGCCTGCCTTTAATTGCAATGCCTGCATTTTAATCTTAATAATGTCACAGGACACTGTACACCTTACAGCGATAACACACTGGCAAAAGGTCGAATCCATATTGCTACAGAGACCCACTGGCAGTACGAACAGTAGCATGTACGCACATACGTGCGTTCGGTTTTACCATGATGCATATCTTGTAAAATTTTACAGCCGTCATCTTGGATTTTGACGTTGACCTCATTTTAGTCATCAGCACCCCCCCGAAAACCACGGAAACGACACCAATGATGCTTATCTTGTAAAATTTCACAGCCGCCATCTTGGATTTTGACGTTGACGTCATTTACATTTGTATTTTACTGAATCCTGTGGTTTAGATTCGATCACTTAGCCGTAGGTACAGCATGAAAAAAAAAGTTTTTTTTTTAAATCTGCCTTATTTCCATGCCGGGAAAATCTACACCAGTAGTAGATTATATGGTTTTAAGGAATTACACGAATTCGTTAACATCCTGTATATTTTAAAACAACTAAAATACATACGTTAAACTAATTTACCGGTTTACCAGAAGAGGTTAAAACTTTAAAATGGTCGCCCTGAAAAATTGCAATTATAGACATGTCACATTTACGCCAGCCATGGAACTAACGTGCGGTGCAGCATACACGGCGCCGTGCTGTGGCGCGGCGCCGCACCGTGGACATGGGGCCACGGCCTAACATCACTAATTTGTAGGCTTTACTATAAAATAACAGCATATACCTTAAAAACCACATGATCACAACTGTTTAATTGTGAAATAAATCAGAACGATGTTAGGTCAACCAATCACATTCGTTGACATAAGATTTGACAGCAAATTAAATTGATCAGCTTCGTAATTGCGCAAAAAAGGTAGTACCTATCTTGTATTCAATTATGAGATTCAACAACTCATGCATTATCAAGTTAAAAAAGTCGCGCATAACATGTTTAGCGACTTACGGTAAAATGATAGTAACCGACTTACGCTGTAATGATGTTTAGCGACTTACGGTAAAATGATAGTAACCGACTTACGCTGTAATGATGTTTAGCGACTTACGGTAAAATGATAGTAATCGACTTATGCTGTAATGATGTTTAGCGACTTATAACATATTAATGCTTAGCGTTTTTGAAACATTGAAATGATAACCTTATTCTGTACTCTATTCTGGTAAGTGATTTATGGTCCGTTTTAGTGTTTAGGTGTTTTGTAAATTAGTATCTGTTCATGGACTTTCGTTGCTGACTGTACGTTTCTTGAGCGAGAAAATAGCCGATAGTTAGTCGCTTCCTCGCCGGGCGGTGGGACAACTGCCTCAAAATGAAACAAAATTAGGCACCATTTGACACAAACTGTCAAATGGGATCTAAAGGGGTTGACAGAGGGAAAATGTTCCATACGGCCACTACCGACTACGTCATCCGCGTTGCTCTAAACACACGTCTATTCCCAGTGTGCGGTGAGGAAGTGTAAGGCCCGGACTCACGGAGATGTGCGGAAATGTTCGAAGCGGAGACGAGATGTTTTTCAGCTAGCGTGTATCTACCGAAGCTGTACGGAGATGCGTACTGGCTAGACTGTAGGATGTGTGCTGGCTAGGATGGAGATGTGAGCTGACTAGAACGGAACTGAGCTGCGTGCGGCGAGCGTTGGATGTGAACGCACAGTTTAGTGCGATCTGACACGAAGGGTAAACGTCTCAATCTTGTCGCTATACAAGTTGACATGAGAAGTGTAACACCGCACAATGCACGCCGCACACATCTCGTCTCCGCTGCGCGCCGTCGTCAGCTTGCGAGGCTCACCTCCGGTTTCTGAATTGAGAATTCTAGGATAAGCAGTACTTAAGTAACATTTGAGTACTTACGGAGTTGTCAAAAAAATGATGGATTTTTGACAACTCTCAAATTTTACTTAAGTATTGCTTATCCTGAATACTCAATTCAGAAACCGGAGGAAAGCTCACATCTCCGCCTTGTATCGCGGCCCAGCTCAATCTCAGCAAGGAACAGCTCACATCTCCGCTTCCACCGCGCCATACAAATATGATACATCTCCGTTCAGTGGTATCCACTTAAGCTGAGTGGAGACGAGATGTGTGAATAACGAAATTCTATTGGTTTTTTAAAACACATCTCCGCTCCGCTCGTCTCGTCTCCGCTTTGATGGAGTCCGGGCCTTATATTCTAGCGCGTCCCCACACGTGGACATAAGTCCTCCATGGTTACTCTCATTAACTTGCCCACCCATCCAATTCCAGGCCTGAACGGTCTCCGAAACATCGGCAACACTTGCTTCATGAACAGCGTGCTACAATGCTTGTCCAACACGAAGCCGCTGCTGGAGTACTTGTCAGATGATAAGTACGGTGAAGACATCAACACAACACTCTCGTGTATGAAGGGGGCGCTTATGAAAGGTAAGGAGATCCCTTGGTTTCTGAAAGAAGAAACAGACTTTTAAAAAACGGACTATAAGAAAAACAGACTTAACAAAACTGACTAAAAACGGACTTTAAAAAACTGACTAAAAACGGACTTTAAAAAACTGACTAAAAAATGGTGACTAAAAAAAAGACTAATAAAAACGGACTAAAAAAAGGACTTAAAAATTGACTTTAAAAATCTGGCTTTAAAAAAACAGACGTTAATATGAACTGACTTCAAAGTAAAAACTGACAAAAATAACTGACTAAAAAAATAACAAAAATATGACAGCAAAAAAACTAAAAATAATAAATTAACAGATGTCGGTGCTAATCCATGCTGCACCAAATTGAAGGCACCGACTTTTGAAACTGTTAATTTTATAATATGGTAATTGTTTCACTCTTTTCAGTTTTCACTTAGTCAGTTTTTCTTTCTTATTTTAAAGTATTTTTGTTTATATTTTGAGTGGCATAAACATGCTATTGTAACAATCGAGAGTAGGGTATCCAATCTCGGTATAACGAGATCTCGAAATCCCGCATGATTTTCTAATCCCGCAATAAGCGAGATTACGCGTGCGGGATCCGCGGGAGTTTCGTGATTAGAGAGCAACATAAGCATGCCCGAGAGCATCGTGAGTATTGTTTGTTTTAATTTCGTTGAGAGTTAGAAGTTGCATTTATTTTATTACGCTCGTAAATGCTAGCGATTTTAGTTTGTTTGCATATTTGGACTTTTTATGAGTTTTTTTGCAAAGTTGTAACTAAAGACAATTGTTTCGATATTTTTCCTGTAGCTTTTCTATCTTGTTCCTCGCAGTTTTTTGAACGACATAACTTTTCCCCCATACATTTGGATTAAAATAAATACATTCCGCGAAATGTGAACCCTAAACCTTCAAAACAAACTATATCGATACCCTAGTTCACAATCACATTAATTACATTTTTGTTGTCAATGAAATTGTAACGTTATGATTTGTGCACTATCGTCCTAATTACACCACCTGTTTTCCCGTAATTAGTATGATTGTGAACTAAGGGATCGATATTTCGTTAATGGACGCGTACTTTTGAGGTACCGGCTCAAAAATGCCCAATGACCTTTGAATTTAATATCCTCTCATAGATCAAAGTAATAGATGTACATCGATTTTTATTTTAATAGTTTTTAATCGATTTTACAACACACACACATGCAGGCAACCTCACACAGCTCAGCATGCGGGATCTCGCAAATACCGACATCTCGCAGGATTAAAAATCTTCGATCCTGCAAATTCCGAGAAATAACCTGCGTGATTGGATGACCTAATCGCGAGTGATTTGCTGTTATCCATTAAAGAGTTCCATTATCTTTCTCCGAACATCTTCCTCAGAACCTGACCAAATTGTACCATGGCGGGAAAATACTTGTTCCAACAAAAACCAAAAAACATGACAATCGATTCACAATTGGCGACGATATCGCTGAACAATTACACAAACAAAAAACGTCTTCAAAGGACTTCCTCCTTTTTTTGGAAGTTAAAAATGAATTATTTTCACAAATTGACAATTATTTCTATTTATGATTATTTACGGTTTACAGAGGAGCTCGTGGCTAAATCATTACAGCCGCATAGACCGATCTTCCGGGTTAAGCCACGCTTGCCGAGGTTGGTCTGTGGATGGGTGACCATTTACCATAGCGAGTTTCCTCCGTGCCTCGGAAAGCACGTAAAGCCGTTGGTCCCGGCTGTCATTTGTAGATCTTTGACAGTCGTTACTGTTGGTCAGAAGCCAGAAAGTCTGACAACCAGTCTTACCAAGAGTATCGTATTACCCAGTTACTGGGTTGTGGAGGTCTGATAGGCAGTCGCTCCATGTAAAATACTGATATTCAGCTGCATCCGGTTCGACTGGAAGCCGAGCGACCCCAACATAGTTGGGAAAAGGCTAGACAGATGATGATTATTTACGGTTTATTCACGTGCATTTTTCGTGATTGTCCGACTAGTTTCGGACCCAAACGGAGCCCTTAATCATGAGCTGATCTCAAGAAAGTTCGACTTGCGACCTTTCCGCGTGATCAGCTCATAATTAAGGCCTCCGTTTTGGGTCCGAAACTAGTCGGGCAATCACGAAAAATGCACGAGAGTAAACCGTAAATAATCAGAAATATGAATGTGTCTCACGAAAGTTATAATACAAAAAAAAAGACAATTATTCCACCAATAAACCGTTCGTTTATCTCCAAAGCTACAACCATTTATTTATTTATTTTGTACCAACTTAAAACTATCATTACAGGTTTTACCCTAATGCGACAGTTAAGAACATTTTTTTTTTACAATTATTGCCATTTCTTATTAAGTATACTTATTAATTATTAATCTATCTATTTACAATAATTAAATGGGAAACTAAGAATAAATACAAAAACACAACATAACATAACTAATCTAATATAACATTCCTACTTATCTACATATTTAAGTATTACTTTGCTTATAACATATTAATATAAATAGTAATACCTTTGCGAACCATGCAAGTAGGACATATGATGATAATGTTTGAACTTGTTCCAGCTTTCGGCATCGTAATAAAGGAGTTGTGGCGCAGCGGCGAGCGCGACGGCGTCGTGAACACGACCGCGCTCAAGTCTCAGGTGCAGAGGTTCGCGCCCAGGTTCATGGGCTACAGCCAACAAGATGCACAGGTAATGTTGTGCTCAGCTTACAGTCTCACCAGATGCGGCCGAATACCGTCCGCTCTGCCTCGCGCTGCGCTTTGCATCTGTGTGAGAATGAATACAGACATGTGGAGAAACCAGGTGTGGTGTTCCTCCAACCAAAGGGAGGATCCTCCAACCAGGCGGAGTCTTAAGGCCTTATTAGACCACCCAATTTTGAGGGACCCTAACCCTAACTAAGAGTGGTGTAATAAGACTTAGGGAGTTAGTGTCCCGATTAAGGGCGATCGGGTCATCCCGATCTGCCTAACTCTCTAAGCGCCCTGCAGATTGGGTAATGTAATAACGTTTAGGGCGGTTAGGGAGCTCAGTTACTCAGTTGCCGCGCGACTAGTGCGTAGAGTGGTCGTAAGTAGAGATGGAAAAAACGGCTTAATTTTTATAAGCGTTTAAACGTTGTACTTTTTAAAATAAGCGCGCTTAAAAAAAAGCTTTTTCGTTTAAACGCTTTTTCATTTAAACGTTGAAGTATACGCGTGAAATTGTTACGTTGTGACGACAACGAAAAGCGCAAAGCGTTCTGTCTGCTTAATGCGGATTTCGTTGTCGTTTAATTTAATTTATAATTTAGTTTTAAATGTTGTTTTAAATTTGTTATTGTGGTTTTGAACGATAAATTCTTGCAAATATTGCATTCTGCAACTTTGTCGTCCTGGTTACGTGCAAAATACTCCCACACGAGTACATTACTGTTTTTCGACATGATTAAAAAAACTAACACTAAATGTTACAAACATGTACAAAACTTAAATTAATATTTACAAACTTTGAAATTAAATAAACAAACGTGACAAACACACAACCACACCAACAAACAAGCAAGCAAGCCCACCGCAGTCCGTGCACCAAAATTAACGCGCACTTATCGCCACAGTGAAAAGCGTACTAGACTTTCGTTTAAACGTAAACGAAAAAAGCGTCTGATTAACCAACTCAATTAAAAATTATAGTGTGCAACGCTTTTTGGTCGCATATTAAACGAATGAGGTGCTGTCTCTAGTGACAAAAGCTTTGAAACATTTGATACTGTCAGACTGTCACATGCTTCATAAGCGTGCTCATAGATGGCGTGCATCTTTGTTTAATGAGAAACTTGAAACGTCGTCATGTCGTTTGCCGAAAAAGCGTGATCACTTTTTTTAGTGAAAAGCGTATAACGCTTAAATTTTTAAGCGTGCTTTCATGCTTATAATTTTAAGCGCGCTTAATTAAGCGCTTTTCGTTTAAACGTCCATCTCTAGTCGTAAGTGAGTACCGCGAAGCGGCTGTTCGTTCCGATACTCTGAGATAATTCCTTAAATCTCCCGGTTCAAGCACGCTTAGTATTTGCATATTTGAAAGCTTTTCACGTAACCGCAAATACTCTTTCAGCCAGATCTTTCTCTTCTTTCTTTTTTTAATATTTGTTATTGCGAGCACGGTTGTCACTGCTACAGCAACTTTTTGAAGTTTCGATACTGACGACGGCATAATGTAAAATGCGACAATACGTTTATCTCTCTAGACATTCGCGTATAAACTGAGTTAGGGCCCAATTCGCAGAGAAGTGTAATAAGCGCCGCACTAACTAGGGTACACGCCCACCCTGGATGCAGGGCCCTTCATATCGGGTTGTGTAATAAGCGTTTTATGCCTGGCGGGCTACTGCCCAACGGTTGATGTTGGGAGGTTGTATATATATCGCAGTCGGATTGCATAATTCGCCGTATTACATTACGGCTAGCCGTTATCAAAAACAGGGCCGTTTTGAAATGCGGCGGTTCAACGATTAGCCGGATTGAATGAATGCAGCTGAATAAAAAACCGCCGAAATGTATTCGCCGTCATACGTTATTCAACACGGCTAGCTTTATTGTAATACAGCGAGACATTAGCCGCCTCTTTGACAGGTTTTAGTTCCGATTCTTAACACTCGTGGCGCTGCTTGACATAACAACAACAATTCCGTCGAGTACTGAGTGGGCGAAACTATACATTTCCTTACCCCGACACGGATAGGTTAGGTTCGAAGGGGATGACGGGGGCTAGAGTGAGCGAGCGAAGCGAGCGAACGAAACCCCCGTCATCCACTTCGTGTTAGGTTACTTTAAACCCTGCAGACAGAAATAGGAGCCCCGCTTAGCGGGGCTCCGTTGACACTCCTTTGGAAACCCAAAAAACCCTACAATCTAAGTAGTAGTACGATGCGGCTAAACGTGGCCCGCCTTATTGAAGAACGTATCGCAATGACAATCCGGCTAATCGTTGAACCGCCGCATTTCAAAACGGCCCTGTTTTTGATAACGGCTAGCCGTAATGTAATATGGCGGATTATACAATCCGACTACGACATATATACTATCTGCGTGTTAAATCTTGATTGCGCGATGTAGGATAGATCGCTAGTTCGCATGTGGCGAGATAGATGCCGCCACAGACACATCCTTTACTTAGTTTAAACCGGTTTATACTGCTTTTTTATTCTATTTGCACCCACACAAATGCAAAGCTCAGCTTACGACTCGCCAGTTGTACCAGTATTTTACACGGAGCGACTGCCATCAGACCTCCACAACACAGTTACTGGACAATACCGATATTCTAAGGTTAGACCGGTTGTCAGACTTAAGCTTCTGACTACCCGTAACGACTGTCAGAGGTGTACGAATGACACCTGGAATCTACGATTTGTCACCTAGTTGCGGCTTTAAAACCCAGACACAGATCAAGCTGTACATTTCCAGTATAAGCTGATCTCGCATTGTATAGGATTTCCTTACAATGAGAGGTCAGCGTAAACTGGAAATGTATAGCTTGATGTGTAGCCGTGTGTACCAATGTGACTTTCTTGTCATATTTACTTTTTTTAATTAATCTAAGACGCCACTGACATACGGTGAAGGAAAACATCGTGAGGAAACCTGGACTTAATGTTCTCAAATCACCAACCCGCAGTGAGCAAGCGTGGTGATCAATGCTCGTTCCTTCTCTGTATGAGAAGAGGTCGCTGCCCAGCAGTGGGACAGTTACAGGCTAATATTATAATTTATTTCTAACACTGTTCTCTATTTGCTGAAGCTATTCTAGTTTGTTTCAAAGTGTGAGCAAATGTAATCCATTTTTTGTGACATTTAATTAATGTAATGTTGTATTGTCAGGAGTTCCTCCGCTACCTCCTGGAGGGTCTGCACGAGGACGTGAATCGCGTCACCATCAAGCCCAAACCCATCCTCACTGAGATCGACGACAACCTCAGGTAAATACACAAAAGAAAAAATAAAATCAATTTATTTAGCATGCAAATCGACACAATAATATAATGCCAACTGATCTCCTTGAAATACAGAAAACTTCGTGATTTTGGCCACCTTCTTAAAATACTTGTCTATCTTCTTGAGGTACTTGCCCACTTTCTTGAAATACTTGGCCACCACCTTGAAACACTGGCGACTTTCTTGAAAGGCTGGCCACCTTGAAATACTAGACACCTTGAAATGCTGGCCACCATCTTGAAATACTGGCGAATTTCTAGAAAGGTTGGCCCCCTTAAAATTTTGGCCACCTTGAAATACTGGCCACCTCGAAATACTGGCCACATAATTGAAGTGCTGGCCACCTTCTTGAAACACTGTCCACTATCTTCAAAGTACTAGCTATCTTCTTGAAATGATGGCCACCTTGAAATACTGGCCACCTTGAAAAACTGGCCACCATCTGAAAATACTGGCTACTACTTGAAATGCTGGTAACCTACTTGAAATACTGACCACTTTCTTGAAATACTGACCACCTTGTTCATATTTCCTGTATTAATAATAATATAATATTCCAGCGACTCAGCGAAAGCGGCGGAAGCGTGGAACCGTTACCTGCGCATGGAGGACAGTAGAGTGGGCGACATATTCGTGGGACAGCTCAAGTCTACGCTGCGGTGCACGCACTGTAACCACGACAGTGTCACCTTCGACCCCTTCTGGGACCTCAGGTAATACACCACAATATACTACGTGTAATTAACTACAAACACTGAAAGTTGTTTGTTCAGCTTCGCGAGTATAATCGATTCAACCATTCTTATACAACTTTATTTTTAGTATATACAAAAACCGAAACACCCCAACAAGATTTTCATCAGAACTGCCTAACAGCGGTTACGCACTGCATCCGATCCGAATCCGTGAAAATACGTTCCGAAGTAGCCATACAACTATTCGTATGGTAGTTTACGCACTACATCCGACTTCCGTCATCCGATTTCTTTCCTTCATCCGTGAGTGTCCAATTCGGAAGAAAAATTTTCGAACCGAAGTAGCCGTAGTACTGCTTGTATGAACGCTTTCGCATTACCTCAGATTCAAATCGGACATTATGCTAAAGATGGCCCCTGAAATTGCTTGGATTTGGATCAGAGATCGGATTAGTGCAAAAAACAATATCCGAATTCGGTCCGAGTTTTTTATATCCGAATTTTCACGGATCCAGATCCGCTAACCCGCGTAACCGCTCTAAAGGTGCTACCCACACCAATCGAACAATGATAGATCCACGTCGATCAAGATGGATCGATGGTCCATGATCACTTTATCCCAATCAATCGTCGTTGATCGATGGCATTGATCACAATCGATCGGTCTAATCTACACTTGTTCTCACAATGTTTGTATTTCTGTCCAGTTTGCCGATTCCGTCTCGTACGGGTAACATGAAGCTCCAACAATGTTTGTCTCACTTCACGCGTGAAGAGGAGATGGACGGCGATGAGAAACCGGTCAGTATGAAAACTATTGTTTTTAGTGTTCCGTACCCAAAGGGTAAAACGGCACCCTATTACTAAGACTCCGCTGTCCGTCTGTCCCCAGGCTGTATCTCATGAACCGTGATAGTTAGACAGTTGAAATTTTCACAGATGATGTATTTCTGTTGCCGCTATAACAACAAATACTAAAAAACAGAATAAAATAAATATTTAAGGGGGCTCCCATACAACAAACGTGATTTTTTTGCTCGTTTTTGCTCGATATTGATAACGGCAATAGGTAGACGCTTGAAATAATCACAGAATATTTAGTTACGTATTCATTTTAAAAATAAATAGTTAAAATAAAACAAATATTTAAGGGGGCTCCCATACAACAGATCTTAGAATACAGAAAGAACTAGAATCCGCGTTCAACAGTAATTGCAACCCTTACGCTGTGTCCAAAATCAAAGCATGCGTCCCGCGCCCGTCTCACTTCCCACCCGCGTAATGTTGCTAGCTCAGACATTGTTTACCCGTTTTTGGGGAAAACGTTGAGTATTGGAGGTTAGATAATAATAAAATCAAAATTGTGCTTTTCTATAGAGGCAATATTTTATATCTGAGTAGGTACAGTCAGCGTCAAATATATAGGGACGAACAGACTGTTCAAAATGATCCGAACAAAACTACAGGGTGTTAACGAATTCATGTAATTCCTTCAAACCGCGTGATCTGACACTGATTGACCCTGCATGGGATTTTTTCAGAATAAAAAAAAAAGTTTTCAAAAAATGAACCATGGTATTCTGTATTTGAGTAATTTTAGCGTTCCAAGTTAACTGACTACGTGGAGCGATATCAGGCTAGTCGTGCCCGTCAGCTGTGTTGCCGTTCCTTCATTAATTTATGCATGGCATCGAAATTTTCGATGAAATAATAAAAGGGGTTTTTTATTTAAATGTTTATTCTATCTTAAGGTCACAGCTCATTAGAACCACCCGGCACCCGACCCGCATCGCCTCGCCTCGTGCGGTTCGTATGCCCCGGCGGCGTGTGGCCTCGTGGTTCGTAACTAAGGCCGAAACCACGGATTTTGTGTTTAGGGAGTAGACATCATAATTGTGCCTGCAAAATTACAATACGCTTACAACCTATTACATGGGACTTAATACAAGAGGCGAAATATGGTTGTACAAGCTCCTGTAATAGGAGAATACCTCTGCTCACCCCCTCGTGTATTACATGCGTGAATATATCTGTAATGTTTTGTTTCAGACGTGTTCAAAGTGCGGCGTGCGCAGAAAGTGTCTCAAATGGTTCACCGTCCAGAAGTTCCCGCAGGTGCTCGTCATACATCTCAAGAGGTGAGCTATACATACATACCTGTAGCCTTTGGCCTAGCTGGGCAGCGCAGCGTCGCTTCCATAGATCAAATCTGCCGTCCTATGTCTAAAAGGTCGTTAAGTGACTTAATTTTGAGTTATGAGCAAAAACGTCGAAAGTGTTGTCCCTAGAAATTCTGAAGACATACAGATGTTTTTGATTATACCAAATTATTGAGCTACTTTAAGCTCATTGTATAACTTTTAATGAGTTTTTTAATTTTTCCTCTGACCAACTTGTTGATGAATTCGTTGCATGTTTTTCTTTATAACTGTTTATTTGTTATTCCTTAAAATTATATGACTAAACAGTAATCAATGATTATAAAAGTTATAAAGAAAAACATGCAACGAATTCATCAAAAAGTTAGTCAGAGGAAAAATTTAATACCTTCATTTTAAAATAATACATTATGTGTTTACTTAAAAACACACAGCGTCGATATGAAGATGATTTTGTGAACGTACTTATTAATCCCTGCTCTATGGTAATATACCTGTCTGTCACCTGCGAAGGAGCCAATATTTTTCCATATTTTTATGAGGTATGTATGGCAACCCTTTTGAACTGTCATAGCGTTTTGTGAAATTCCCGCTTACCGGTCGAAAACTTTTTTCGCTTCGGCAAAAGTGAATTTTCTTAAGTTTTCCCGTACGTATCGACGTAATTTTGGAGTGCGGAAGTGCAAAGTTACGGATATGTTAGTAAAATAAGTGAAAATGCGACGATTCGTGACTTCGAATCGTATTCTCTCGGAGAGAAGTAAAGTCCCGATACATTAGATCAGGTCAATGGAGAGGCAAACTTACAGTCAGGACCTCAGGTGGTAAGTAAGCCGTTCCCGCCCAGCTAGAGGACAAGAAAAATCCACTATAGGACATATTTGACTCACGAATAGTAAGTCAAACCACCAAGTAAGTCAGATTTCAAATTATTTGCAATATTCTGTCCCATAAAATTATGCAAACTAAATCTCACTTAATATCTGAGTGGACATCCACTCTGACCGATACTGCAAAGATAATCAAAAGTGTAACTCCAAGCATTGTTCAGACACTTTTTACACAGAAAGTCAGTGTAGCAGAGTTCTGAGTTCTCTAGATAATGGTCAGTGGACCAACGGTCTAGTGTTGAAATCTTAATTTTAAAATTTTAAATACTTATGATTGGATGGAACTAAAATGTTCAAAAGTGTGGACTTAATAGACAGATTTCAAAGATCTGAAGTTAAACAAAGAGTTTTGTCTTCTCAATTGGGGAAAGGACTATTTAATTGGAATCATAAAAATGGTAAATTGCGCCAATAACTCACTTGGCAAATTAATGTAAAGAAATTTATTTTAAAAATAAATAAATAATAAGTTTGTTTGGCTTTGATCAGCTTTTACAATTAGGTAGTTTGTGGATGTACCTAATACATAGGTAACTTCTAAGGTATGAGAAGAGTTCTAACTGTAGAACATCTCTTTGATTGCGTTGTGATTTAGCACATTTTGTACATTAACATCAGTTATGCAATCCTTGGGGGTACAAGTACCTAACTCAATATGACTACTTACTGAAAGAAAGTAAACAATATAAAGTCTTTACCGGAGAACAAGCCTACCCCACCTACATCAATGCAACTCAGATAGGATAACCTATAGACTGATAAAACAAGACTCCATAGGAGATTCCTAAAGGAAACCAGACTTAATAATAAGAATAATAGTCCTTTCCTTCCAATAAGAAATTACTGTCAGTATTTAGATATTATGGGGAAGAAAAACAGCATGTATAGTTCTAGGAACAGACTGCTTTATAATTATAATTTTTCCCTGGTTCTGACATTCAATTCTTGAATGAGCCCTCTGATAATAATATATCCTTCCACAAGTATAATAAGGTGATACAGTACCAAAGTCACACCGGAAATGACACAGATAATAAAATACTTGAAGGAGTAACAGGTGCACACCCACACAGATAGGAATCAGAAAATAAAAAACTGGCAAGCCTACGCTTCCTGTTGAAAATGTTTTAGTACCATAGAGCAGCGGTGGCCTCCGCCCTGTTTTCGACCTCCGTGTACTGAACATGTATGTTCATTCATACCAAGAATTTCTGACTAATTTTTCATGCCGTAATATCAGAGGTTTGGCAGGCATAAGTTTGCATAGTGGAATTGGATATTTCCAATGCATATTATTTACATGCCAAGAGCAAAATGCCCTTGTTAACACATGGTATTATTTTACCAGGGTGAGTTACTACAAATTTCATCTCTCCCTTTTGGGCGATGAATTGGTACTTATTGCTCATAAGAAAATTCATGCCAATTTGCCATTAATCTTTAGTCTATCTAAAAGATTTCTCCTTGGTCCATCAGGACTAGTCCAAATTGATCTGTCAGACTGCGGAAGTCTTCAGACTCTTGGAGTGGACCAGTGCAAGTTGATCTGTCAGACTGTGGAAGTCTTCAGTCTCTTGGAATGAACCAGTGCAAGTTGATCTGTCAGACTGTGGAAGTCTTCAGACTCTTGGAATGAACCAGTGCAAGTTGATCTGTCAGACTGTGGAAGTCTTCAGACTCTTGGAATGACTGGGAAGGCAACTAAAGTACCCAAAATTGATACTGAAACTAGTACATCAAATGGAAAACCAGAATAAACCAAATAGCATTGCCGAAGAAAAAATATGGAAAGAGAGGGCTTATTAGGCGATACTCTGAAGAGTATTTATGCTAAAGTAAATAAAAATTTACTAATTCAATTGGATTTCGCCGTTTTTGGTCCTCAAGGGGCTGACTACACTGTCAGTACCTTAAAATTTTCCTGGAATGCTTCAAGCGAGATGCTTATTCCGCAACCATAGAATGAGTCGAGTGTTGCCACCAAAGGTGTTAAACAATTTTAGGCCGCCAAGACCACGACGGTTTTACACCAACGGTCATGCATTCTCTTCTTGACAAACGTCGCAGCGGATGCGGGTTTGGGACGCCCAGTTGATCGATACTCAGATGTCAGGCATCTGAATGGGAGAACAGGGTAAATAGCCTTTTTAATTGGAAAGCGCTGTTAACAGTGTATGTGTCGATTCGGAATCGATCGCATGGTCTGTAATATTTATTTTTTGTTCGATTGTTATAACCTTTTAGTCCAGCCCCTAGTGTTGACCTTTTGAAAGCACCAGGGATCTGGTCTACTTGAAATAAAAACTATTTGACTTTGAGTCTGATATTCAGACACTGTGGATCGAAGGTGGAATACGATCCCTGAGCTTTCTAAATATAAATCGCAAGTTGTTGAATTTGACAAGGAAATCAGATTTCTATCAGCTCATTACCTCTCGGAGGGGCACAACTGCACAGCCGATTGCCTCTCAAGACAACGGCTATTTAAGTGGAGTCTGTTTCCCACTGCAACAAACCGATTATTACATCGTTGGGGCACTTCAGACGCAGATCTCTTCTCGTCTGCAGAAACAACCGTGTTCAACAGATACGTCTTGCTAGATTGCAGACATCACTTAACATGAATTTTGAATTCGCGAATTCCGTCATTCATAATTGGAAATTTCGCCTAGGGGGGATATTTCCTCCCCCCAATTTCACTCCTCGAGTTATAGCGCAACTAAACAATGCCAAAGACCAATATTATTATTATTACCACTGTGGGAATAAACCTATTGGTTATCGTAGTGGATAGGAAGTCACGAAAGCCTAGCCCTAGAGCCGTCAGTGACCATTGAAAGACTTTCGGAGAGTCCAATAGACCCAGCATCAGGCTTACCTCCAGCTCATAGCTTATGTACACCAACTGACCCCTCAGGCTTTGTTAGTTGGAGGTGGGGAGAATAAAACCACTGTTGGTCAGAGATAGAAAAACAGCTGTTATATACCAGATGGAGGCATGGATAATTGACACCTACTATCCAGCCATTAGAAGTTGGTGATTTGATGTGTTGATGATGTAGTCAATACCCAAAGAGTCACAGATACAACAGATAGCTAGATTTCTTGCCTATTTACATGTACAGATCTTGCCTACAGCACAATGTTAGCTACACATGTATAATTAAAAGTACTATTGTTTACACTGTGTTACAAACAATGATCTTGAGATGTATTTGGTGTTTTAATTTTAGTTTTGTGTGTGTGACTTGGCTATTGCATTAGGTTATAGACCTGTAATGATAGTTTAAGGCATTTAAATAAATAAATAAAAAAAAAAAATTCAGTTGGCATCACATAAATCGATTTTTTTTTACATTTTGTCAGATGAAACAAGAACAAGCAGAAGATCATACACTTCTGAAGCAAGTAGTGCTATACAGGGTTACAGGTTAAGTCGACCTAGATCCTTTAAGAGGTTTTAGTTTTCATCATTCCTAGCTGATTTGACTATGAAACACCCCACCCCAAACCTAACCCATATTGAGATATTGGATTTTGATTATTTTTTAAATAAAATGAAGATTTTTTGTGTAATTGTCCTTTTTTTCGGATTTTGTGCCTCTAATTGATAATGTTTTTGCTATTTTTGTGTAGTAGATTAGTTTGTTTATTACTCTCAACACAAAAAATAACATGTTATTGAACCAACTGGGTAGTAGTCGACGATAGAAAGTTTAAAAAATAAACAAATTTGTAAAAACATTTTTTTTCTTTTAAGAATATTTCAAAAAAAGTCTATGACAGTTATGCTGCAGATGTACTAAATAAAATCTATGTTTCTTTAGCTATCCAACAAGGTATAACAAGCTAGGGTATCATCATGATATTCAGAAAAAAACTGTGATGTAATGCTCTCAGGCAGTAGTAAAAAATAACTGTACTTATGGACAAAGTTATCACTTGAGTCAGCAAACAAAATAAAACAAACTAAATAGCTAAAACAACATTTATTATTATTTTTACAATTCATGTTCCACATGTCCGCCTCTGTTTCGCACACATAATCGCATTCTGTGCCTTAGTCCACTTTTAACCACACCAGTCGTTAAGCCTCTTCTAATTTCGTTTGCCGCATCGATAATTTTCTGTCTTAAAACATCAACAGATGAGATTGGATGAGGTTCGTTATAAACTAAACTTTTCATATGGCCCCATAAATAAAAATCCATGGGGGTCAGGTCGGGACTTCGGGCTGGCCACGGTATGGGTCCACCTCTTCCAATCCATTTGTTGGGGTAATTAGTGTCTAGCTACTCTCTGACACTTCGTCGGTAGTGTGCAGGTCAACCGTCATGTTGATACCACATATCTCGGATTAAATTGAGGGGTAAATCTTCCAGTAATTTGGGTAAATCGTTTCTTAAAAAGTTTTCGTAATGTTCCCCATTTAAATTGTCAGGCAGAAAATATGGCCCAATCAAATGGTTTGAGATTATTCCCATCCAGACATTCAAACTGAACCGTCTTTGTGATCCCTTTGGTCGCTTCTTATAGGGATTTCTGTCTTCTTTCGGAGCCCAATAATGAGCGTTGTGGTAATTGGTGATGCCGTCTTTATCAAATTTTGATTCATCTGTCCACAAGATGTGTCTTAAGAATGCTGGGTTTTCTAAATCTGCGTTGAGCATGAATCTGCAGAAATCAAACCTCCTCACAGGATCTCCTTCTTCGATAACATGTACCGGCGTGTAATGGTAGGGATAAAGGCCTGCAGTATTCACTGTAAACCACACTTTCCACTGCGATAGTCCAAGTTCTCGGGCAACAATATTAGTGGAAGTAGTTGGATCCGATCTAAACCGTTGCACTATTTCATTGTCTTGCTCTTTATCGTCATCATTAATACGAGGTCTGCCTAGGTCTGATCGTCGCCTCGAAACAGAGCCAGTCTCTCTTAGTCATCGGTAAACTCCGTCAAAGACACTGACATCCAGTACTCGGCGCCCGGGATAACGTGCAATGTATTCATCCCGAGCTCGCGCGGATACACAGTTGCAGTACCCGTAACAAATTAAAATATCCGCATATTCCTCGTTCGTGAAGGTCGTCATCGTCAACAGTTCCAAATCAGAAGTACGTATCGAAGTCCAGTTAACAAGCACAGTCACAAATCGAAGGGGAAACAGTCCAGAAACACAAGCCAAGTCGAGTATGAATCCAAGAGCACTAAGTATCACATCTACTACGGACGAATCGCGTAAGCAGACTAAAACCAAACAGAATAACAACAAAATGGCCGAAAATAATCTATCTCCCTCACAGCTACATAAATCGTCCCGCTTGCACGCACCACAGCTCCATCGAAGAACAATAGTACCGTAATTTTTGCTACTACCTGGGACCCTTTTATGAAAGTTTTTTCTAAGAATTTTGATAATACCCTAGCTTGTTATACCTTGTTGGATAGTTAAAGAAACGTAGATTTTATTTAGTACATCTGCAGCATAACTGTCATAGACTTTTTTTGAAATATTCTTAAAAGAAAAAAAATGTTATTACAAATTTGTTTATTTTTTAAACTTTCAATCGTCGACTACTACCCAGTTGGTTCACTAACATGTTATTTTTTGTGTTGAGAGTAATAAACAAACTAATCTACTACACAAAAATAGCAAAAACATTATCAATTAGAGGCACAAAATCCGAAAAAAAGGACAATTATACAAAAAATCTTCATTTTATTTAAAAAATAATCAAAATCCAATATCTCAATATGGGTTAGGTTTGGGGTGGGGTGTTTCATAGTCAAATCAGCTAGGAATGATGAAAACTAAAACCTCTTAAAGGATCTAGGTCGACTTAACCTGTAACTCTGTATAATAATAAGGCTATAGCCACAGCACAACTACTGAACCTAAAGCCACCAGTGCGGCATCCTCAAGTTGTCTTCAATGTAGCTTTTCTTGTTTTAGTATTTAAAAGACAAGTGTATGGTCTCACCTTACTTGAAAAACATAAGAATTCTATATTTCTTTCAGCAAATAATATAATCCTAAGGCTAGTATTAGCTTCTAGGACTAGCTTGGTTTGGCATAGCCAATCAGGATGGCTATTGCTAACACCCAATACAACAGGTTTACCCAGTTAAATGTATCAAAGATTACAGTATGACTTATATATTACAATATTTGGCGAATTAGTCTCTACCTCTTAAACTGTTGCGAGGGATTGGTAAAGACCTGTTTTGAGTGATATAGGAGTAGCAGCTACCTTAGGATCATTCAGGTCTACAGTAGCCTCAACCGGCTGGATAGAGACCCGCCCTATGCATGATATGATGTCTATATGTCTTATGTGTAGGAGAAACTGGAAGTTAACAAATTTTCAGGAAATCCTATTGTAAAGAAATAGGAATGAATACAAAGGAACCTTATTGCTCTTTGAGAATCTTCAGCTTTCTCATATTCTGAAGGATTAATTGAGTCATGTGTTGATTTAATGAAGAAGTTAAATTGTTTTAATGTTTGATTTATGATATATAATTATTACAAGACATTTCTGTTAAGAAATTGTAGAGATTTAGTCTCTCTAAGACTGATTGAACATCAACAGTAAGATTACATTAATATAAGTAATTCTCTTGTGCTTCTTTAAACATTTATTATTCTATCACATAGCGTTTTGTGTTTGTCACCAGCAGATATCAAACAAATCTTCATATCGACGCTGTGTGTTTTTAAGTAAACACATAATAGAATATTTTGAATTAGAACAAAATTATTATTATGTGTTGAAAGAAAAACACACAGCGTCGCAGGAATATCTTCCTGGTGAAGAGACTATGACAGTTCAAAAGGGTTGCCATACATACCTCATAAAAATATGGAAAAATATTGGCTCCTTCGCAGGTGACAGACAGGTATATTACCATAGAGCAGGGATTAATAAGTACGTTCACAAAATCATCTTCATATCGACGCTGTGTGTTTTTCTTTCAACACATAATAATAATTTTGTTCTAATTCAAAATATTCTATTTTTAAAACTCCGCCCAATTATCAAGTAGCGGTTCGAACGCAGATTCCGATGTGTCACCATGGGATGATGAGCGACGAAATACACGTATCCGCGTATCACAGAAAACGATGTTATGTTACGCTAACTTTATTGAACTTCACAATATAATTGCACCTTTTTTTTAATGTGTTTTAATGCAGGCTGTACCGAAAAACGTCATTCGGGGAACAGATGATAGAGCAGTTTATGACGGTACAGAGTAAATATAAAAAAACTTCTCCTTTTTTTAATTGTTAGGGCCTTTTTCCTGTGACACGGGCACCGTGGCGCCTGAATTTCACCTTTTCATACATGTATTTATTGTGATGCGTGAAACACGCACGAAAAGGTGAACTGCGAGCGCCACGCATGCGGGTGACGCACGCACGCGGGCACGAACCCGCATGACAGTAAAAAGGCCCTTAGATTTTGGGGTGAAATTTTATTCAGGGTTACTTTGAAATTCGAAGGTATTAGGCGATTCGCACACTGCACCGCATCACGCAGCGTAGCGCGGGAGTGCGTGTTCTTATGTTGTTTGCAAGTATCTGTGTTAGTATAGAAAACACGCATAGTGCAACACACTGAAAAACACAGTGACGATTTTCCATACAAACTTTCATCCCCTATTTAACACCCTTAGGGGTTGAATTTCGAAAAATCCCTTCTTAGTGGATGCGTACGTTACAAAAGGAACCTACTGTCAAAATTTCAAGTTTCTAACCCCAGCGGTTTAGGCTGTGCGTTGATAGATCAGTCAGTCAGTCAGCTTCTCCTTTTATATGTATAGATATACAACATAAGAACACGCACTCCCGCGCTACGCTGCGTGATGCGGTGCAGTGTGCGAATCGCCTTAGTCTAACATGGCTTTAAATGAACGTGGATGACGGCGCTGCTTGTGGTGAAAGATGTCAAATCCAGTACATATCATGTTAGTTCTCTATTTCGCCAGGTTCATTTAGGTCCTTATCAGACTGTATTTTTTTTCTGAACCGTCATAATCTGCCTTAACATCTGTTCCCGGCTTGACGATGAGTTTTGGGACAGCCTGTATATCACTCCCAAACTCAATTTCGACGAATCGTTCTAGGACAAGATTTCACTTCGACACTATGGAACTACGACATTAAGCTACTCCGACAATTATGGAACTTCGACACCTAATTTGGGGCACCCCGACATGGATTGGTTAGGTTTCAAGGGGATGACGGGGGCTAGAGTGAGCGAGCAAAGCGAGCGGACGGATCCCCCGTCATCCCCTTCGTGTTAGGTTACTTTAAACCCTAGTGTTGAAGTTCCATAATTGTCGGAGTATCGTAATGTCGGAGTTGCATAGTGTCGAAGTAAAATCTTGTCGTAGAATGATTTGTCGAAATTGAGTTTGGTAGTCCCTGTATATTTTTAATCTTTTTCTGGTTTTTTTTTTCGGTCTCCAAAGCAAACATGATGTTGAATGTAATCTTTTGTTGTCAGGTTCTCCCCAACAGAGCGGTTCCGCGGCAAGTTGAACGTCCTCGTGGAGTTCCCCCTCAGCAACCTGGACATGTCGCCCTACGCGGCCACCCGCGGCACCCAGCCCGTCTACAATCTATACGCCGTCAGCAACCACTCAGGTACCGTACACGTACACGTACACGTCCACTGACCAACCTGGACATGTCGCCCCTACGCGTGGTGTTGTAACGGACTCGAGTCTTCGAGTGCTATACAAGACTCGACTCAATACAACAGGACTCCAAGACTAAAGAACTCGAGTCTCTTGAATGTTACATGAGAGCTCGAGTCTTTTTGTGCACACGAGTCCTTTTCAGGCGAGTCGGGCATCTTTATTTTCTAAGAAGTTATTTTTTACTGATTTGTAATGATTTTATCTTATTAGTTTTTTTTTGTAGGCTTACACTCAGTTGCAAGAAAGGTCCATTAAATTTTAATGCTCTCATTAGAATGTTAATGCTCCATTAACCTCTTCTGTCCATTGCAAGAAGCTAGATTTAATGGAATGATTAACTATTCATTAAAATTAATTTTTGATGTGTCAAACTCCCCATGATTTCAATATATGATAATTAGTAAATGAAGAACGAACTACGACATAATTAGTGTTCACGCAATAGCCGTTAATTTCATGAAAACATTATCCTTAATGACGGATTAGTTAATGATCACCTAATGGTATCTTTCTTGCAACTCAATGATGTTTCGTAACTACTAATTTAAACTTACCGCCTATTCGAGTATTTTCAAATGATGAGCTTCAAGTCTCATCTTCATGCTCCGAGTTTTTCTTGAAGACTCGACTTCTTTAAGACGAGTCCTTTGTAAGACTCGAGTCGCTTTGAAATATCTCGGGCTCGGCTTGACTCTAGACTCCGAGCCTATTTAGCAGACAGAATCTTGCGTAATTCTACCAAATCTACCAAAGGCTTTAAAAAACCTCAAAGCTTTATATTTCTATACAATAGCTTAGTGAGAAGTGTATTGGAGTATTGTTCAATAGTATGGTCGCCTTACAACGCAGTGCACTCTGACAGGATCTAGAATATTCAAAGAAAATGTGTTAAGTGGATTTCGTATAGACATGGCCTTTCTAGGATGCTTCAATCTTATTCGGAACGTCTTGCTATGTTTGAATTGGTACCCCTGCATATACGTCGAAAGCAGCAGGATTTAATTAATCTACATAAAATACTACATTCCACACTTGATTCTTCCACTTTGCTCTCTCTCATTAATCTTAACACAAGACATAACACTCGAAAGCAATACATTTACACTCCAGGTATTTAAAAATAACACCTCCTATTACAATCCTATAATTAGAATGTGTCGTCTTTATAATGAAGTATCGCGTGACAACAGTAATAAAATTGATATCTTCGATTCCCGTGCCCCGGTCTTCAGAAGAAATGTTGCTGCCCTATTTGTCTAACTGGCAGCAGCATTCTTGTTAATACATAATTATGTAGAAATTGCTTAAGATTTGCTCAAATTTGTTTTTTGGTATTTAAAAAAAAAAACTTACTTTAATTTTTTTTTCTTTTGTAATAATGGCTATGTTTATCATGCTGTGCGATTGCGTTAGGGTATCAATCTGTGCAACGCCTATTGTTTTGTATCTACCTATGTCATGCTGTTTGTTACCTGTTGTAATTGCCATATGAAATAAATAAATAAATAATTGAGTCGAGTGACTCGAGTCGTAATTTTAAAGACTCGACTCGAGTCTTTAAAATTACGACTCGAGACTCCAGTTCTTTGCAACACTACCTACGCGGTCACCCGTGGCTCCCAGCCCGTCTACAATCTACTCTAATGAGTCACTAATGACAATGTGTTGTATTACTTGCAGGTACAACATACTCTGGTCACTACACAGCTTACTGCAAGCACCCGTACACGGGCGACTGGCACGAGTACAATGACTCCAGGTATGTTATGTTATCATGCAGACAGCTAATTCCTTTTTTTTTCTTTTAGAATGTTTGTAGTAGGTCCTTGCGGACTGTTTCTGCTTAACAAGGGTTAGGCAGTTGTCCCACCGCCGACGAGGAAGCGACTAACTATCGGCCATTTTCTCACTCAAGAAACGTACAATAGATATACATTCCGTGTAAACAAAAGAGATGCATATAATAATAGTTGATCGCTGACTGTTTACACTGCCGGCGAGGACTCGCTCCACTAGTTTGTCATTGAGCGACAAGAGCTATCAAAGATAATACTCGCTCAGCGATACTCGCTTGGCGGTCAGAACTCACGCCTTCAGACCAACCAGCGGTCATTTGCGAGTGGTGCGAGTAATCGCCCGTCGCACTCGCACACTCGCTTATAGCCCAGCGACAAAACTATCGGAACTACACACTCGCTTCTCGCTGCTCGCCAACTCGTTTCTAGCTTCTAGCTCTACTTGCTGCTCGCTCATCGTTCGCGGTGGGACAAGTGCCTAAGGGGAGACACTTTAATTCTCGCCAACAAAGATTGTCAAGCAAGATTGTAGAACAATTTGGAAAAAATACGGTTCCCATTTGTTCTATGACGTCACAGAAAAGTGAAGTCAGGTGAAATGCGGGTTGTTCCCATTCGTTCTATGGAAAATGACGTCAAAAGACAAAATGAGTTTTTTTTTACTTATTTGTTCCGTAGAACTGCATATTAGCATTTCATCTGACTTCTCTTTTCAATGACGTCATGGAACAAAATGGGAACCGTATTTTTTTCCAAATTTCTCTACAAGTTTGACACAAAGATTTGACAATTTGTGAGGGACATTCTACGTTGCTAAAATAAATATTAAGTTATAAGAAGATAGAAGAAGAAAAGAGATAATATAATAAAAAATAAATAGTCATGTTTCGTAGAACAAAATTAAATAGGAATTAAAATATTATACATATGGAATAAAACGAAAAAAATATGTCTCATTTTGTCTGATGACGCCATGTTCAATAGAACACATAGGAACCACCCTGAAATGCTAGTATGCTGTTGTAAAGAACAAATAAATTAAAAATAGACTCATTTTGTTCTTGAACCTCATGTTCCATAGAACAAACTGGAACCACCCAATGTTTGTGGCATACCACAATATGTAGCATGCAACCTCAGAATACAGAAAGAACCAGAAGTCGTGATCGCGCCTAATACTGAAGCATCAAAAACTACTCTTAAACAGAGTAGTTTGACGCGCAGCCAATCAGTTACTCTGTGAACGTCATAACGAGTACGTGTATTTATCGGTGTCAAATTAAATTAAATTATGCCGTCTTGTGTCGTTCCTACCTGTAAAAATGCAGCGGGGCTAAAAATAAAACAGGATGGGATCACATTTCACGTTTAAGTAGCACATTCAGATATCGCCTTATTTAATTAATCAATAAATTGTTCAGTTTGTAATTGTCATAGGGAATGATGCGTCCATATTGTTAGTGTTGTCAGTATAAGAGTTTTGATTTTCCCTTCTTTTTATTATTACCTACTGAGGGCTTAAATTAAACGTTTTTTTTTATCTAAACCGTGTTTTATTCCTATTAGACCTTCTCTATTTCTTGAGATTATCAGGTACAGTCAGCGTCAAATATATCGCGACGAACAGACTGTTTATCATTACCTAAACAGCTAAAGAAATTAAACTTTATCCAAATGGGATTCTTGTCAGAATGCCAGTTGTCCTGTCTTTACGTTCATTCTGAAACACCCCCTGTTTCATTGAGATATTGTTTTGTTCGGATCATTTTGAAAGTCTGTTCGTCCCAATATATTTGACGCTGACTGTACATAAATATAAAATATTGCCTGTATAGAGAAGCACAATTTTGATTTTATTATTATCTTACCTCCATTACTCAACGTTTTTCCCAAAAACGGGTAAACAATGTCTGAGCTAGCAACATTACGCGGGTGGGAAGTGAGACGGGCGCGGGATGCTTGTTTTGATTTTGGACACAGCGTACGGCTTACAATTACTGTTGAATACGGATTCTGGTTCTTTTTGTATTCTGAGCATGCAATATTATCGCACGACTCGACTAATGCATCGTTAATTTGTGTCAATTCCAGAGTATCACCAATAAACAGTCGCAACGTGGTCTCCTCAGAAGCGTACCTGCTCTTCTACGAGCTGCAGCGACACACGTAGCAACACACACACACACACGCACGCACACACACGCTGTGACGTCACACTACACGCGGCAGTCACGTACACGGTAGCACATCATAACTGTTTGATGACAACTAATTGATACTTTTAAAATATATACAAGGTTAGTCAGAAAGGGGGTACTAATCCGAAGCCCACTTATAGTATCGCTGATGACTGTTTGAAAGCAAGTGTTAAAATTTCAAAATTCGATATTATTTTTTCCAAATAAAATGATTTTTATTTTAGTTTTTTAAAAAATTCTTCATCCCTGCTTTAGTTACAAATTCAGAAAATGGTGCTTCTAATTCATGACTCCAAATATGACCTAAAATGTAAACACAGCTGATCATAACTGGGGATAGATAGATTTTAGAGATTTTTTTTTGAGATTTTTGAACAACTGTTTTTCTTAAACTATTGACTTTTAGGAAAAGTTGTAGAACAAAAGTTACTCATTATTATGTGTACTTTAACACCCTTTCGGATTAGTACCCCCTTTCTGACTAACCTTGTATACTAAGCTCATTTTTTCGAAAATAGTTGCGACATTTAGTTTAGCGCTATTTCTAAATAAAAGTGCTCAGTTTTCTTATTTTAGGGGTACGTATACGTAGTCAAACTAGGAAACCCTTATTGTTTCATCATGTCCGTCCGTCCGTTCCTCTGTCACAGTCATTTTATTTGGCAACTATTGGGACTAGTTTAAAGGCAGGTACTGCTGAGGCGAGTGGAGAAATTAACAAAAAAAAAGTGTGGCACTTTGTACATGAAACTGAGGAATGAAACAAAAAATCTTTCCTGCACCTCGTCGTGTAGGGTATCATTGGATAGGTATTTAAAATTGACTTGAAGTTATCTATTAACTTTTTTATTTACGTGAATATTTAGTGAGATATGATCTCCAAAAGTGCCCTCTAAATTTCCAAAAATCTGAAAAAAATCAAGCTTGAAGTACCCTAGTACACTTTCAACCAAAATTGTTTTGAACAAATGTAATGTGATATGTTTTTGATTTTTTTTTCAATTAAATGTTATATTGAGTTTTTTGTCCTCAAAAATAACTGTATTTCACAATATGATTGTGAAATATATAATTTACTCCATGCTACGGAACCCCTATATTATGCTTAGCCCGACACTCAATTGACGGGGTTTTTTGTTAAAAATTTCAAGTAATGCGAAGGGTAATATTTTTTTAATGGAGAAACAGATTTGTTGAACGTTAAAATTCGTCATATCTGCAGATATCTTCAAAAGTCTAGATGGAAAATAAATTCAAACAAATATGACTGAAAAGAAACGCAAATTACTACATTTCATATAACATTAGATAAAAGGGATCCACGCACGAATATCTTTTGAACCATTTCTTCAAGTATAGTTTCCCGTTAAGGTTCATAAAAATATTATACTATTTTGAATCTTTACTGGAAGCAAACACGTTGTTTATTTGGCTCCGAAGCTTATTACCAGAATCGCTAAATACCAGACTTGCAAATTACCAGACTCGCAAAATAACAGATTTTGTACAGTTGAAAACAAATATTAGTTGATTTTTTTTTTTTTATTAAAGACTAATTTAATAAACTTATTTTATTGATCTTCTTTTAATTGATCCTACAGAAAGATAAGTATATTATATTAGTGATTCCTAGTTAAATATTCCAATCTTTGCAGCTTTGTAGCCACACTTCCATCGCGATTTCATTGTTCGCAGCCGTTTATTTTTATACGTTACACTCCTAAATGAGGTCTTATTTGTCTAATATTATAATGAAATAGAGTAGAAGCAAGACTCGCTAAATATATTTAGCGTTAAACATTATTTAGAATGTCGTTGTATTTAGTCAATTATTTGAACAAATCTCAAAATGGCGGCCATGTAGCCAACTCCCAAAAGGAGTTGCCATAGAGTAGAATTTCATTCATTTGACAACTTTTTTTTTTATCTTCTTCTCAAGTCATATCGAAACGATACTTAGGAGCTCTCAAATGAGAATAGTTTAGCCTTAAAAGAGTGTCTATGGTATCTGAATCAGACAGACTATTAAAAGCACTTTTAGTCATTGTCAACTAACTTTTATGATGTAATACCGGTCTTACTTATGACGTCACTGCCGTCCAACGAAATTGTACAAGTATTGAATTGAAGTAAGAAGATGGAAAAATTGTACAAGTTTAAATATAATGTAGAGAAAATTTGAAGAGTACATCGGTAAGTATTTGTAGTGATACAAATTTTGTAGTGGCAATAGCGTTTGAATAAATACTGTACTTTAGTAAATAGGTTTTGTATCAAAACATGTGTTTTTTGTATCGGTATTTAATTCATTCAGTAGATTTTGCAGTGAAATAGATTGTTTTTCTATACGTAATTGAATAGAGCATCAAAATATACAAAGCGGGGATGACGATACAACATTAAAAGTTTCCACATATTCTAAGATGAGTTTTACGACCGAACACAAATAATCAATCATGTACATTCAATAGTTTAGTCACAGGAATTTTCGTACGATTTAATAATTTTACGAATATCAAGATCTCTACGCGAAGTTATGTAAATCGTTACCGTTTAAACCAAAATTGTCTATATGTACACGTGTAGAACAGATATAGTTAACATAAGTTTCCACTTCAACGTCCCTTCATTTAAATGAATGAGTGAAATTGAAAAATTGTGACAAAAAATGTGTTTGGAAATAACTGTTTTTTTGTGTATGGTACTAAAACACATCATAGAACATTTGGTATCATTTATTGTCATAATGTCAACCCCATTTTGTATTTTGTATTTGTATCAGGTATTTATTTTGTATTTGTATCACTACAATTTCTTGGCCCGTAGCAGCAGTACATAAATGTATTTATTTTTACACAATACAAATTACAGTGATATATATAAAATTGTTGCATATATTGTCGAGTTACGAGTTATATATTGTCTTCTTACTTCTGTTATGTATTGTAGCGCCATCTAGTGGTTGAAACGTTGAAACTTACTATCACCAACCCATTTGTCAAGCGTGGTGATTATCACAATATCTCTGAACACTGTAAGAGCGGTTACGCACTGCATCCGACCCGAAACCGTGAAAATACGGATATAAAAAACTCTGACCGAATTCGGATATTGCTTACGCACTAATCCGATCTCTGATCCAAATCCAAGCAATTCAGGGGCCATCTTTGGCATATCTACGTATATGTCCGATTTGATCCGAGTTAATGCGAAAGCGTTCATACAAACATTACTACGGCTACTTCGGTCCGTCAATATATCTTCCGAATTGGAGACTCACGGATGACGGAGAGAAATCGGATGACTGAAGTCGGATCTAGTGCGTAAATTACGTTACAAATAGTTCTATGACTACTTCGGAACGTATTTTCACCGATTCGGATCGGAATCAGTGCGTAACCGCTATAAGACCACGACGGCCACGTTTATTTGCGTTTTTTCATCACTAGATGGCGCCATAATAAATTGTGACGATGAAACTTGCGCTAGATGGCGTATTTACAAAATCTGTTGTGTTTAAAACTTTGTCAATGCAATACACTCGGTGACCAGTATGTTTGGCAGTTCACAGCGGCGCTGTTGGCAAAGGTAAATGTCAAAAATATCTCAAACTCAGTACATTTATAATTAGTTCTTTATTTCGCCACCTGCCAAGTAAACTGGGCGCTCTGTACTTGTTGTGGAACAGATTTGATTAGATAGCTAAAGTTATGTTTTAGTATTTAAAAATAATTGTATTAATTTATTATTTTCAATGGTGTGGTGTCGTGTTTGTATCAGAATGGCCCATTTTGAGGAATCGTCCATATAATTTCAACAGACAAGGCAACCCAGTTCATTTTTAATCTGCAGTAAACTTTTAATGGACTACTGCAGGCCGAAAAAAATTACCGTCGGTCTAGCGTTCGACGAGATTTTGTCTGTCAGAATTACGTGTAGCCATTTTGCAAAAAAAATATTTTTAGTAAGTCATACACTAGAATTTTTCATGTATGTTAAACCATACACATTTTTTTTGTTCGTCTCCAATCAAATCGACGTCACTATATCGCGTTCAGTAAGATGAATCATAATGTTGGTGTTAAATACGGTTTTAACAAGTATATAAACTTCGTAGAACGCTTTTAGCCCCTATTTAATAAAATATAGTTTAAACCCAAATTTAAAATGTACCCATCACATTCTAACGCCATATAACACAAAGAGACGCGGCTATTTTAAAACCTGAGGTTATTGTTAGACCATCTTTCGTAATAAGAGGGTAGAAGTTATCAAAAGCGGACACTAGTACTGTCGGAAACGCTATTACGCTAAAACGAGAAACAAAATAGTCAAAAAAGGGTAAATTGGGATAAAAACACGACACCACACCAACATCGTTGCCATTATTCACAGCCCTCCCCCTCATTATTTATTTACTAAAAAAAAATACTTATTATTGTTACTATAATTGTTTTTTTTTCTAATTTTTATAGATAGAGCTTTTTCGGAAGTGAACGTGTGGTTGTAAGATAGATATTATGCATTTTATCAAGTTATATCACTTTGGTTAACGGTTATATTGCTTGGTTGTCTGTAACCGATTTATAGTTAATCTATTCGAGTTTTTTTACTATTACTAAATAAAATATCATAATAGTTTTATTGCATGTCGCTAAAATCTTGAGTCAATTAAAGTAGTGCTATTTTTTTTTAAATATATATATTTGTTCAAATACAGGCAACTAAGCACCCACAAGTTCCTCATTATTATCAAACGTTTAAAACAAAAATCATGTTACATGTCGAACGTATGGCATTTTGTTTTTATTTATAATTAAAATCAGCGTAACACATGTAGCGCGGTCGACGGTTCAGCCACAACTGACTAGTCGCGCCAATCCGTCGTGTTTAATGGTATTTACGTTACTAAGTGCTTTAGTAATAACAAATTACCATTTGAATGATAATTATGGTACAAAAAAAGAAGTAAAATCATTTTATTAAGGTCGATAATTGAATGCGATGGGGTGTTTGTTTGAACTGTTATATTATTATGAGTAATTCATTATGATAACATATTTATATTAATACAGATGTTGTGAATTTTGTACGCTCATACTTTTAACTATTATTATTCGACTGTGCCGTTCAATTCTGGGTTTGTCTTACCAAAAAAGAGGCAAATATATACTGGTTGACTTTTACCGTCTGTGAAACAATTGGGTATAATTATAGGTGAATGAAGAAGGCGTAAGAGTTTTTTTTTGTTTTTCTTATGTCTTTGGATATCTACTATAGAAACTCAAGTAATACGCAGGTTTGAATTTAGATATTATTTAATCGATTTATTTACTACAAAATTTCTGTTTTTATTGATTTAGTATGAAAATTGACTTCAATTTAGTAGTATTTATTGATAAATAAGGCAACAATTTTTTTTTTCCCAGACTAATAAACGTCACCGGTATGTACCTGCTTATTTATCAAAAGTTCTGATAGATACAACTCTAAAAATAAATATATTATCTTGATGATATTATTAAATAGTCGTATAACAGTTTGAACATAAAAAACGGCGGATTAGAATAGTGTGTTCAAAACATAAAAATATATATATCGTCAGTGGAAAGGTAAAAAGACTAAAGCGCCACTTTTGGTCAAAATGAGTTATATATACAGTTCGACTGCATTTTTTTTTCTGCGTCGATTGGTCTAGGTCTCGTGTTGATCTGAGCACTTTTTTGGCGCTTTAGTCTTCCAAAATTTTGCCTGTATGTCCATTGATAAGTGACTAAAGCGACGTTTTTTCGATGTTTTATAGGTTGATGTCGCTTAAATACTTTTGATCTGAGTACTTAAGAGAAAAGATTGCTTATCAGTATTATTCAATTCCTCATTTAAGCTAAATAATGTTTATTAGTAATTAATCCTTCAGACTAAATCCATTTCAGTGGTTTGTTAGTAATTCTGCTTTATTGTGTCGTAGTATTGTTGGCGTTTTAGTAAAAATCGTTTTACAAGTATTTGTAATGAATGGCGGATAAGTAACAAAAATATCCCTAAGTTCAATAAGGAAGTCTATTAAGTAGTCGGTATGAGATTCTATTTAATAGTACGAAAGGCTATACGTCTTATTTAACTTAATAATAATACTTAAATTTAACTTACATTTACATTTTTAAATATTTCTGTAAACAAAAAAAAATATTAAAATAGTAGCCCAACGGCATCGGGAACGGTCCAAGCTACCGGTGGTCAGGGCCTCAGTGAGAGGAACCTCCTAAGAATACGCGCCGTGTCGAGAAGTATCGCTTTCTGTATCAGGCCTTTGATCCAGCCACCCAAGGAGAGCCTCTTTAGGTGTTGGTCGAGGCTCTTGGCTAATAGCCGTTTGCCGTAACTACTATCAGCACAATTACTGCTGAATCAACATCCTACATGTCGACAACCTCGTGTGCCAAGATTTGACATTTATTTTTATTTATCTTTCTCAGCTTTCACGAGGTTCTAGTCATGCGAAACAGTGATATCAACAATCATTGTGAGACGCTCTGATCGATTTATCACCACTAACTAACCACCCTGAGCCACCTTCAAAGTCCTTTTTGTCAAAAAAACAAATGTAAATGTGGCAAAATCGCTGTGTCTGCCTGATTAGTAGCTATTTCGAAGTAGGTAGTGCTAACAACCTTCCAAGCCCTAAACAAAATCACCTCAATGGTACCCTATTATTGTCACTAGGTTTGCATAAATGTAAGTTCAATCGGACGAGCGAAAGTCAAATATCTATTGTGATAATCTATTGCTTGGTTGAAATCTCTACTCCAACTGTGAAAAGAGCTGATCATTTTGAAACGGTTGAACCGATTTCCATTAAACAGCCTATAACTATCCCGATTTAACCAGCCTTCAAACAAAAAAACCGTATTGTAATCGGTTCATTCGTTTCGGAGTTACGATGCCAATCTCGTGCGCGCGAGTGCAATCTGTGGTCATAGCTTCAGAGAAAGAAACCTTTGCACAATGCGTACTGTGTCAGGGAGTACCTCGCACTCTATCAAGCCTGATCTAGCCTTCTAACGAGAGCCTTTTGCGGTGTTGATAGAGGCTCTTGACCATTAGGCCATTACCCGTAACAACTATCGGCACAAAGACTACTGAATCCACGTCCTACATGTTGACAACCTCGTGTTCTAAATCAAGATACTTGATGTGTTTATCTTTTTCAAGTTTCACGAAATTCTCGTCATGAGGGACAATAATATCAAGCATACATCAATACAATCATTGTGCGACGCTCTGGCCGATTACTAATCAGGCTTATTGAGAACAACAATCCTGTGGGTAATGATAGCTTGATCCTAGTACAATTTGACATTCTCAAGAACTGAGTCGGACATGCTTGAAGTATGTGAATAATGTTGGCCTTCAGGTTATGTCTGTGCAAATACTCGCCGTTAGTAAGACAAGAACAACCGGAGATAATTTGTCGAATAGATTTTCGTTCACAATTGCACATACAAGACCTTCGAAGTCGTCATAAAAAAATGTTAGGTTACAAACGCTTTCTTTGCCATACTTCTTTGCGGTCATTGTTGCTATGTATTGTAGGTTTCCACCAGTCTCTTAAGCCCAGGAGAGCAGAGTCAGTTCCTTGTCCACGGCGACCACATCTCCCTGAAACTGTACTTTTGGCGGTTGTGACCCCTATTTGCGTTTAAAAAGTCTCGATCCCTAGATCACTTCCGCGGAATATACAGCCACATCACCGACAAACGGAAGTGATGCATTCCGATTTACAATCAGCAGTGCACGGACCATTTATCCAAGGCATCAAGAATCGTTTGAGTCCACTTGAGTATGCCAACGGATTCATCAAGACCGGCATGACCCAACCGTTAAAGACCTTGTTTCCGCCCGATAAAATATGTTTCAGAACATATTCATGCGGCCAGAAGCCTTCCCGCAACTATTGCATCATGTCGGTCATCTAATGCCTATCACCTAGATATACCCAAGTGTGTGTCGATTTCAGTTGGAGAGAGGGATCTAAGTTATTTGGAGTCCCTCGAATCCCACAATCTTCCCTCACGTTTCATGCATAAATATTTGTCCACATCAAATTCAATACTGACAGAATTACTGAAATTTTCAGTTACCTTCAGTAACTCCATCAGTTGCAAATCGGTGGGGGCAAACAGTTTTGGGTCAACCATGTAAAGGAGTTGGGATATTACTTGACGTTTTCTCCTCACCTGGTAGCCCAGCAGTGATTTCTTGAGCAATGTACTTATAACATTTAAGGCCAATCAAACCCATAAGAAACATTAGCCCTGGAATTTATCATACTCGATCCTGATCGGTTCTCCACTCCTCAAAATCTGCCGATATCCTGAATAAGAAAGTTTGAATGGTTGGATTTCTGCATGGGGCAGCCGACGTGGTTGCGTCAAGAATAAAATCATTAAATCCGTTGTTTAGGTTTTAACAACATTTCTGCATTGGTATTTAAAGGTTTTTCACATCTCGTAAAGTCACAAAAAAAAATGAATGTCCAAGTAAAATTACCATGCTAGTAGGCCGTAATTAAAGACATTAAAATTAAAAAAAAAATATTTTCAGTGGTAGGAATGGTACCACTTACCTACATGAAACTTTTTGCTCTTTAGTAATTTTACTCTCCTGTGTCTGTTAATCTGAATGGTATTTAATTAGTAGTAAGTAATTTTACTTGGACCAGATTAAATGTAAATATTCTTGTTAGTGATTTATGCTTTCCATTTTATGCAACACATAGAACTATAAGTATATCTTCTTGGTTATCTTTTAGTGCTTAATGGTTTGTTAGTCATTTTCGATTGTGGGTACAAAAGCATCTAGGGTGGATTAGTATTTTGGCCTTACCAAGTTATTTGAAATTGTGAGTGAATATTGACTAAAGCGACATCTATCTCACGAACCAGTAGAGATAGAAGCTTCATACAAAGACCAAAAAATAGCAAAAAAATCACATTACATTGGTATGTAAGTTTCATTAAGATACCTCATAAAGAAAAGTTATAATGAATTTTTTTCTTCAAAAAAAACTTTAAAACGCTCTCCTGTAAAGTAGGTATATTGGCGCTTTAGTCTTTTTACCTTTCCACTGACGATATGAATTGTTAACGCTTGTCTTGATGTACGAAACCGCTGGCAACTTAGCTTAAAAATAAATAAACGTATTTTGTATTTGGATAGGGATCTCTAAAAGTAAGTCTAGTGTATGTATTCAAAGACAGTATATCTATAAAGCACTATTTTATAACAGTCTCGAAAAATTATCTGTTGATACAAAATAATTAGTTAATTTGCTGATTTGATTGCTTTTTCCGGGCTATAGCTAGAGTCTGCGAAGTATAAACTGCAGCCTGGGGCCCCAAAAAAGGGGGCCCGTACCACAAAATAAAAGTGTGAAATTACAATATGTTATTTTCATAATTGAAATACACATTTTTGCACTGAATTTCAATCTCATCAATTCGCGAATTTACCCACGGTAAGTAGGGCCAACATCAAGTTATCCTAGGGGCCCATAGATCCCAAATACGGCCCCGGTGCCTTACATAAATTAGACTTCCGTTAACAATAGCATTTTCAAAAATAATAAAACGCTCATACAATGGTCATGCATGCCAAAATATACACAAACATCCAGTCTCGAAATAAATTTACAAATTATTTTTAGGAACATGTCAATTGGTCCACAATATGTCAATAGGTCTGAACTAGTCAATCATTTCACAATTTTTGTGTGTATGACATGATAGGCATGATTTTTTAGCATTAGAAAATGGACAGAGCGTGCTGAGGTTAGATTTTTTTAGCAATACTCCGGACCTATTGCAACCTATCCTATTAGCAATTCGAATGTTGCAAATTACTGCAATCTTTTCCGTATCTTTTGAGGTAATGCAGGCTCGAATAATGTATGTCTTTGAATACATATTTTAAGACAAAGTTGGGATGTAGCGTTTATCTATTTTTACAAAGTTTTTAACATAGATATAATGCCGATAGTTAAGGAAAGCTTTAAAGTCGCGCTTACATCCGCCGGAAATTAGTCAATGGTTAGTGTAAAAATATAGCTAAATATAGCCCTATGTCGGCATTCGGCCTCGGCTTTCGTCAGCCGAATTCGGCGTCGACCTAAGCCGAATTCGGCTAACGAATTCGAAAATGATGTAAACGCGACTGCAGCGTGATTGTTTTTTTTGTTTTTGTATAATTTTATCAATTGTTATATTGTTTTAACTTCCAAGTTCGCTGAGGGAATCTTAATTTTAACCAAAGATTTGCTAAATCGTAGTGTTTCTGTATTAATGATAAATAAAAATAATTTATTGTAATAATTATTTATAAATTGTAAAATCGTCGGCGCTCGTCGACTATTTATGTAAAAATACGTAACAGATTACTATTATATAAATATATATTTAAATGAGTAAATTATTATAAAGGTGTTTAATTTTTAGTTAAGAAATCACAATACCGACATAATTACGCCCATCCTTTGTTGTGGATGTTATAAAGGTGGATACAGACTTTGCGAGGCATGCGCCGCGAACGGCGCACAACGAATGCCTCTGCTTGAGGCGTGCGTGTAGAAAAAATTACCAACATATGCTCGGGTCGAGCCATGAAGCATATGCCTCGTTTGTCTGTCTTCATGTTTGTGGCGAGGCATGTGCTACGCACAGGCGCAGTTTCATTTTGTCAGTCAAGGCGTGGGTGGATATTGTACGCGGCGCACACCTCGAACGTGCGCGACTACGTCCACAACTAATGTAATGCTCGCACTGAGACGCTTTGATCTTGAAGCGTTTGCCGACATACGTTGACTCGCCCACGCACGTGCGTAGCACATGCCTCGCCACGAATATGAAGGTACACACCTTGCGAGGCATTCGTTGATCGCCGTTCGCGGCGCATGCCTCGCTAAGTCTGTTTCCGCCTTAACATGCACAAATATGCAGGGCTCATTTCTGCCGCAGTCAAGCCCCTCAAACTACTCGCCGCACTGTTAGATGGACTGCTTACGTAATCTACAAGTATATTCATCATATTGCTTATCTTAGCGATGCAATGCAACGCAACGCGCTGCCCAGCTAGGGCGCAGGTTAAATATTAGGTTTCTAATTATTATTTTTAGTACGTTGCCCCACACTAAGATTTCTCTTGTATCGTGGGTGCGTTTACAGACACAAATCTCACAAACAAACGCCCAGACCCGGAACAACCATCTGTAGGCCATACAAATGTTTGTTCCGTGTGGGAATCGAACCCACGACCCGTAGCGCAGAAGCCAATCGCTTAGCCACTGCACCAAACGTGTCGTCAAGTAAATAAAAAGTCAAATATTATATCTGCACGCCTAGTAAAAAAGGGTATAAGGCCCGATATCCACCAAAGCGGAGATGTGAGCTGTGCGTAGCGGAGATGTGAGCTGTGAGAGCTCGAAATCAGTCAGTTCGGGTGTGCCAGGCGCGGGGAGAAGGCAGAGGGGTGCGGGGCGCGAGATTGCGGGCGCCGCCCGGCCGCCCAACTACACACATCTCCGCTCTGCCGCGCCGTTTGCTCGCTCGCGGCACAAAAATCTTCTCTTCTTTTCTCTTCTCCGCTTGATCCATTTCCACCGAAGCTAAGCGGAGAGGAGATTTGGAAATAACGAAATCTGATTGGTTATTCAAAACACATCTCCTCTCCCCTCCTCTCCACTTTGGTGGAAACCGCGCCTGAGTCCTTATAAAGGATATGTTTCGATACTCAAATCAACCCCTGGCCCTAAATGGGGTAACTCTTATCGTACACCTATGAAGCTAAAGGCAGCAGCATCTTTGATTACTGATAACATCATTAACACTTTGACTGCTGCCCATAATTTTTTTACTAACCAGTTTTTGTATGGGCGTTTTCACATAAAAAGTAAGAAAACACACGGTGTGTTCGTTTTCCCGCAGTGAATTTTGTATGAAAGTGTAGTGAGTTTGGGTCATTCCCAGTTGCCTCGCCACCACTGGTGGCAAATGGGATTTTTGTACACATTTTAATAGAAAAATCTCATTTGCCACCAGTGGTGGCGGGGCAACTGGGAATGACCCGTGAGTTTTGTATGAAAACGCCGCAGCAGTCTTAAGGTGTTAAGCAGAAAATTCTCTGTAACAAAACACATCCCTAGTAGTAGGTACTAAGAAAATGTATTATATCTAATACATTGATACAGTAACTACATACATACCTACATACAGCATAGCTGTATTGTAGTTGAACTATAGTCTGAACACTTCAATCCAAACCAACGTCCATGCTAATTGGTGACAGTTTTCGTAAACGAAAACTTAAACATAACGGCGAAATGAGGGTGTACACTTCTGCCCATACCTTCGAGGCGTACAGGCGTGATGTTATGTTAAATTATAAAATGCGACGAACCTGGGGGTCTACTCCCCAGTGGCGAAGGCTCCATACAACTCGATTCCTATCGGCTTCCCTTTCGAAATATGGCAAATACTAGTACTTATCTATTATTTTCAATTATCATTTAAACAAATAATTGGCCCGGCTTCCCTTTTAAGAAAATTCACCCTTCGCCACTGCTACTCCCTAAGGGCTCCCACACAAAACTGCGAATTCGCATCGCATCGCAAAAATCTGCGAGCTACATAGAGCCATACCACCACATTGCTGCTATGCGGCGTCGTATCGCATCGCATCGCAGTTTTGTGTGGGAGCCATAAGCACGAAGTCCGTGGTTTCGGCCTTAGTTACGAGCGTTTCCTACTCCCTATCACCTACGGACATACGATTATTTCGAGGCCCGAACTAAGAATGAATGACAACACGATTTGACAGTTAGTTGTCCCTACTACCGATGTGTTTTTGCCCGTCCGAAAAGTTGAACTTGACACTTGTTTTGTTCACTCCTACGTTTCGGGCTACTTTCGGACGGGCGACTAACTTCGTTGACGGACTTAAGGAGTAGGCCCCCTGGCACTAATAGTTGTGCCCGAAGAATGGCAATAGGCTCGCCACCTAATACATGGATTCGAAGATAACAGGCGTGAGTAGGTATGTGTATGTATCATCCATCATCATCATTCAGCCGAAAGACAACTACTGCTGGATATAGGCTTCCCCCCTAGCATCGCTACATCGACCGTTCCTAAGCTTCTCGCATCCAGTGGATTCCCGTAAGTATCTTTATGTGTTTCTCGATATTCCACGATTATGATTGATTGATTGAATGCGGGATTATTGCAAAACTATTACAAATAAAAAAATGTTTAAACCTGAATTCCTGCTGCTGTGTTTTAATTTTAAATGCAATATTTTAGGTAAAAGATGTTTAACGTTTTTCATACCGAAGTTTTATTTTACTCCATAGTAGCTAACGGAACATCAGAAATTAAATTCGAAATTATCAATCAACATTTTTATGAATACGATTTATAATGCTAAACATCTATTAAAATGAAAAATTAATAATAGCACCATTATGCGTGAATATTGAAAATTCTTAGAGTTATTAGTAATAAATTGTAAAAATTACAATGCTCGCTCACCATTGGGTAGAATACAAAAGTTCAATATGGCGTCAAACGTAAAACAAAATGCAACAATCAAGTGAATAAAAAAGTTTGTAATTTAAGTTTTTAGTGATGTTTATTGACGAGGAATGTCGAAAACTCGTGTAAGATAAGTAATAATTCGTTTTTTTTTGATAAATTGTATTAATTGCATGAGTTATGTAGACATGAGCATTTTTGCTGTTATTTAAAATTATTTTTATTTTCAATCCATTATTATCTACTTGATCTTGTGAATATATTATTTAAAAATGTCTTTAAAATTAGCTTTTTACGTGCTTTATTTCTTGTTGTAATTTAATTTTAGAAACTTGACTATAATCGATTTTAAATTGGTTACTTTTTGTGGCTAAATGGCTAAAATATGCATGCTGCTTGTTTTTTTCTATTATTATAAGAAGTACCTACTACTACATAATTATATTTTATTGTAAACATGCGTAAACATACAACTTACTAATCTTTTTATATACTACGGCAATTATCAACTTTGATGGATTCCGTTAAATATTTACCTACTTAAATACAAAATTATTTAATAATATCACTTTAGCATACGTATTGCTTTACTCAGAAAATAATAATAATGTGAACCACGTAGAAATATAGATACTTACCGAATATTATGGAGTTGAAATCGTCTCTATCCACAGTTGAAACTTAGGTATCAAAATCTTGATGGAAACATAGAAGTAATAAGTACTACGTACAACGATGGAAATAGGTATTACACCGATTATACTCGAGAGTATTGTTATTTATTGTCTTTTTTATTTATTTATTGTTCTTGTTTAGATAATTATGAATAGTCTGTTCGTCCAGATATATTCGATGCTGACTATAAATGCTACGATTACACGTGAATGTGTTTTCAAACTTCCCGCGCTCACTCATCACCCATTCCATGTGACAGCTCAAAATGTTGCCAACCTACAAAAATTATCAAGCCAGCTAACCAAAATTAAAATAAAGATTATAAACACATTTTATAACCATTACGAAATTCTACAGTCATCAAAATATAGAGAAATGTTAATGTATTAATTTTAATTTGTATAAATGTGTATTGAATTAATAAAAAAAATTACAACCTAACAAAAATAAGAGCCGAGTCAGATGTCAGATGGTCAGATGCACACAAATTGCAAATGGCGTCCGTCTGACGGATGATTGCTCGCGTCAAAATGCATTCGCGATGTTACAAAAACGTGTAAAAACCTATAATTTATCGTTGTAAACTCTACATTTACACTAACAAACGGTGAGTATTAAGATAAATTAATGTTATTATTGTTACGTAATGCACATTGTTATTGCTTCCATAGTCCATCGACTGTCTCTTTCGTTTGTTATGATTCGTTCCTCATCATTATTTACAGTCGGCGACGTATATGCATCTCTTTCGGTACCACAGTTTTCTTGCAATGGGTTTTTCATTTTTAAGTGTCGGCGAGCGAGACCGCTTGAGGGCTGCGGGGGCCCGACGGAAAAATATGAACAAAATTTTGTGCTCTTAAAAACTATTGATTTTTCATCGTTAAAAAAAATAGGAGACGACTCGCTAATTGCATACCTACGTTATGTGAACGTCGGTCGGACTCACAACTGTGAGTATTATGTCTATTTTCGTAGATTTCCCTTATAAGAAGGTTGTGAAAAGTCACATTTTTTCAGTAAAATGATCATCGACCATATTGTCGTGTTTTAGATATTGCGCTGTGTCGGCTACACTGTGATTGTTTAAATATTGTTTTTTTTTTTTTATTTGGAGTATTTGCATGTGTGCGGCCAGAATGTTTATAACTTTAGTTGGGGCCTGCGATATGGTACTATTTTGGGAACGGCCAAATGTTGGCTTTGTACTCATGAACACCATTGTGGAGCTCACGTAGGTATAGACTATACGGAAAGTGTGTGTAAAAATCCCGATATATTCGGTAAGTGATTTGAAAAAAAACCTTATGATTATTTGCGCTTAGTTTTTATCGGTCATAACTCTGCCTGTTTGCCGCAGTTTAACGTAAAATGCCGATAAGATATTAAATAACAGTTTTGAGGCCTATTTTTTCAAAGAGTACAGGAAAATGTTTGAGCTGATAAGACGAATGTGTGCAGTGTTGGGAAATTATGAATCATGAATATGTTATCTGATTTATTTTTATGCTTAGAACCGTTTTCAGTGAGTGTTAGGATGCAAATAACTTTAATTCCAAATAATGGAATTGAAAAAATAGGGTTGTGCATTTTTTTGGGCAAAGGCAAGATAGGTGTACTGCCGTGTTCTGCCAGTAAAGCGGTGATAAATCAAGAATTCAATAATTTCCGGTCTGTGTTATCTTGTTCAGTGTAAATAAATATTTCTTTTTTTGATCCGTGGGTGCAAAAACGAGGATAATACTAAGGAAATTGATAAAACGAAATGTATGTAGAGAAATTCATTATTTTAATAACCATTCAGGTTGATTTGCATTTATAAATAAATTGTGTTTTGAATGCCAATTGCTTTGTGGTAGAATATTTAAAATTGTTTGCATATATGGCTAATTTTCGTAAATATTAATATTAACCATTTTTTTTTTCTATTTTAATTTGAGCCAGTCAGAATCCAATAAGATTTGTTTTATTATTTTTTTAGATTGAATACGAATAACGCTGATGAAGTGATGAGGCATGAATAGTAAAAATTTTAATCACAAGTCCGTAGATTTCCATAACGATCAACTACTTCCCGATCTCTACTATTTAGATACTTGTTATAAACAAATACCTACGTCACGTCTTCATTCCCCTAATGTTAAAGCAGATAGGGTGTTTTTTCACACACATTTCGCCGAAAACGGTATGCCGTCCCCCTTGGAACAGACAGCGAGGTCATTGACCATATTTTTTTCTATTTTACATTTTTTTCGGTCTCTACTTGTTCCTTCTTTGTAGGAGAAGAGGCCTTTGCCCAGCCAGCAGAGGGACAAGTACAGGCAATTTTTTATCAACATTTAAAAAAAAAATTTTTTTTTGCTTCCATTTTTTTTCTCATTTTTTTTCAATTTTTTTTTTGTCCGCTTTACCCTCCTTACCTGCGTGGTGGACTAAAGCCAGAACGCAGCAGTGGGACAGTAATGTGCTGATTGCAATTACGAGTTTTTTTTTTATTTTACCTATCTTATCCCACCCCTGGGCAAAACTCACACATCCTTCCATCTTATTGTGTTACTTTCTCCTCAGTGAAGGCATTACTCTAGTTGTTTTGATTCCATTTTTATTTATTTCTCTGTTAGCGTTCTTTTTGGATTGTTGCCAATGACCACATTGTTTTAAGGAACGATTCGTGCGCTCATTAGCAAATGCTCATCCAATTCCTTAATTTGTAGTCTAACGGTTTGGCCTCACAAAAATTCTATTTATTCAGCTTAGTCTACCAGGAGATGCATGAAAAGAGCCTCCACGAGTGACGATACATAAGTACGTCCGGCGCACCCTGGGCAGTCAGCCCCGCTACCAACCTTGCTGACTGGCTAATCTTTTCGCCACGGCATGAGCTATTCTCGTACAGCTCGTGCCGACACGATAGAAGAAGAAGACCAGGGGATACGCCGCGTTTGGTGAAACATATTTCGTAATCATAACTGCATAGACTGCACATCCAGTCGCAATTATAAACTATGCAACTGACAAATGCAGCTTGAAGACAATTAGGATGCAGTCAGTGATACTGCGTAACTGCTGACTGGATGAGCAGCACACTTGCAGTTATGATTACGAATATGAAACGAAGTAGGTATGTTTCTCCAAACGCGGCGTTAGTCTTCCAGTCTCTCTCTCTATCGTGTCAGCACGAGCTATACAAGAATAGCCCATGCCATGGTGAAAAAGATTAGCCAGTCAGCAAGGATGGAAGCGGGGCTGACTGCCCAGGGTGCGCCGGACGTACTGAAGTATTGTCACTCGTGGAGGCTCCTTTCATGCAGCCTTCCAGTGTTAATCTTCTAGTATGTTTTATTGCTCGGTTATGCCTGGTTCCTATACCCAAAAACGAGTCGTTTTCCTTACCAATGATAGCATTTATTATTGTCAAACTTGTCATATAAATAGATTCGTGAGCTAATTGTAAGTGCGATAGATACTAACGTATGGGAGGTTCTTCTATGCAAAACTATGAGGTCTTTGCTTCATTATTAGTAAAGACAAGCTTTTGCCCGCATCTTCGCTTGCGTGAAATTTTGAACCCGTTAAGTGACGATTTTCCATACAAACTTTCATCCCCTATTTAACTCAATTAGGGGTTGAATTTCGAAAAATCCATCCTTATTCCTTGTCTACATTATAAAGGGAACCTCTGTGCAAAATTTCAACTTTCTAGGTCTAGTTTGGGCTGGGCGTTGATGAGTCAGTCAGTCAGGACTTTTTTTTTAATTTATATAGATGAGATAATTTATTTAATATACTACCCGATCATTTATTTATTTACTTTAATTAAAACGGTCTTAGACCAATTACAATAATTAAAGATAGTAATAGAAAACGATACATACAATACAAGGGCTAGAAAATAAAAATTAAAAAATAATTCTAATAAATTCTTTCATAAATCCCTTACAATGCTTCTAACCGTATATTCTTTCACTCGTTCATGATGCATTCCTCTCGCAGTACTCCAGACATTCCGACAAAATCACCCTCCATTCATCCATCATCTTTGTTTGAAACCAAAATGCCTGGTTCCTATACCCAAAAACAAGTCGTTTTCCTTACCAATGGTAGCATTTATTATTGTCAAACTTGTCATATAAATACTCGTAGATTCGTGAGCTAATTGTAAGTGCGATAGATACTAACGAATGGGAGGTTCTTCTAAGCAAAACTATGAGGTCTTTGCTTCATTATTACTAAAGACGAGCTTTTGCCCGCATCTTCGCTTGCGTGAAATTTTGAACCCGTTAAGTGACGATTTTCCATACAAACTTTCATCCCCTATTTAACTCCCTTAGGGGTTGAACTTTGAAAAATCCTTCCTTATTCCTTGTCTACATTATAAAGGGAATCTCTGTGCAAAATTTCAGCTTTCTAGGTCCAAGGGTTTGGGCTGGGCGTTGATGAATCAGTCAGTCAGTCAGGACTTTTCTTTTTATTTAGATAGATTGTCAAACTTAGAGCTAATTGTAAATGAGATAGATACTAACGTATGGGAGGTTCTTCTATGCAAAGCTATGAGGTCTTTGCTTCATTAGTTCTGCCTAGCCGTTTCCCAATCATGTTGGGGTCATCTTCCAGTCTTAACAAATGTGGCTGAATACCAGTATTTTACACGGAGCGACTGCCATCAGACCTCCGCAACACAGTTACTGGGCAATGCCGATATCCTAAGTTTAGACCGGTTGTCAGACTTTCGTGCTTCTGACTTCCCGTAACGACTGTCATAGGTATTCGTGTGACACCCGGGACCGACTGTTTAAGGGCCGAGTCAACAGGAATGGCAGCGGCCGCCATCGACGCGGCGGGCACTTTCCGTGTGAAATAATTTTAAACTGTATCTACATTCTTAAAAGACCAGTATTGCTTGAAAAGCTTGAAAAGGTCGCGCGGCCGCGTGTCACGTGCGTCTTCTCAGTGGTTCTGCCAGCGGCGACGCGAGGCCGCTCGCGGCACCGCGGGCGGCCGCGCGCTCCTCACCCCCATGGACCTATATATCCATTTTTCTTTTTTTCCTTTGTTTCTTTCTTCTTCCGCAATAAGTGCTATAATAACCAATTCCATCATGTTCATTCCAAACACACGAGTTTCCTTGCCGAATGTGAAACTAAACTAGTCAAGAGTAGACTAGGCGCGTGCCTGAGGCCGCCAGCGGCAAAGCCGGGGGCCGCTGGCAGCCGCTGCCGGCCACTACCAGCCGCTGCCATTCCGTTGTGACTCGGCCCTAATTGATTTTTGGGCAAGGGAAACACGTAAATGTTATTTATAATAATTCTGAGTCAATGTTATATCAACAGAGTCCAATTCCGTCAATTTAACTATTTTGTTTTTCAGAACAAAATAAATCAACTAACTTTAGTACTTTCTTGTAAACAATACCTTAGGTTGAACTAGCAACGTTTGTAAATTATCGTGTGAGTGGATAAGAAACTTCTCAGTTCACAACCCTCCCTGACAAAACACGACATAAGGCGATTGGGGTATGGTATGACAAAAGTCGCAACGCCGTGTTCATAAGACTTGTTACCACAGAGAATTTTCGAGTTGTGCATTTACGTAAATAATGAATATTTCGAAAATTAAGTTTTAGTCTACAAACTATATCCTAGCTTTTCTTCTCCAATTAGGCATCGGAATCGATGGTTAAAATCTTTTGGGTACCTGGGGCCCACGGTGTACATACTCCATTTTTTAAATCTAATCACATTTATTTCCAATAAGGTTACTACTTATCACCCACACTCACTAGCGTGATAATTTGTAATCTGACCCGCTCTTTAACGAACATTTTTGCCTTTCAACTAAATCTGTTCAGTAGTAATAGCGTGAAGCTCAAACATACAGACAGAAATTCTAAAAACTTCTATTTCGGCATCAGTATCGTTGCCAGTAAAGGTAGCAATTTTTTTTAAAAAAATCGTCAGTGCTATTTTTGCGTCGTTACGATTTTATTATAGATACAGTGTCTCCGACCATAGACTAGCGATATTCTAGGTACTTATATAGCAACTATTCTAGTACACAAATACACTGCACACTAGGGTCCAATTCACTTCCCTGCTATTTGGCAGCCATTTTGCTTTTTTGTTGAGATATTGTCCACAACTGTATGTCTTTATGTGAACCCATTGTATAATAATGTAAACGAGAGACAATATTGTTGCCCTCCGAATAAGCCTACTTTTATCTCAGTAGGATCAAAACTTTTAGAGATATGACTTTTCTTGTACACACGTACAGAATACATCAACAAAACAATGGAAGGGGATTGGACCCTAGTGTATAGTGTATTTGTGTACTAGAATAGTTGTTACATAAGTACCTAGAATATCGCTAGTCTATGACCAGACATATTGTACGTAATTTAGATTTTTTAACATACCTAAGTTTTGGCTCAAAACCCGCCTAAAATCCGCTCTCCTATCAAAACCGTTTTCCTAAATTCACAATATTCGATAGCTTGTATCACTAACGTGTACAATGACGTAGTATTTACGTCAGACATTTACAAAGATCGCTTGTCTGTTATCTAGTATTTACAGAACTCTAACAACACTAATGGAGCACTAGGTAGCGCTGTGGCTTTGCTTGTGCTCTTGTTTCTAATTGTTGTTTATTGGCCTCGATTCTGCTGAACCAACTTAACTAAAATATATCTATCCTACTTGCAAGTAAAGAGAGAAAGAGATGGAAGTATACAAGGTTAGTAGGAAATCAGTACTAATCCGAAAGGGTGTTTAAGTACCCATAATAGTGTGACCGTCAGGATGGCTGGACCAAACGAGATATGTACACGAGACCATGTGCACTGTTTAATACCTATTTACTATCTATAATGAAATATTTGCTACCTTTGCGTTAAGAAATATATCAAAGAAATAAAGTCAGCCATTCTGACATCAGGTTGGCTGACCACTTCCAAGTTCTCATAGTTTGACAGCGATTACGCACTGCATCCGATCCGGATCCGTGAAAATAAGAATATAAAAACTCGGACCGAATTCGGATATTGCTGTGCGCACTTCATCCGATCCGAATACGCGAAAATACGAATCTAGAGTTTAAAAACTAGGACCGAATTCGGATATCGCTTACGCACTTATCCGACCTCTGATCCAAATTCAAACAATTCAGGGGCCATCTTTGGCATATCCATTTGGCGTCCGATTTGAATCCGAGGTAATGCGAAAGCGTTCATACAAACAGTACTACGGCTACTTCGGTCCGTCAATATTTCTTCCGAATTGGAAACACGGATCACGGAGAGATCGGCTGACGGAAGTCGGATCTAGTGCGTAAACTAGCATACAAATAGTTCTATGACTACTTCGGAACGTATTTTCTCGGATTCGGATCGGATGCAGTGCGTAACCGCTCTGCGTTGTATTAACCGCTTTGCCTTAACATATATTTTTTACACAACTTTTAGAAGCTCCTATGAAAAGTGCTGGTGTATGCTTAGGTGGTTTGGTCATGTTGAATAAGTGAACGGCGATTAACAAAATGAATTTATAAGGCGGATGTCAGTGGAAACGTAGAGGACGCCCTAGAAGGACATACATCGATGTTATTGGTGATGTTCTTCAAAAAAGACAGGTGCGTAGTACTCTCAACCGGCGTGCGTGTATGACAAGATGTATGAACGTGGACGACGCGAAAGGAGTATGTAAGGATCGTAGCATGTGGCGTTCTGTGATTTCTGCCTACCCCCATGGGAAAAACGTGTGAGTATATGTATGTGTGTATTAAAAGATTTTTATTTCGCTATCATATCATACAGCAAACAAACAACATGTACTATGTTAGTGAATATATCTTTTTAGATCTAAAAATGAAAGAAACACTATCAGCTTCTTATCACTGAGCTAGAATTAAGTCAAGTGAGGGAAATGAATCATTCCGCGCATTCGTGTAGATTGCGTCTGAAGCCAATATGTTTTTCTGCTGTATTAAGTCGCTTGACCTTAGTCGGGCGCAGTATACATTTCAACCGACTTCCGAGAAAAGAAAGAGGAAGTTCTCAAATCGTCACCCTCTGCGCTAACTGTCGTAACTAGCAATTGATAATTTTTCAGAGAAATTCTCACAAAGTGACGTATCTGTTTCAAATGAATAGAAATTAATAAAAAGATACCTTAGGGCTTTAGGGCAACTACTAACCAAGCCAAGAGTAAGCCAAGAGCAATATAAAAAAGTTATTAATTCATTAATAAAGTCACAGCTAACGCAACTACTGAAAAATTATCAATTGCTAGTTACGACAGTTAGCGGTCGGAACCTTTTTTAGTCTTTTCAGCGATTACCACGTCGACCGGTTTCGATGATTTCTTATTGAGAAGGGGTACCGTCAGTGGTGGTCCCATTTAAATTTGGTGAAGATCTGATGAAGACCGTCGGAGATAGTCATTGGAACTCTTCAGTGTATGTGAGATTTGTGTTTGTAAACGCACCCACGATTCAGGAGAAATCATAGAGCGGGGAAAGGATCTTCTCTTTAACGGTTATAAGGTTTTAAGTAAATAATAAATAATTTGGCAATTTTTTTTTGTTTTCTATTATAGAAAATAATAAAAAAATCATGTTGTCAGGTTTAAAAATAAAAATATAACAAGGAGGTTTTCGCGACATCTTCCAAAAAAGTTGGTGGGAAAAATATTCCCTCTAACTGTAAAAAAAATGCATCACAGCAAATCACTCGCGAATGCTGTAATCGCATGATTATTCAAGGTTTATGAAAAACTGACTACAGAATAACTGAAGAGTTAAATAATTACCATATTTGAAGTCGGTTTTTATTTTATTTTTATGTCTTGTATCTTTACGTTTGCTCTGTAGTGGAATGGTGTAGACTGTAAATGTGTATTTACAAGAAAGCCAAAGGAAAAAAAGCAAAAAAAAAAGAAAAAAAATTTTTTTTTGTTTTTTTTTGTCTAATTTTTGTCCATCATGTTATTCCGTATTTTTGTCAAGCGTGTTTATTACACATTTACTGTGTACAACATCCCACTGCTGGGCAAATGCCTCGCATCAAAATTAGCGTTTTGAAATCCAAACCTAGTATGGACCATTTGATTTAAATGGTTTAATTCATCCCGTTATTCCCTTTGTTGTCTGCGCAACGCCGTTTCATTGTATCAAGAATGTCAGGACTCCAGTAAATGCCCGACTCTTGTTTTATTGCCCGTTTTTGGTTAATGCATCATACTCTACTAGTGTTCTCGCATTCCCGGACGTTTTGAATTTCTGGGAATCGGGATGTTTTTCTCCTTAATCCCGGGAATTAGCGGGTACCCGGGATTGTTTGTTTTTTGTAAAATTATAGTTTTTCTTGTGTATTTCAAACTTACAAAGTAAACTTGTGTTACATTAAATACAATTTCAAATTCAATGAAAACCAAACTAAATGGTGTTCGCAAGTCGCTATGAGCGGTTCGTCGCTTTAAGCGAAATCGTAATAAACGGATTCCACTGTACATTGTTTTCAAAAGTGTTCTTGAAATTACTAATTTTTTGCTCGACGTTTCTTAGGAGAACTATGCCCATTTGAACTAAAAGAATTGAAATTTTGGAACAAAATTACATCAAAACCACGAAAAAGTATTATCTCAAATAATTTCCGGGTAGACGGGATTCCCGCCTCATGCATCCCGGGTACGAAAATCGGTACACATCGATACTCTTCCGTGTCTCAAAGAGCACGTTAAACCGTCGGTCCCGGGTGTCCTACGAATACCTATGATAGTCGTTACGGGTAGTTAGAAGGCCTACGTAGGTACGGGTAGACAACCGGTCTAACCTTAGGATACCGGCATTGCTTTGTAACTGTGTTGCGGAGGTATAATGGCTATCGCTCCCTGTAAAATACTGGTATTCAGCTGCATCTGGTTAGACTGGAAAAATGCTACAATTGGTGTTAAAAAATGCTGTCATTAATGTTCTTCTTTCGTGTCAGCACGAGCTATACGAAAATAGCTCATGCTGTGGTGAAAAGATTAGTCAGTCAGCAAGGTTGGTAGCGGGGCTGACTGCCCAGGGTGCGCCGGACGTACTTAAGTATCGTCACTCGTTGAGGTGCTTTTCATGCACCCCACTGGTGTTAAAAAATGCTACCATTGGTATGAAAAAATGCTACCATTGGTGTTAAAAAATGCTACCATTGGTAAGCAAAACGATTTGTTCTTGGCAGTCATTGATTTAAAGATCAATCGATAGGCTTACAATACTTAATAAACAATACACGTAGTGTGAAGGTCAAATTGCTCAGCTGTTCCATAAGACAGTTTGCGTTGAATTTTTACGTTATTGTTATTTTTGTCTCAACAATCAAGTGATGTGCTACTTCCTTGCTCGTAGAGACGTAAATCAGTTTTGTAAGGGCTTTAGCAGCTAGATAACTGACTTAAGGCGCTTCCCCCACCGAAAATGGCGCCACTTCAGTAAAAAAGCATTATTTCTGTCAACACACAACATATTGAAATTTCGTACGTGCAACATTTTAGTCAAGTGTTGTAAAAATTTTCGAACACCAAATATCAACACTAGAACTTCTGGATTCGAAGTTTTAGCGTTAAGTACCAAAAACGGCCGTTTTTAGCATTAACTACTGAAACTTTTAACCTAGGATGTCAAGTGTTGTTTTTTGGTGTTCGAAAATTTCTACAACACTTGACTAAAATGTTATACGTACGAAATGTCAATATGTTGTGTGTTGACAGAAATGATGCTTTTTTTCTGAAATGGCGCCAATTCGGTGGGGGAAGCGCCTTAACCAGGGGCGTACTAATGGGAAATGGCGCCTAGGGCAAACATCGAAGTTGTGCACCTGCGTAAATTATCTAAATATAAATATAAAATAAACAGATACACTAAAAACAGTCTCGGAGAGCTTTTATATCTAAGGCAGTATTATGAAACCTGAATCGCCTGAAGCCGCTTTTGAAAACGGTCAATAGAAGTGAGAACATTGTTCCAAAATCCTAATAAAGTCAGAAAATCCGTAGGAATCGCGTGATAATTTGAATAATAAAATGAATTATATTTGTTGGTTTAATTTGCGAACTTTGCGCCCCCCTTTGAATAGCGCTTTTTAACAGGCGACAAAAAGTCGGGGGCGGCTGCCTTCGAGGGCCCCGGCTGAGGCTCCATTTATCAAATAACAAATAAAACTTAACAAACAACTCAACAAAAACAAGGAAATATAACAAACAACAACAAGATGAAAAACTTAACACGATGATGTACAATAACAAAATTAACAAACACGCAGCGAAAACGGGAAAAGAAAACGAATGTATTGTTATGACGCTAAGACAAACAATAAACAACTTCGACATTTTGTCAAACGAAATTTGAAAATGTTTTGTACTCCTACAGTGTTATACCAGTATCATAAAATACTTTATACCAGAAAATCTCCTTTTTTTAATAACTTTGTTGAAAACTGAAAATTTATAAAAGTAATTACGGTATGATATTTTTTAAATTATTATTTCTAAAATCAGTACATAAAAGAGAATCTAACCCTTTTTCCGGCATTTTCAGTGAATTACCATTAATAAAATATTTTTTTGATCTGTTATCCCCTTTGTTTACATAATGGGGCTTCTAAACGGGCAACTTTTTTCTGCAATATGTGGCTGCAACACAGTGGCCGGCAACATTGCAAGCAATACCAGCCAGACTATGCAATATTGCAGTAATGTCCCGGACATATAGCCAAACATGTTTGGTATGGCCACAGATTGCCGACATTGTTTTCATAGGTTGCCGGACGATCGCTGAGCTATCGATATTACTGCAATATTGCCCAGCTAGTTCTATTGTTGTTTCAGTCGCTCTCTATTGTTATGGCATAGTTTATCCTTTTCTACGCGACATGAAGTTTGTTGAGAGTGACGCCATGATTAATTGCTATATTCTGTGATTTGTTGTGATGTTAGTTGTCATGTTGTTTTGAGGTTATATTATTAAATTACAAAAAAATATTAATACTTGGACTAACGAGACGATTATTGATTTCATAAATGAAGTACATTCTAGTAAAGTTCTTAAATCATTTTTTATCAATTCTTGACATAAATTATCTAAAGTTTCACGCCTATTTAAGTAAGGTCGAATCCACAATCTCTTCTTTTTCTTTTTTAATTTTTCTTTTAAAATAATATAAGCCGCTGCGACAAGTTTGATTTCGTCAGCCATTGTTGCCAGTTTGTGTAGCCCGTTTAAGAGTCTGCATCACGGGCCATACTATTGCAGATAATATTGCAACATATCGCCCAGCCATAGATTGCTCAGCCATTAATTGCAATAAAATATTTTTGTGATGGCCGGACATTAGTTGCCAATATTGCAGCCACAAATTGCAGTAAAACATGGCCCGTTTAGACGCACCTTAAATCACTGACCTCTATAATTACCACTGGACTGGCGGCTGTCAAAGTGCTTTTGTGCCCGTTTGATAATCGCCATTTTGGCGCTGTTAGACGTAGCGAGTGTCTGTGGTACTAAAACTAGTGATGTCGACATCAGCGAACAAATATCGATACAAAAAAAAACTCTTGATAATAAGTGTTTACAGTAAATAAACGTAGTATCATAATTACTTACTATATTATAGTAAGGTGGGAGCGTACTGAAGTATCGATTTTGCCTAAGAAAAAGGAATAATGATTGAATTACCTTCGTTTTTATTAAGATTCTCATACATTAAAATAATGTGCATTTTGTAGAAAAAATACTATTACCTATTATTGAGCCAGACTGAACTAAATACATTATTATTTAAAACCTCTGAAAATTTGACCGATATATCGATATTTTTTCCTCGTGATATCGAAGTCGATATTGATATTTTAATAAATATCGATATATAGATTTTTTTTTCACTTCCGACGTCCCTGCAATATACGTCAAAATTAGTTCTGTGGACACACGCTAGCACGCTATTGGCGCTTCAAATTGGCACAAAAAAATACCTGTCAAACTAACGGAACAGCCAGTCCAGTGGTAATTATAAAGGTCAGTGACATAAATTATCTGAGTTAGGAATTTAGGGTATAGTCGTAATTGAAAACTTTGGAATGTATGTACTTAACAATGCGCACGCGACACCAACTCTGTTGTCAGTCGGCAACGAATGCGACCGGCACAATAGTTGACAAATAGCCTAAACTTATAGCAATACGCATAATATCCCCTTGTCTGTGTTTCGGGGCCCGAACTAAGAATGAATGACAACACGATTAGACAGTTGTCCCTACCGCCGATGTGTTTTTACCCGTCCGAAAAGTTGAACTTGACACTTGGCGGCTTACCATGACGTCTTAAGAAAACGTTCAAATGCCAGCCAGTCAATATCCGTTCAAAAGCAGGCCTGCTTCTGAATCGCTAAAAATCGTACCATGACAGTACAAAAGGTGAACGACTATTCAACCAAGTTGAACGGATAAGCTTGTTCATGGTACGAAAAGTCTATACAAAAAAAACAGGTGAACGGATTTCGTAAACGTCAACGTAGCAGGCCTGCCACAGGCCTGCTCTAACGATGTCATAGTACAAAAAAGCAGGGCAGTTCAACTTCCAGGCAACTTCTGCCCTGCTTTAAGAGGTCATGGTAAGCCCCTTGTTTTGTTCACTTCTACGTTTCGCGCTACTTTCGGACGGGCGAAAAACTTCGTTGACGGACTTAGGGAGTAGGCCCCTAGGTGTCGGCACAACATGTATTCTTCTTCCAGTCTCCTCCATCAGCCGTCATCTCAGTACTCGTTTCTTCTTTGAAAGAACATCACACACAAATACACGTCAAATTGAAAACTTCCTACTTTTTTATGAACTGTTAAAAATAACAGTTTCTTTTACTCTCCTAGAATTCATGCTAAAATTACTATGGTATAAATTGACGTCATTACTTTATCATTTACTAGCTTTCGCCCGTAGCTTCGCTTGCGTGAAATTTTGAACCCGTTAAGTGACGATTTTCCATACAAACTTTCATCCCCTATTTAACTCTCTTAGGGGTTGAATTTCGAAAAATCCCTTCTTAGTGGATGCCTACGTTACAAAAGGAACCTACTGTCAAAATTTCAACTTTCTAACCCCAGCGGTTTAGGCTGTGCATTGATAGATCAGTCAGTCAGTCAGTCAGCTTCTTCTTTTATATGTACACTAGCTTTTGCTCGCGGCTTCGCTCCCGTTAATTTACGGATCCCTAATTTTTTGATCCCAAAATATAGCTTATAGCACTCAGGGATAACGTAGCTTCCTATTGGTGAAAGAATTATTGAAATCGGATGAGTAATTTCGGAGATTACCTCCTACATACAAACAAACAAACAAACAAACAAACAAATTCTACCTCTTTATAATATTAGTATAGACTAGCTGTTGCCCGCAGCTTCGCTTGCGTGAAATTTCATGCTTCTTACTTCAAAAGTACCAGATTTATCATACAAACTTACAACACTTATTTCACCCCCTTAGGGGTTGAATTTCCAAAAACCCGGAAACACGTGTACGTTTATTTCTGACCAGTAACCGAAATATTGAATTTCATGCTTCTTACTTCAAAAGTACCAGATTTCTCATACAAACTTACAACACTTATTTCACCCCCTTAGGGGTTGAATTTCCAAAAACGCTTAAACACGTGTACATTTACTCCTAACCAGAAACCTTAATACTTAGTTTCATGCTTCTTACTTCAAAAATGACGGACTTGCATACAAACGTTAACCACCCTTTTCACCCCCTTAGGGGTTGAATTTCGAGAAATCCCTTCTTAGTGGATGTTTTCGTCACGTAAAGAACCTACTGTCCAAATTTCATATTTCCAGCTTTAGTGGTTTAGGCTCTGCGTTGATGAATCAAATGTCAGTCAGTACCAGTCTATATAATAAGATATAAAATTTATGCTACGAATCTAGTTCGTTCCTCTATGTTCTCCATTCTTGGCATGGGTCCGCCACGACGACGTTTGGCATTTGGGACCCACACTGTGATTATTTTAGACCACAGCTTGTCAGACATGTGGCTAACGTAACGGGATTATAGCTTCATTTATTTATTTGACGTTTATCGCGTAGATATACAAACCAAGACTAAGGTAAACCCAGGTTTAAATATACCCATCACTTTCTTATGTCATATAACAAAAAGAGACGGGGCTATCTTAAAACCTAGGTTTTTCTTAGACCATCTTTTGTAATAAGGGGGATAGTGTCCGGTCATGGACTAGCGATAGTCTAGGCACTTGTATAGCAACTCTTCTAGTACACAAATACACTACACACTAGGGTCCAACCCACTTCCCTGCTATTTGGCAGCCATTTTGCTTTTTTGGTGAGTTATCTCTATCTTAAAGTTATAAAAATGAGAACCCATTGTATCATGATGTTAACGATAGACAATATTTTCGCCCTCGGAATAAGCTTATTTTTATCTCAGTAGGACCAAAACTTTGAGAGATGTGACTTTTTTCGTACACACGTACAGAATATATCAACAAAAAAATGGAAGTGGATTGGACCCTAGTGTATAGTGTATTTGTGTACTAGAATAGTTGTTATACCCAGTCTTGCCATAAATATTGTCAAGAAGAAAAAAAAAAATTTTATTGCTAATATTATTTATTACTTTTACAGTGTGTTAGTTTAATAAATAAATATAAAACAATTTAAAATATAAAAAGCTTATTCGAAGTGGTCTCCATTGGCTGCAATAGTCCTTTAAACGTTGAGGCCAGTTATCAATAGAAGCACGCACTCTTTCCATGGGAAAATTCTTCACTGCCAATCGTATGGATTGTTTTAGGGACTCCAAATTATCATGGCGTTTAGAGCAAGCCATACTCTCTAAAACTGACCATAAATCATAATCCAGCGGATTAAGATCGGGACTAGACGACGGCCAGTCTTCAGCTCTGATGAAGTCCGAAACGTTCACTTCCAACCAAGACTGCGTGGACCGAGCTTTATGACCCGGCGCCGAGTCTTGTTGGAAGGACCATACTTGGTTATTGAACATGGTGTTGTTAAGGGGCTTAACTACCTTCTCAAGAATGGTATCTTGATACACTTGTGCCGATGTTTTGATACCTTTTTCACAAAAATATGGCTCAGTCACTCCTTCATAGCTAACACACCACCAAACCATCACTGAAGTCGGATAATTCCCACGTTGCACTCTGTCGACTAATTGGGAAGCTTCCTTTAGAGCTTTGAGCATAAATACGGTAATTTTGTTTGTTAAAATGTTGCTCAATTGTAAAGATTTTCTCATCCGTAAACAAAATTTTTCTGTGACCTCCCTTTGCGTACCGCTTCAGTAGTTGTTTCGATTTTACCACCCTATTCTTTTTTAAATTATCAGTTAAAAAATGACCAGTGCGTCTCTTATAGTCTGCAAGTCCTAAGTCATCTTTTAAAATACGCGACATGGTTCTGGGTGCTATCTTCATCTCTCGAGATAAAATCTTTTGCATTCGGACAGGATTTCTTCGAATTCTTTCCCTTACTGCTTTGACCACCTTTTTCGTACAAACACTACGTGGACGGCCAGATCTTTTTCTGTCACAAACAGAGGAGGTCTCATTGTACCTATTAATAGCCCGGTACACAAACATTTGACTAATACCAAGCGTATGGAGAGTTTTAAAAATTGCATTTGGCTCGATACTAACTTTGTGTAATGCAATCACAGCGATTCGGTTCTCTTTATCACCCCACTCCATTTTAATATCGCAAAATATTGTACAATGTATTGGCGCCAAAATTAGAAAACTCAATGAACAATCGTATAAAAATGACAGATTCCAAATTCAAATGTAATATCTTTCTTATTTTCAACTGTAACAGTATTTATGGCCAGACTAAGTATATATGTTGCAGTAACATGCTTATAGCCGTTATACGATCATATTATATGCCTAGCGATATGCTCATAGATCGGAAGATGCTTATAGAAAGCATTTCATAAGCATCTCCGATTTTTGTAAGGTTGTTTGGGTTTCCAAAGCAGAGTTGACGGACAGAAATAGGATGCTATTTCTGTCTGCAGGCTATAAAGTAACCTAACACGAAGCGGATGATCCTCTTCGAACCTAACCTATCTGTGTCGGATTACCCCAAATTACCGAGCCCGCTTCGCTCGTTATTGAAATTAGGCAGTTTGAAGACAAGTTACAGTGTTTGGCTCAAAATCTAACCTACCTTTCAACTAACATACCTACCAAACAACTTATTACTGCCGTCGGCGTCCATTTTGGGTGCCGGCAGCCTATGTTTTTAATCTCGGCTGCCGCCCCAATGGCGTAATTTTTGGGTGCCGGCGCCAGCAACGGAGGCACTCCCCTTTTATATTCCTAGGAAGATGCTTATGAAACGCTTTCTTATAAATTAACATCTTCCGGTATGTGATCATATCGCTAGGAATATGATCATAGAACGGCTATTACTATGTAACTGCGACATATCGATACCTCTGGGCTCAAAGGGAGTATAGCACAAAACATGGGTTTTCAGGAGAAGCAAATAACAACAAAAAAAAAAACGAATTTTCGTTATAATTATGTGAAAATGTCATTATGCCAAAAATGTGCCTTAAGCCCTTTGAGCCCAGAGGTATCGATATACATTTCCTTGCTTAAATGGGTCTTATTTGACTAACGTTACGAGTATATTAGTCTTAGGCTTCAACATCCACAACAGTTCTGTTAATAGTTTAATATTTAAACAATCATGATATCATTCGTAGTAATAGTAGTGATTTATAGTATTTGTCAGTTTTACAAACTGTTGTTACTTGTATATTATTATTTACAACAATAGCAGTTACATCATTACTAAAATCTCGGACACTTGGTTTGTAAATAAATATAAAACTAGCAACGATTGTACAATGAAAACAGACGTACGGCGGAATTGTTTTGAAATGGAAAAAATTGCAATCAAAATTGACCATATTGAAGAAGTGTGAAATTTGATGTGATAAAACGAATTATGCTTACTACACAGTCTTCTTCTTCCGTCTGCATTTTCCCAATTATGTTGTAATCAGCTTCTAGTCTAACCAGATGGGGCTGAATACTAGTATTTTACTGGGCAACGCCGATATCCTAAGGTTAGACCGGTTGTCAACTTTCAGGCTTCTGACTACCCATAAGAGCGATTACGCACTGCATCCGATCCGAATCCGTGAAAATACGGATATAAAAAACTCGGACCGAATTCGGATATTGCTTTACGCACTGCATCCGATCCGAATCCGTGAAAATACCGATCTAGAGTAAAAATGTCGGACCGAATTCGGATGTTGCTTACGCACTATTCCGATCTCTGATTCAAATCCAAGCATGTCAGGCATCTTTGGCATATCTATTTGGCGTCCGATTTGAATACGAGGTGATGCGAACGCCTTCATACAAACAGTACTACGGCTACTTCGGTCCGTCAATACTTCTTCCGAATTGGAGACTCACAGATGACGGATGGAAATCGGATGACGGATGCCGGATGTAGTGCGTAATAGTTCTATGGCTACTTCGGAATGTATTTTCACGTATTCGGATCGGATGCAGTGCGTAACTGCTGTAACGACAGTCATAGCTGACACCCGGGACGGCTTTAAGTGCTCTCCGAGGCATAGAGGAGCCTCGATGTGTAACGAATGGTCACAATGGTCACCTATCCATGGACTGACCACTGCAAGCGCATTTATGCGGTTGTTAATTAGCAACGAGCCCCTCACTTACTATACAAGGTTAGTCAGAAAGGGGGTACTAATCCGAAAGAGTGTTAAAGTACACATAATAATGAATAACTTTTGTTCTACAACTTTTCCCAAAAGTCAACAGTTTGAGAGAAACAGTCGTTCAAAAATCTCAAAAAAAAAAAACTAAAATCTATCTATCCCCTGTTATGATCAGCTGTGTTTACATTTTAGGTCATATTTGGGGTCATGAATTAGAATCACCATTTTCTGAATTTGTAACTAAAGCAGATGAAGAATTTTTGAAAAAACTAAAATAAAAATCATTACATTTGGAATTTTTTTTATTGAATTTTGAAATTTTAACACTTGCTTTCAAACAGTCATCAGCGATACTATAAGTGGGTTTCGTATTAGTACCCCCTTTCCGACTAACCTTGTACAGTACGTCTGGCGTATCTTGTGCAGTCAGCCCCGCTACCAACCTCGCTCACTGACAAATCTTTTCACCACACTACGAGCTATCCACATGTAGGTTGATTGCTGTTGTGTTGCAGTAAAATGCTGGTATTCTGCCGCATCTGGTTAAACTAGAAGCTGACCCCAATATTGGGAAAAGGCTAGGCAAAACGGAACTCACGTGCGTCTTACGGGATTGCCCGAGTCGCGAGTTCGACTCGAGACCTCGCTGCGTGTTCAGCTCATGATTAAGGGTCCCTTTGGGTCCGAAACTGATGAAAGTGTCTCACGAATGTTATAATCAGTGATCGGAAAAGGGTGAGCTAATTTACCTATACTTCAAAGAACAGAGACAAAAACTGGAGACTTCCTGACGACAACATTTTTTTTCGGGAGAATTTTCTCGGATATTGTCTTTCATTTGTTTTCAAAAAATAAAAGACAATCTCCTTTTTGGAAAACTATAAACAATCTCTTTTTTAAAAACAATGAAAAACGTTTCATCTGGTTTTGTGACCATTTCGGGAAACAAAAATAAGAAACGAATTTAATTGTTTTCTGCACTATTAACATTAATTTTAAATGTAGGTACTTTAGTGATGTCCCGAAACCCGGAATAATTTTCATGAAAAAAAATGTTGTCGTAAGGAAGTCTCCAGTTTTTGTCTCTGTTCTTTGAAGTTTAGGTAAATTGGTTCACCTTTTTCCGATCACTGGTTATAATACAAAAAATTGTTACCAAAAAATACCGGTCAAGTGCGAGTCGTACTCGCGCACGAACGCGTACCAGTATCTATAAAAACGGCAATAAAATCACGTTTGTTGTATAGGAGCCCCCTTAAATATTTATTTTATTCTGTTTTTTAATATATTTTTTTTTTTAAAACGTTGCCCCACACTAAGATTTCTCTTGTATCGTGGGTGCGTTTACAGACACAAATCTCACAAACAAACGCCCAGACCCGAAACAACCATCTGTAGGCCATACAAATTTTTGTTCCGTGTGGGAATCGAACCCACGACCCGTAGCGCAGAAGCCAATCGCTTAGCCACTGCACCAAACGTGTCGTCATGTGTTGTTATAGCGGCAACAGAAACACATCATCTGTAAAAATTTCAACTGTCTAACTATCACGGTTCATGAGATACAGCCTGGTGACAGACGGATGGACGGACAGCGGAGTCTTAGTTATAGGGTCCCGTTTTACCCTTTGGGTACGGAACCCTAAAAATCATCATCATCCTCTTGTCCTCCACCATCCCTTATCCCAACTTATTTGTGGTCATCGCAGCATGTATTTTTCTTCCATACATCTCTATTAGTCGTCATCTCAGTAGTCACTCTCTTTCTAGTAATATCATCTTTTACATTATCTATCCATTGTTTCTTTGGTCTTCCTCTACTCTTTTATCTATCCACAATTCATACTCAAAACTTTCCTCACGCATTTCATTCCTCCGCATTACATGCCCATAGTTTTAGCACCGTAGACATATAAGCTAAAGCAGTATCTCAACTTACTACACACATCAAAAGTGTCTAGGGATCAACATATATTTTTGCAATAACTTTTCTCCTGATTGATATTAATTAAAATTTTCTTTAAGGATTCATCAAATAAAGTGTTTTCGTTTGTCACAGTAACGATAAACCAAGTCACCTTTGCATTAATAAAGAAATTTGCCATTTTCCTAATAAAGGGATTTTTGACATTTGAACCACTAACACAAAAGTTCGAAAAAAAGACTGAAATAACAGTTTTCTTTAAAATGTTATTGGGTAACTTAAACAATTAATAATCCGTGTTTCTACCGCGAACACTAACAACACAAGAACATCGGTTTGGCATACTCAAAATGAGTTCATCCAAATCACGCTGTGGAATGGCCGCCCATGTTCGTTGCAACAACAAAAAAAGGTCTTCTTGCGACTGGATACCCTCCATATTCGGCAGAGCTCTTCTCTGTAGCATATCCCATGCATGCTCAATCGGGTTCAAGTCTGGCGACTGAGCAGGCCAGGGCAGGACATTGATGTTAGCTGCGGCGAGAGTCTGTCTTACAACTCTTGCGGTGTGCGGTCGTGCATTATCATGCATTAACTGAAATAAGGGACCGATTTGCGCTTGTAGAGGAACGATGACGTCTGATACAATCGTCTCAGCATAAATTTGAGCGTTGAGGTTGCCTCTGATCCAAATCAACTCAGTTCGTCCGCCGATCCAAATACCCGCCCATACCATGATGGTTCCACCACTATAAGGATGGACTTCCTGGCAGGATTTTAATCGCTGTTGGCGTCCAGGGGTTCTCCAGTGTCGTATACGTCTTGTATCCGGTCTCATACCAAAACGAGACTCATCAGAAAAGCACACGAAACGCCATTGTTCTTCTGCCCAATTTCTGTGTCCAAGAGCCCATTGATATCGAATCCTACGATTGTGCATTGCTATAGGTGGTACCCGTAGCGGTCTTCGGGAATGAAGGTTCACTTCATGCAAGCGGTTTCTGACTGTTTGGTCGCTAATTAAGTTCCCTGAAGAGTGATGAAGCCTCACGGCTAACATCATGGCGGTTATTGTTGGAGCTCTTCGAGTTAAGATTTGAATGTATCGGTCTTGTCTCCGTGTGGTGCAGCGATACCGTCCTCCATGGCGCTCAGCCACGGTACCAGTGCTTCGGTAACGTGTCCAAAGTCGACTGATAACACTCTGACTTGTATTCAGAGCTAAAGCCACAGTACGTTGCCGGGAACCAGCTTCTATCATTCCCACGGCTCTGAGCATTTCTTCCCTGCTTAAATGACGTCGCCGCTCCATAATAACGTTGGTTTTAATCAGTAGTAGGGAAACAGTAGCACTAATAATGTCTTCAATGCGTTGTATGTTTTTATAGGGAAAATATTGACAGCTGATTTTCATCTTTTACTCGAATTTGATTCACAGTTCCTGATTCAAATTATGAAATGCACCAAAAAGGATCCATATAAATTTATAAAATCATAAATTTATTACAAAGCCACATCTCAATCTCAAGAAATCCGCATAAAAATGCTTGATCCCTAGACACTTTTGATGTGTGTATAATCTCATGAATTGAAACACTCACACAGACACGCTCTGTATACTGAGTAGTTTTTTGTTTTTGTATGGAACTGTATCCCGAAAATACCTTATTTGTCTTGTTGCAGTGCGTGCCTGTGTGAGTGTGTCAAATCGGACGATTGTAGGTAGTTGAAGTACTGCTTTAGCTTATATGTCTACTGTGGTTTTAGTTACCAAAAAATGTTGATATCTTATTTAAATCGGTTGAATTTATAAATTGGCGAGAATGATGAATTAGAATTTCTCGAATTACACTGTTGTCCTCATTTCGGCTTATAAATGTCGTATAATTTGTCAACGTTTTGATTTTGGTTAATACTTATATAAAACTTTGGTTAATACTGATATAAAACTCATTTGATCTCATATTGTATTCGAGCAAAGAGGCCGGGTCCTTAGAAGACCCTTGGTCACTGCGACCTGCAAAGATCTATATGACGCCTCTGTAGCAATATTACAGCACCTCCCACTTCTTCGAAATCTCGTCAGTGTAAGGCACCATCTTCACGAGTGAGTGTATCGCTGCCATGGTCTCGCTCTGCCATCAAATGGTAACTATCGCCGTGTCGAGAATGATTCGTATAGTTAATATTGAAATTGATGGCGCCGCGATAAACTCGCTCGTGGAGATGGCGCCTTAATCAACTCATAATCACCATGCTCTGAAAACCAGCATTTTGTTTCCAGCATTTCTGTCGCATAAAACTGATCAAATAATAAACGCAAACGCAATAGTAACGTTAAGTACAAAACATATGCCTACCTAACCTACTTACTTGGCTTATCTTATAGCGGAAGGCAGAACTCGTAAAAAATTAAAGAAGAAAACTTTGAAGGTTGTCGATTAGGCGATAGACTTGTAATCTATTACTTACACGTCGCGATTTTATCAATCTACGCTACCGTGAAGCTAAAAATGGTTTCAATAAGTATTCTACAATGTCTCCGGTCATGGACTAGCGATATTCTAAGTACATAAATAGCATCTACTCTAGTACACAAATACACTACACACTAGGGTCCATCCACTTCCCCGCTATTTGGCAGCCATTTTGCTTTTTTGTTGAGATATTCTCTATCTTAAAGTTATGAAAATGTGAACCCATTGTATCGTAAATTACGATACAATGGGTTCACATTTTCATAACTTTAAGATAGAGAATATCTCAACTAGGGCTTTCAATACCGGTATTCCGGGATCCCGTAATACCGTAATCACGGATATATATTGGTCTTTTTTTAATCACGGTATTGACAATCCAATACCGTGATTACAGTGTTACAAACATTCATATATATTACTGCGGTTTGTTGTAATAAGTAGTAGGAAATTGTTTTAAGTGGTACAATTTACGATGTGATGTCTAGTGGGACGAGCACGGGGCTTAGGGCGTTGCTGACGGGGGCTTAGGGCGTTGCTGGCGTGGGCTTAGGGGGGGAGACAGCTTGATGAGGGCTGAATTATCAGCGTGACTGCGAAGTCAGAAGAGACAACCGGCTCTACGACGGGAGAGCTCGGTGGATCGTGACCGGCGGCGGTGAGACGTCGCAACGGGGCTCGTCGGCGAGGACGATAAGCTGGATGGTGGCGGACGTTGTGTAATGTGCTGGTCGATTTACTCGCCTCCCTCCTTAAGGAGGGTAATTTCGTCATCGGGCTCTAAAAGTGTTTGCCTGGGACGTTGTACTTTACTGATGAGAGAGGGACTTTAGTCGGCCGCTGCGGCGACTAGGGGGTTCGGATGGCGGGGGCAGTGTCGAAGTAACGCTTGGAAACGCGTTTGAGGTATTACCTTATGGTTGGCATTTTTAGATCAAGATGGAGTTGATCGTTACGCATGAACCACGGGGCAGCCGCGGCTCTGCGCAACACTCGATTCTGGAGGGTTTGGAAGGATTTGAAGCGGGAAGGCTTAACGTGTGCGAACACGACGCTAGCGTTAGTCAAGATGGGGCGGACGCACGTCACGTAGATTCTCAGCTTATTTCTAAGTAACAACTTACTGCGCGCTTTAAGGATGGGGTGGATGCGACCGACAGCAAAAGCGGCGCGACCGCACACCGTTTTGAAGTGGTCTATGAATTTCAGACGGTTGTCGAGAATAACCCCCAGGTATTTAGCTTTCATCTCCCAAGGGATCTGTTTGCCGAACATGAGGACGGGACGGATGCATGTGGGAGTCACCGTATCTCTCGAAAAAAAACGGCTGCGCTTTTTTCGGGATTCACCTCTATTCTCCATTACCGGAACCATACCCCGAGGGTGACGGCTGCGGTTTAGAGGGTTCGAGTGATGCTATCGATACTCCTACCGGAATAGTACATGACCGTGTCATCGGTGAAGAGATCCAACTTGGCCAAGCCACTTTTGGGGATGTCGCTGGTGTACGGCGTGAAAAGAAGGGGCGATAGCACGGAGCCCTGAGGGACACCAGCGCGGATGGGGTGAGGGGACGAGAGGGTGCCTTCTAGGCGATAGCGGAAGGTGCGATCCGACAGAAAGTCTCGAATGATGGGCTCGAGACGGACCGGCATGTTGAATTTGTACAGTTTGAGTAATAAACCGTTGTTCCAGACCTTGTCAAAGGTTTTCGCTACATCAAAGAATATGATGCCAGTTTTGTACGAGCACATGAAGCGGGAGCTAATGTGTTCGAATATGCGGTGCAATTGCCGAATGCAATAGTGCTTGGTTTCGAAAACCGAACCGTTCGGGGATGAGTCTACGGCAGTCAGCGAAATTCTTTAAACGGATGTATGTTTTCACCAGCGCAAGCGCTTGCTCTTATCTCTAGCTCACCCTCCCGCACCCCACCTAAGCTGATTCCCGAAATCGTCGAACTTATATATACGTTATAAAGTCTACGTGAAATGCCTACGTGCAAAATGACTAGATTTATTTTAAGTTTTGATTACGTTCCTAATTCCTAGTCCTATAATCAATCAATACCAAATTGTTATACTACTAAGAGAGTTTTTTATTATTCTTTTCAGAAAGTAACCATAATAAAGACTGATTTGAAAATAAAAACACGTATTTTAAAGGTTTTATTAATGTCCTAATTAAACTTGTGTTCAATACCGTGATCACGTGATCACGGTATTGATCACACTAATACCGGTATTGATACCGGTATTGAAAAAGTCCGGTATTTGAAAGCCCTAATCGTAATGTAAACGATAGACAATATTGTTGCCCTCCGAATAAGCTTACTTTTATCTCAGTAGGACCAACACTTTGAGAGATATGACCTTTTTTGTATACGCGTACAGAATATCAACAAAAAAGTGGAAGTGGATTGGACCCTAGTGTATAGTGTATTTGTGTACTAGAATAGTTGTTATATAAGTACCTAGAATATCGCTAGTCCATGACCGAACACATTGTATAATAGAACTGAAGCCTCGTATCCACTAGGCAACAATTGACGCAAAACATGTGACGTTCAACATGTTCGGCAACATTGCCAGATGACGCGGAACATGACACTGAAAGAATTAGTACGCATGAGTTTGTTGCACGTTGCCGATCATCGTGTTGCTACATGTTGAGAAACATGTTGAGCCACATGTAGCGCGTCAATTGTTGCCTAGTGAATACGAGGTTTTACTCTTTTTTTTATTATTTGACATGGTCACATTTGTCCCTCGTCGCACCTGATGGTAATCGCAGACAGGGCCTAAGATGGAGTACGAGAATCTAAGTAACAGAGATATAGAGGGCTTCTCCTATACCCCTCTGGCTCTCACATACACACGACGAAACACAGTAAACTGCTCGATAATGTGTCGGTGGTAGCTAGCCAGGCGGACCGTATAGATTCTACCACCAAGCGTGCGTTTCGTATAATCTTAAAACACGTTTCTATTCATAGCGTGCGGTCAGGAAGTTTTATTATGTTGTGTTAGAAAAGGTGCAAAAAGCGTTCCTTAGGTACCTTTACAAGCGCGTACATGGTTATTATCCGTTCCTCTACCCAACCAAATTTCTTCTCGGGTGTCTCGGTTACAACTCACTTGAGGTAAGGAGAACATGTGATCAGCTTACAACAGTTTGTAAAAGTTTTCGCGGGTCCATTGATGCACCAGATCTGCATAATGAGCTGGCTCGATTCTTTGTACCGGACAATTACCACCGCAACAGGAAGCACAAGCTTTTTGCTGTGCCTTCATGTCGCACTGTAGCTCCAGCTAAATCGCCAATACCTCGTACTCTCACCGCACTCAACGAACTCTTGGATTATAATACGAACTGTGACCTGTTTGCGGATGATTGGAAGATTTTATTAGTATGTTTGAAGCATTGCGAGAGAGATTCATGAAATATGTCTATTTTACTATGTTTTTATGTTTCATTTCTCTATCTTTAATTAGGAGGAGGAGCTCGTGGCTAAATAATTACAGCCGCATAGACAGATCTTCCGGGTTAAGCCACGCTTGCCGAGGTTGGTCTGTGGATGGGTGACCATTTACCATAGCGAGTTTCCTCCGTGCCTCGGAAAGCACGTAAAGCCGTTGGTCCCGGCTGTCATTTGTAGATCTTTGACAGTCGTTACTGTTGGTCAGAAGCCAGAAAGTCTGACAACCAGTCTTACCAAGAGTATCGTATTACCCAGTTACTGGGTTGTGGAGGTCTGATAGGCAGTCGCTCCATGTAAAATACTGATATTCAGCTGCACCCGGTTCGACTGGAAGCCGACCCCAACATAGTTGGGAAAAGGCTAGGCAGATGATGATGATTTCTCTATCTTTAATTACTGTAATTGGTCCAAGACTGTTGTTATTAAAGTAAAATAAATAAAATTATCTACACGGAGTACCAGTATTTTACACGGAGCGACTGTCATGAGACCTCCGCAACCCAATTACTGGACAATGCCAATATTTTAAGGTTAGACCGTATAACACCTAGAGCCGACGGGTCAATGTGCTCTCCAAGGCACGTAGAGGTCTCAATGCGTAACGAACGGTAACCCATCCAAGGACTGACCTCGGCAAGTGCAGCTTAACTTTTCAAATTGCATGATCCGCGCGGATTGTTAATTAGCCACGAGCAATTTAAATTGTTCATGAAACAAGAAACATATTTACATCAATAATTTTTCGTAAAACGAACATTTCTCTTACTCATTATCCTAAAAACATTTTTCCCAAAGGTCAAACCAAAACTCCCAAGAAAATCACAACACTAAATCTAAAAAGAATGAAGCTTCGTTACCAAGAAAGCCAGACGGCCTCAAAGTGCCCGTCCAAATTTAACCGCGACTCAGTGAGACCCCCGCATAGTCTATTTTGGGGCGCCCCTAGGGTCGATGCCCGGACCCGACACCAGATAACGCTCCCTTGCTGCTTTTTGAGCCCTCATACAAACTTCCCAGTATAACATGACGGACGGCGAAATTCGGAACTAAAATTTAACGAATAGAATTTGACATATTGTTGACATTTTTCTTAACAAGCAGCGCCACCTCGAACTGTCATGATATAGTTGGCATCGTGTAATGGGGCGTTTTTTTTTCGTTTATTTTTAAATTTAGAATTGTAAGATTAAGTTCGGGGGTGGCGCGAATCTTTTGTGCTAATGGTTGAATGGAAAGCTTTTTAAGGATTTGAGTTCTTGTTTCAAGACAATTTATGCACGTGAATTTATTTTTGGTTTACTAATCACTGTAAGATGGTGTAGTGACAAAAATTGAAAGGAATTAGATGATTTGGGCATGTTCAAAAAATGACAGAATGGCGATTAACAAAAGGAATTTATAAGACGGATGTCAGTGAAACCGCAGAGGACGCCCTAGAAGGACATACATCGCTGTTATTGGTGATGTTCTCGTAGTACTCTCAACCGGCGTGCGTGTATGACAAGATGTATGATCGTGGACGAAGCGAAAGGAGTATGTAAGGATCGTAATATGTGGCGTTCTGCAGTTTCTGCCTATCCTCACGGGAAAAAGGCGTAAGTTTATGTTTGTAATGTTATGATCACTGTAATAAACGCCCCGCGACTCCGTAAATGAGGCCTTAGGGTTGGACCTCATCTGGCAGCACGGAATCGCATTTGTTCCGCCTGTGCTACCACGTGCTGCAGTATGCTGCCGCATGCGAATGCGCGCTGTCGCATTCCGCAGACAAAAAAGGCGATCGTCAGCATGCTGCAGCATGGGTGGCATACTGCCGCGTTCTTTCATGATCAGTTTAGTTTCAAGCGCGAGATGGATAGGACCACGGAAGAGAGAGCAGTGATTCTAGCGTGTATTTTGCAAGAAATGCAAAATCAAAATAATAAAATATAATAGCGATAGCAAGTGATCGGCGGTGAAAGGATGCGTTAGCATGCTATCGCGCGCTTCAGCGTTCCGGAGTCTCCCTGCCGACCATTGCATTTTATCCGTGATGCCGATCGCCTCGAGGATTCCGCCGCGTGCTATCGCATTATGCTTTCTGTCTCGGTCTAGCAAATGGCAGTTCTAAGCGACAGAAAGAGAAAGGGCGACGGAAAAAGGCGATTCCGTGCTGCCAGATGAGGTCCAACCCTTAGTTCCCCAGTTTCCTACCCCATTGGCTCTCTGGTCGCAGTCGCCGGTTGCAGTCGACAAGACCCGAATGCAACCCGAACTTGCACGAACACGATACATAATAAAATGCACACACATGTCAGTTTACCTTAAAACTCGGATACACGTACAATATTTCGGAACACCTCAGCCGTGCGTCACTCCAGCGTGCTTTGATTTCATATCTACGTCAAAACAGTACGTTTCTTTGTAAACATACGCGTTTTCTTTCCAACTAATCCTAGTTACGTGCCTACATAACAGCTACATAATATTGAGCCTGCTTTTCGAAGAGCTCGACCGCGTCAACCAACCAAAGACAGTCAACCAGCCGAATCCTTGTCAACGATATCTTTGACAGCTTTCTGACGTTGACATTAAGACATTTCTGACAAGTGACCAGCCCCCTAATTCAGATCGTTTCGATATGCCTGTTTAGCCTAATCGCCAGATCGCAAGAAAAAGGGGCTTAGGTACTTTGCAAATGGTAGGTCAGTTCTGAATTTTGGAAATGTGTGATGTATAGGAGTTATTTTTTCTTCGTGTGTAAATCCTCATGGATGCCTTTCGCCCGGGGAATACTTTTACCGGCTAAAAACCCTCGGTGTTTCATCTCGTGACCCTTGGCCGGGGCCGCGGGATTCGCAGCTGCATGCACCGCGACTCCGGCAGGCCTCGGTCCGCCAGCCCTTGGCGGACATTTTCTACTGTGGGGCCTAGCCCCACGTCCTCCTGAGAGGCGCGCACGGAATATTGCGCACTGTCTTCTCGGGCCTGTTTCTGGTCGGGCGACGCCCGCTACCCGCATGCCACACACTACGGTGGCCAGAGATCGTCACGTGCCCTCCGGCGCCCGGTGTGTCTGGCGCGGGATGGGAGAGTGGTAGCTGCCTCTCTCCCTCTCCGCTCCCTCTTTGGTCGCCATCACCTCCTCGCAGAAGGAGGTGACGGCTTCTCATGCACTCTCGCCCACCATGGACAGAACCACGGCGAATGTTTAGGTGTTCTTAAAATTTCAATTTTCGACCTTGAGTGACATCCGCATGCTCCGCCATCTTGGATTAAAGATTTCTAAAATGAGTTTTTATTAAATAACTCCTTATCTATGGGGTTTACGCCAAAAATTGTTCAAACCAATTTTGTAGAAAATAAAATTCCCTACAATTCTTGTCCTCACCATTTTTTTCTATAGCTCACGATATATTGCGCTTTAAATTAGACAAAATTCGCAATCATTAAATATTTGTTATTTTTAATTCCCGACTCAAAAAGAGGGCTGTTATACGTTTGAAGACTATGTCTGTCTATGAAAAAAAAACTTACTAGTCTATTTATACGCCCAGTTTGGCTATAAAAAATCTACCACTGCATGGGTAAGCAAAACGATTCCTTTTCACAGGAACCGGGCAATATTATATGACGCTAAATCTATCCACATAGACATTTTAATATCTCATTTGATAACAAAACACTCCCACGGTACATCGTCACGAATCTTATCAGATAAGTGAAGCTCAATTTCAGAGTAGGTCTGATACCGCTCACCTCTCGAAAACGTAGTACCGGCAATCTGAGATCTATTCCATAAAGGTTCCCTACGCGACTGCGAAAACTGTTACTTCGATTTTCATTAGACCGAACACTTTATGACGAATCAACGATACTCCTAAACTACATTAATTCTACGAGGGTAAGGTGAAAAGTTGTGACAATGAAAGACTGAGATTTTCAGTTAAAAAATGATTTTATTTTTCGACACATTCTCCCTTGACTTCAACACACTTGGTCCAGCGTTTCTCCAACATCAGTATTTCTTCCCGGAAGTGAGAGTCTAGAAGGCTGTGTAAATATTCATCTACGGCCTTCTCAACTTCTTCATTGGACGCGAAGCGCTTCCCAGAAACAAATTTCTTCAACTTTGTGAACAGATGGAAGTCTGAGGGTGCCAAATTAGGAGAATAGGGGGGATGGCCGAGCAAATCGTACCCCAAATCCCGCAGTTTTCCCATCGCCAATGCGCCCTTGCGTGCAGGTGTGTTGGCCTGTTGAAAGGTGTTTTGTCGTCTCCTTCAAACCAAGGCTCTTCTCGCGAATTTTGGCATCCAGCTGGTCAAGAAGGTTGGAGAAATATTCGCCTGTAATAGTTTTCTCTTTATCAAAGTAATTAATTAACAGGATCCCTTTCGTATCCCATAATAAGCTGGCCATGACCTTTTTGACAGATGCGATCCACTTCGCTTTCTTTGGCGCTGAACCACCGGCTTCCACCTACTGCTTGGACTGTTGTTTCGTTTCTGACTTGTAGTGGTGGACCCATGTCTCATCCATGATGACAAATCGCCGCACAAAATCGGTCGGATCCCTATTTAGTCGGTCCAAACATTGCTGCGAAAATCGTTTGCACATTTGCTTTTGATCGGCATTCAGCAAATTTGCGGCACCCATCTTGCGTAGAGCTTTCGCATCCCTAATTCTTTGTGCAAGATGTTTCGCACCCTTTCTTCCGATATCCCCACAGCCTCGGCTATCTCACTCACATTCACTCTGCTATCGTCCAACACGATATCATGCACTTTTTCGATGGTTTCCGGTGTGGTGGCGGTTTTTGGCCGTCCTTCACGTGGCCGTCTTCGAGAGACGTGCGACAACGCTTAAATTCAGCTGTCTGCTTTTTAACGGTTTACATGGAAGGAGCAGAGTCCCCGTAAACATTTGTCAACTTCGGATGAATTTCCTTAGGGATTTATTCATCCAAAACGAAGGATTTTATAACCGCACGATATTCAAGTTTATCCATTCTAATGAAAAATACGCAAGACGTCTACTGAAAAAATTCGTGTAAACAAACTACTTGAGAGAACAAGTTGAAACTTGTCATACGAAGTAATGACAAGTGTACCCAGGCAGGAAACATATTTTTTTGCTGATTGGAATGCTCTGTGTCAGGCCGAGAACTTTTCACCTTACCCTAGTAAGCCTTACAGCGGTTACGCACTGCTTCCGATCCGAATCCGTGAAAATACGTTCCGAAGTAGCCATAGAACTATTTGTATGGTAGTTTACGCACTACATCCGGCATCCTTTATCCGATTTCTATCCGTCATCCGTGAGTTTCTAATTCGGAAAAGCAATTGACGGACCGAAGTAACCGTAGTACTGTTTGTGTGAACGCTTTCGCATTACCAAAGATATGCCAAAGATGGCCCCTGAATTGTTTGAATTTGAATCAGAGATCGGTATAGTGCGTAAGCAACATCCGAATTCGGTCCGAGATTTTTACTCTATACCCTAAATTCCTAACTCAGATAATTTATGTAAACAAAGGGGATAACAGATCAAAAAAATATTTTATTAATGGTAATTCACTGAAAATGCCGGAAAAAGGGTTAGATTCTCTTTTATGTACTGATTTTAGAAATAATAATTTAAAAAATATCATACCGTAATTACTTTTATAAATTTTCAGTTTTCAACAAAGTTATTAAAAAAAGGAGATTTTCTGGTATAAAGTATTTTATGATACTGGTAACACTGTAGGAGTACAAAACATTTTCTAATTTCGTTTGACAAAATGTCAAAGTTGTTTATTGTTTGTCTTAGCGTCGTAACAATATATTCGTTTTCTTTTCCCGTTTTCGCTGCGTGTTTGTTAATTTTGTTATTGTGCATCATCGTGTTAAGTTTTTCATCTTGTTGTTGTTTGTTATATTTCCTTGTTTTTGTTGAGTTGTTTGTTAAGTTTTATTTGTTATTTGACAAATGGAGCCTCAACCGGGGCCCTCGAAGGCAGCCTCCCCCGACTTTTTGTCGCCTGTTAAAAAGCGGCCTCGAACATCTATGAGTGCCACAGAAAAACTTATGGAGAGGTATAAGCACTGATTAAAGTGATTATAAGGCGCGTCTCCGACACACTACACAAGACATTGTTTGGCTACGGTATTTTGTTTGCATTGTTCTTAAAATTAACTTGATTTGAAATGATTACTTAGTAAACATTTAATGATAAAATGTTTTGTACCACTAACCTGTCACTTTGACAATGACATTTCTTTGGTTACATAAATTATCTGAATTATGGAATTAGGGTATAGATCGGTATTTTCACGGATTCGGATCGGATGCAGTGCGTAAAGCAATATCCGAATTCGGTCCGAGTTTTTTATATCCGTATTTTCACGGATTCGGATCGCATGCAGTGCGTAATCGCTCTTATTTGTACGATGTAACGTTAGTGCGAAACACATTCCCCCTTATTACAAAAGATGGTTTAAACCGAGACTAAGGTAAACCCAGGTTTAAAATATATCCATCTCTTTCTTATGTCATATAACAAAAAGAGACAGGGCTATTTTAAAACCTAGGTTTTTCTTAGACCATCTTTTGTAATAAGGGGGATTGTATCGAAGAATTTTACATCTATAGCATATTAGGCCGAAAGCTTATTTTCTCGATAGTACAATATATCGCGCATTTTTTTAAACTTTTAAATCGACATACATATGTCATTAATGAGGTATCAGGGAAGCCACATGTGCAGAAACTTGTGCCAAAGATCCCTGTCCTCAATGTAGTCCTTAGTCTTCAGTCATCAGACCTCCGCAACCCAGTTACGAGGCAATGCTGGTATCCTTGTCAGACTGTCGGGCTTCTGACTACCCGTAACGACTGTCATAGGTATTTGTATGACACCAGGGACCGACGGTTTAACGTGTTTTAGAACACATAATTATACAAGCTTAGTTTTAGTATACAGGGCCGTCCCACGACAGAAGTACCTTAAATACTGTAGATAGAAAAAATACTGAAAAAAGACTTCATTTCTATTTTAAAAACAATACGAACTGCATTCAAAGAATTTTAAATAATCACCTGTCTGAACCGGGAATCGAAACCGCTTAATCATCATCTGCTTAGCCTTTTCCCAACTATGTTGGGGTCGGCTTCCAGTCGAACCGGATGCAGCTGAATATCAGTATTTTACATGGAGCGACTGCCTATCTAACCTCCACAACCCAGTAACTGGGTAATACGATACTCTTGGTAAGACTGGTTGTCAGACTTTCTGGCTTCTGACCAACAGTAACGACTGTCAAAGATCTACAAATGACAGCCGGGACCAACGGCTTTACGTGCTTTCCGAGGCACGGAGGAAACTCGCTATGGTAAATGGTCACCCATCCACAGACCAACCTCGGCAAGCGTGGCCTAACCCGGAAGATCGGTCTATGCGGCTGTAATTATTTAGCCACGAGCTCCTCGAATCGAAACCGCTTAATGTGAAAACAAAAAAAAACTGTAACTTTATTGAACTAGTCGAAAGGCTCGATCAGATACATTTATTTCTTCTAAATAACTTAGCATCTAAAATAAAAAGAACACCATGAAATTTAACATTTATTTGAAATAATAAGACACGTTTAACTGTGCGTTTTAATTGTTTTTAAAATAAAAATGAAGTCTTCATTCAGTAAATTTTTCTACCTGCAGTATTTAAGGTACTTCGCCTCCATGTGGCAAAGTCGTGGGACGCCCTGTGTTGTACTAAACCTGAAACTAGTTTGTTTCAGAATCACTAGGAGAATCGATTGACATATTTTTTACACCACATTTATTTTTTATTTTTTCATAAATTTCAATTTTGTTTCAGTAGGTATACCCATAACAGTTGACGGGAATAGACACCTTGAGGCTTGAGATGGTCCGCTCGGTCAGTTTCCGTGTAATAGACAACCCCTGCATAGCACATCTCAGGCATTTCACACTTTACTAGGGAACTTAACGCGACATAAACTACGGTGTCACTTTGAGATTTATTAAAATAAAAACACATATCCAGGCAGTTCTGATGAAAATCTTGTTGGGGTGTCTCGGTTTTTGTATATACTAAAAATAACGTTGTATACAATTTCAATGTTATTGCATAAAATCTCCTATGCCACGTTTAAACCAATTAGATATGATAATATGTTGATATTATTTTTATTTTATTTTTTATTGTGAATGTGAGTACCGTGTAGGCTAGTATCCTACTCGAATTTCATAAGTGTTTGGCGGTTTTGAGTGTTTTTTGTGACCTACGCAAATGTGATTGGTGGCGTCGTGCGTCGGGTCATTGAGCTCCCTAAATTAAGGTTGAGCTACACGATGGCTGATGCATGCGTACCGTCAGTTTAGACAGGTCGACTCAAAGCTGTTATGGCTCTTTCCTCCAAAGGCCATTCCAGACGTTGCCCTACATTGTTACACTCGCATAGTTTTTGATACTACAATGTCTGGACTTTAAAAGAGACCTTGACCTCTGAGTTTGTTTCGGCTTTTCTTCTCAGAGCTAGTCAGATAGGAAATGCCGGCTCCATCTAGTCTTAAAAAAACATAAAATTTACTTGTAAAAGTGTCTGTATCAGATCGTGAAATAATTTTATAAAGCCATTATTTCACGATCTCATATTAAAATGGTATTATAGTACAAATCATTTCTTCACTTCGAAGCATACAGACATTACACAAAAACATTAAGGTACAGCGTATAGGGTCACACCGACGACTTCTATTGATTTTTGTGTTCCCACATTTTGTTTCAAACTTTAGTCGGAGAGGGAGCGCACAAACGTATGGCTATCTCGCTCGCACTTAGGGTAAAACTTGAGCAATTATGTGATAGAAGTTTTGCGCTGCATTCGCGTGGTTTGTTTGCTTTTTTGGGGAGTTAAGGGTAGGTATTATGGTGTTTGTGTTAAGGGTATGTTGTATTATTTTAGGTGCGTACATTGCTCGTGTTTGACAAATATTTTAGTAATTATAAAGCGCAGTTTAGACTAAGTTATAATATACAGGCTGTTAACGAATTCGTGTAATTCCTTCAAACCACGTCATCTACTGGTAACATAGATTAACCCTAAATGGGTATTTCTGAAAAAAAAAAAAAAACAAAAAAAACTTGGTTTTCTATTTTTGATTCATTTTAGAGCCTCGTTATCTGACTGCAAAGAGCGATATCGCGTTAGTGGTGCCCGCCAGCCTCGTCGCCACGCCATGCTTTCATTCATTTATGCCTGGCATCGAAATGTTCACCACAAATAAAAAAAAAATATGCAAAAAAAATTTTTTTTTACTTATTCCTTAATAAGTGGTTTAGATATTATCAATTACCGCTACCGCATGAAAAACGTACGGACATACGATTATTTCGGGGCCCGAACTAAGAATGAATGACAACACGATTTGACAGTTGTCCCTACTACCGATGTGTTTTTGCCCGTCCGAAAAGTTAAACTTGACACTTGTTTTGTTCACTCCTACGTTTCGGGCAAATTTCGGACGGGCGAGTAACTTCGTTGACGGACTTAGAGAGTAGGCACCCTGATTCTAATGCTTACGTTTTTATTAACAATATATTCTTTCTGTTTTCAGGTATATAAATACAGTTCCAGTATTCAAACCTACATAAATATATACAGTCTAGTCTAAAAAGTTTCTACTTAAAATAAAAACGAAAGTATTCATCGTACTTAAAATTAGAAAAAAAAAAGAAAATATTTTTTACTTCTTAGTATTAGAATTATACACTGTGATAACAATTTTGGTGGGAAAAGTTTAAAAAGAGAACTGTGCAATTTTTTTTATAATAACGGTATTGTGCAATTTTTTCGAATTTGAAAAAGGAAAGTGAAGTGATTGGCCAAAGATATGTTAAGATAGTTTACGTAAAAGTTGCCTTGTGATTTAGGAAGATGGCGTTACCTCCGCAACAGTTTTGCGTTAGATGGAACTCTTATCACACCAATTTACAGGTACGTTATGCTTTGTATTAGATTTATTTTTCGTTTTAGAATAAAGATAGATATTTATAAAGATATTTTTCGGACCTGGCAATCATGCAGCATGAAGATTAGGCTAAGCGTATGCTAAGACGCAGGTGACGCAGTGCAGCACAGTACAGATTTTGCCGCGCAGGGCAGGCGACGCAGACATAGGCCACGACCGCATGCTGCGACGCAGCTCGAAGACACATTCGAGTTTTAACTAGTACAAAGAATAGACGTTCGAGTTGACGAACGTTTTTTTTAATACGGTATGGATGATTAGTATCATACAAACAAGGTTCACAACGCACTAATTCAATTAAATGTTCTGTCATTGCAATAAAATTCGAATAAGCGGTAAAAAACACATGTCGACATGCACGCGTCGCGCAGAAATCTGTGCCGGCACTACAACGAGGCGCAGGGCAGGGCAGACGCATGTCTGCGTCGCACGCGTCTGCGCCGCAGCGTACGCAGCTCTTAGTATGTTCATAGTTCATACATTACAAAATCTGCTCTGCGCTGCGCTGTGCGCACCTGCGTCTCAGCATACGCTTAGCCTTATACTGCTATTCCACCAGAGATGTGTGCTATGGAAGTGTGTTAAATCCACCAATCGTATCGCTTGATTTTCAAACATCTGTCAAGGTTAGTAAAATAAAGAGCTCCTATTGGCTAGTTTGAAACATTCGCAGCACACATGGTGGAAAAGCAACCTTACTGTGATGCAATTAATTTTTTTAAACAATCTGTGCCACCTTAAAACAAGTAGCCTAGTATATCCGTATGCTGCGTAATTGCAAAGTCCGAAAAATATCTTTATAAATGAAATCCCAGATTTGGCTCTACATTAGATCTTAGAGCTTTTCAAGGTAAATAAGTCGCGAGATTTGCTCTTTTTTGATTGATGGGATTCATTTGATAGGTACTGAGAAATCTGCTTTAGAACTCTTACAAACGGGCGGCACTTAACCGTTGATGGGGGTAACTGCAGCCGTCGTCGACAATGCGTAGACGACAGCCGTTAACGGTGACGCTAGTGTTACTGTGCCGCATGCTATCCCAAACGCTGTGTCGACTGAAGTTATACCCAGAGGCAGACTAGCAGTCTTGGCCGCTCTAGGCCGTGTAGTACTATCTGCCCTAGGTCGTAAAGTACCAGTAGCCCCTTTCTCAACTCTACAAGGTTAGTCAGAAAGGGGGTACTAATCCGAAAGGGTGTTAAAGTACCCATAATAATGAATAACTTTTGTTCTACCACTTTCCCCAAAAGTGAATAGTGTAAGAGAAATAACTGTTCAAAAATTACAAAAAAAATATGCTAAAATCTATCTATCCTTAGCTATGATAAGCTGTGTTTACATTTTAGGTCATATTTGAGGTCACGAATTAGAAGCTCCATTTTCTGAATTTGTAACTAAAGTAGGGACGAAGAATTTTTGAAAAAACTAAAATAAAAATAATTTGACATGGAAATAAAAATTATCGAATTTTGAAATTTTAACACTTGCTTTAAAACCGTTATCAGTGATACTTTAAGTGGCCTACGGATTAGTACCCCCTTTCTGACTAACCTTGTATAACTGAGTTAAGATTTTGTTTCCGCGATTGGCCGCCCTAGGCCCGAGCCTAGTCAGCCTTATGGGAAGTCCGCCTCTGGTTATACCTGCTGTCGGCACAGTCCCGCTCGTCAGTAAGCGTCCTGAGAGCTTCAATGACGCTACGTTGGAAGGAAGCAAAAGATTTAAGATCAATAGTTCTTCGTTTTCTTTTGCCTAGATTACTAATTACAGGCATTGACTACTGCTGAGTGTGAGGTTCTGAGTGCGATCCCCAGATCTGGCAAAGTGTTTTTGGGTTTTTCCGTGTGGAATTTCTCAGAAGCAGTCTGGAGTCTGGATTTGTGCCCGGTTGATGGCAGTAGGCTCGCCCCCTATTCCATGGGACTTAAACATAACGGCAAAATGAGGATGTACTATACAACTCTGCATGTTATATTATGTTATGTTATTAATCACATTTCCACAATTCTGTTCCAGGCGGTATTCCCCCGTCTGCTCCTCACAGAACAGTTCGCGGACGTGACCCTCGCGTGTGAGTCGCGTCAGTTACGATGTCACAAGCTGGTGTTATCAGCGTGCTCTGCATACCTCGAGCGACTGCTGCTGCAGAACCCTTGCGACCATCCCATCGTGCTTATGAGGGATATGCGGTAAGGAATTGTATTATTTATTAATTGACCTCTATGGCTTTGCTCGTGTGGTATGTTTCATCAAAATTGCTGCAGTTGTTTAGTGGTGAAGATGTAACAGACAAACAGACTAAATCACTGTCGCATTTTTCGGGTACCGTACGTAACCTAACCTAACGGGGTCCCCAAACAAGAAAGCTTAAAAAAATATTTTTTCAACGTTTTATTTTCCTGCTCTATCTAAAAATGCTAATACATACAAGTGTGAAACTTGGCATGATTGTAATATACTCTATAGTTAATAAACTACAAATAAGAAAAACTAATAGTAGTAAGGAACCCTTAGAGCGGGGGCACACGATGCGTTGCGGCGCCGCACCGCAAAGATTTCACCGTATCAGCGGGCACACGAGCAGTGCGGCGCCGCAACGTTGTTATGTTGCAGCGGCGCCGTAGCAGCGTTGGACAGTCTGTTAATAAAAATGGATCGTAAAAGACGTCTGTTGTTGGTACTCATTTTTTAAAACCTCGATCACAATAAACAAAAAACTTAGAAAAAAATCGAAACGAGCAAGCGTGTGTCCTTCCTTGTGACGCATAAACAACTGAGCGGTGCCGCTCCGACGTCGCAACGCATTCACCCCTCCTCGCCTCGTCTTGGTGGTTGCAAGACCGGTGCGGCGCCGGAGCGCATCGTGTGACATGCTAGAGATATTTCTATGTAAGACGACGCAGCGACACCGCTCCGGCGCCGCACCGCCGCCGCAACGCATCGTGAGCCCCCGCTCTTAGTGTGCGACTCCAACTCGCTCTTGGCCGGTTTTTATTTTTAATGTTGATTAACTAAACCCATGCCAGAGAAGAACTACCACCATATTTATCTGCCGCCAAGCAGCATTGCTATGCTCTTATTTTTTTTCTAAGTTGGCAATGCATCAGCAATCCTTTTGGTGTTGTTGCCGGCGGTAACCACTTACCATCAGATTGGCTGTCAGCTTTTTTTCCTAACGATAACTTTAAAATAAACACCAAAATGAAAGGTCTTTCTATTTGCTAAACTAACGTTTCCCTTACTTCCAGGTTCAGCGAGATGCAAGCCTTAGTAGACTTCATGTACAAAGGCGAGGTCAACGTCACGCAGGAGGAGCTGCCCAGTCTACTCAAGTCTGCTGAAGCGTTGCAGATCAGAGGTAGAGTCTTAATGTTATATTGCTTCACGTCTCGGGTTTCACCAGCTTCCAGTTAACCTTCACTCGACGCTAATAGGCCTCTCTAATGGTGTCCGAGGACACCCCATCCCTTGCCTTTAGCAAAGAAACTACTCCAGCTGCCTTTTACTAGATATGCTGGGGTCTACTTACTTTGAAATAATTGTTGTGTCTTTTTAATAAATCGATGACTAGTTCGTGTATTGTGATGAGATTCTCGTATTGCACAAGGGTCACCTTGACCTTGAGATTTTTTTCAGTAAACATCAGTAGGCAGGTAAAGGCTATGAACTTCATACGATTCTTTTGTCTCTTCTTACGTCCACAACATAAGATATAGTTTTCTTATAAGGCGCTACCAAAATTTAAATTACACAAACAGATCATGATAATCCGAATTTAGTGACCTTTTTTAGCCTGAAATTATGCAGTAAAAAAATAACGTTAAAGTTTTATAATTTACAGTGTCAAGTCCAGCAAGATATTTTTTTACCCTTTTTTCTCTTTTTTTTCTTAGGTCTATGTTCAAGCGACACTTCGAACTTAACGTCGGAGCTCGGCAAGACTGAGAATAAAGACTTCACGGTCGCCAGCGAAGCTTTGGTCGCAAACGCGCAACGAGAGAATGCTGCTAACGGTGAGATACCAATCATTATCATCCTAGTTTTGTATTTAACAGCTGAAGGATTATATTGTAACAAATATTACGGTCGCCAGCGAAGCTTTGGTCGCAAACGCGCAACGAGAGAATGCTGCTAACGGTGAGATACCAATCATTATCATCCTAGTTTTGTATTTAACAGCTGAAGGATTATATTGTAACAAATATTACGGTCGCCAGCGAAGCTTTGGTCGCAAACGCGCAACGAGAGAATGCTGCTAACGGTGAGATACCAATCATTATCATCCTAGTTTTGTATTTAACAGCTGAAGGATTATATTGTAACAAATATTACGGTCGCCAGCGAAGCTTTTGTCGCTAACGCACATTGAGAGAATTCTGCTAAATATTTTAACATAATTCTATCCTTAAATTTAGGCAGCTACAGAGAATAGATATAAGCACTTTACGGTTATAAGTTTGGCGCTGGTCGCAAACGCGCAACTGAAATATGCTGGTAGTCTTACACAAGCACACACGCAAAACACACATGCAAACACATCACACACACACGCACGCATCACACACACACGCACGCATCACACACACACGCACGCATCACACACACACGCACGCATCACACGAACCCACATATCACATCACCACACAGACACATACATAAACACACACAGTACGATGTTGCTGCTATTCTCTCGACACACTTAGTCATCTTTTAAAACATCCACGGGTGAAGAGGACACGGTAGATGCTACAGCACTCGATTGGGTTTAATCCAAACTATTTGGTTGCGTATAACCAGATCCCACTGTTTCATTGCGCCCAGTATTTTTTTCGAAATTGTGAATTCCAACAATGGGTGCAAATGGGTTGAAGGAGAGAATGAGTTTTTTATACAGGATGTCAACGAATTCGTGTAATTCCTCAAACCCACATGATCTATTTCCTCTTAGATCCCAATTTGGTCGTATCTTGTTCCAGGCCCAACAACACACCAGTCGAAGCTCCCACCAACAAACAACAACACTCACAACGCAACAACAACGAACGGTACCAAAAAGAGGAAGTCGGAGGAGAGAGCCGACATCAAGGAGGAGACTGTTGAAGAGGACGGACTTTACTACGGAGAGCTTGATAATGATAATATGGAGTTTAACGAGGTGAGGAATGGGGGGAAGTGAGGAACTTTGAGGAATGTATTAGGGAGTTGAAAACTGGTACAGTCTGTGAGGCCTCGCGCTGAGCTTTGCATTTCTGTGAGAATTAATGCAAACGCATCCTTTGCTTGGTTTAAATTGGTTTATACTGCTTTTTGGCAATCGATTCTATGTGCACTCACACAAATGCAATGCAAAGCTCAGCTTAGCCTCGCGGACTGTAATAGGGGTAATATTGAGATTAAATCCATTCCTCAATTCTCCTCCAAACTCTTGCAAGTTTGGAGGAACTTTGGGGAATGTATTAGGGAGTTGGAAATTAGTAGTAGCGAAAATATGGAGATTTAATACATTCCTCAGTTCTCCAAACTCCTGCAAGTTTGGAGGAGAAATGAGGAATGTATCAATCAATGTATAGTAGCTTTATTTTTGCAAAAAACATGTATTAATCGAACGCGTTCTCGGTGGAGTATTTTTCACAAAAATACATTAATTTTCTTGTCATTTTCCAGGATGATGAACCCGGGAAACCAGGCAGCAGTCTCGGACAACCATCTGGTGAGTAAAATAATAATAATAATCGTTTTTTAATTATAATAATTTTGTTTATTTTATTTTTTAATTAAATAAATCAATGTTTGTTTGCAATGTGACTTCCCCTCTCGTCACTTGCTTTTTATTTTATTATTTTTTATCAATTATTTTCCATTTTTTATTAATAAAAATAAAATTGGATTTCTAACGCGTATACGTCAAAAATAACCGGTCCATAGACAAGTGTGTGTAGAGCGAAGATCATATTGTGAATGGACATTGTCGATGAAAACGAAAGAATTTTAAAAAAATGTCTGTAAGGTAGGCCAATTTTTTTTATTATAAAATTCGGTAGACAACTTTTTTGTGCATTTTAGTAAAAAAAAATTGAACCATGAATGTTTTTTTTTCCAAAATTTTGACAAAGGACGTTTTGAATTGTCGTTTTGACTATCTTACAGACATTTAAGTCGAGTTTTTCAGACTTGCCACCTCCATTCATGGTTCAATCATTGTTATTCCATGATATAATTTAGTTTTTCTTCTAGGGCGACGCTCATACATTCGCGTGAAGCCGGAAAGCGAGCTTTTCTTTCAAACGAAACTCCAGAATCTTGCTAAAGTCAACTCCGAGTACATAAACAGACTATCCAAAATGAATGCAAGCGAAATAAGAAACGAATTCTCAAAATACGGTTTCAATACTAACACCACAGAAGAGGCATTCTTACAAAAATCCAACGAAAAATCCGAAAATGATTACTACAAATCCTGGCTGGAGCAAAACGGAGAACTAGAGGTGTCCCTCCTAAAAGCAAGCCAAGTCAAAAAGCCGAAAGCCGATACCAAAAACCAGAAGTCCGAAGTAGAGTTGATACCAAAGACCAAAGACGGTGTTGCCAACAAAGAAATTTTAAAAAAATTAGGGGAGAAATCTCAAATGCGGAGGAGGGGTAGACCGCCAATATTTAAAGATAGGAATGTAGATATCGGGGAGACTGTCTTGAAGTCTGATTTGGACCAATTTTTGGAAGGCAAAGAAGTCAGTTCGTCAGGGTTGTCACGGAAAGATTTGGAGAGAGTTATGATGGGAAAGTTTAATCCTAACAGACGGTATTCCAATGAAGCGATGTGGGCAGCCCTGATGGATGTCAAAAAAGGAGGAAGTATATACAGGTGAGTGCTAATTGTTAATATTTTTAAATACTGTGGAGAAACTTGGTGTGGTGTTCCTCCAACCAGGCGGGAGGATCCTCCAACCAGGCGGAGTCTTGTGCCTGGCGGGCTACTGCCCAACGGTTGATGTTGGGAGGTTGTATATATACTATCTGCGTGTTAAATCTTGATATAGCGATGTAGGATAGATCGCTAGTTCGCATGTGGCGAGATAGATGCCGCCACAATACATTAATTATAATGATTGCCTCGTTGGTCTAGCAGTTGCAGCGTGAGGTCCTGGGTTCGATCCCCAGGTCGGGCAAAGTGTTATTGGGTTTTCCGTGTGGAATTTCTCAGTAGCAGACCGGAGTCTGGATTTGTGCCCGGTTGATGGCAATAGACTCGCCCTCTATTACATGGGACAACGAGGATGTACTATACACCTCTGCCAACCCTTCGGGAATACAAGCGTGAAATTATGTTTTTATTAATTATCAATAGTCTAAAATTTTAATAAACTTGAGCAGCCAAGCAGAAAGGGCTAGCCATTGACGTGCACTGCTAGGGATACATCGATTGACGGTCGTAAGGGGCCAATGACTAATCACTCTTGGCAAATGAATTTCTGATCGCAGTTGTTATATGCTCAGAGGAATTCTACCACCCATCCCCTTTCAATAATCCGAACCGAAAGAAGAGGGGCTGGTCTAATTTCTGAACTCGCATGCGTCATGCTGTTGATATTCCAAGCCCAGGGTTCAAAGATAGATATGATGGCTTTATTTGTAGCGGTGAATACACTACCGAATCTTACGACCCTAGCCATAGGTCCTCGAAGGAAGACCGTGGTTGTTTTAGTCGGGTCTTTCCATGCCTCCGATTGAATGGGTTTTGTTTTTATCACTTACTTTAGTACAGTCAAGGCCATTACACTGTATTTTTGACCGATTATCCGCGTCGATATTAACGATGTCGACTGTACAGTCAATAAAATACAAAAATAAAACTTAATTGTTTACTCTTTCTAAATAATGTCATAAGCTAATTTCGCCAGTGCTAAGCATCATTTGACATTTAATTCAGGAAGTATTTATTAGCATAATATTTATTATTAACAGATTTATAAATAGTATGCTGTTAATTATTTAGTTTATTGATTTGTACTAAAATAATTGAATGTAAGTGATTATAGCGAACAGATTAACAAATCAATAGATAATAATTTTACATAATTTATTTTGTACTAGACTGTACAATGTTTATAAGATGTTTAATCGGAGGTATGGGAAAAAATATTCCCGCTCCTCCTACCAATCGGAGTTCCGATCGGAGGACAGGGAAAGACCCTTTTAGTCCAGAAGAGTCTGGCATAACCCTCCGCCATCCCCATTTCACTACGATAAAAATAGTTTCTTTTTTGCATTATCAGCGGGACTACTAACGCAGCGTTTGATGAAACATATTTGGTTTTAAATTCATTATCATAACTGCAATTAAACTGCACATCCGAGGAGCTCGTGGCTAAATAATTACAGCCGCATAGAGCGATCTTCCGGGTTAAGCCACGCTTGCCGAGGTTGGTCTGTGGATGGGTGACCATTTACCATAGCGAGTTTCCTCCGTGCCTCGGAAAGCACGTAAAGCCGTTGGTCCCGGCTGTCATTTGTAGATCTTTGACAGTCGTTACTGTTGGTCAGAAGCCAGAAAGTCTGACAACCAGTCTTACCAAGAGTATCGTATTACCCAGTTACTGGGTTGTGGAGGTCTGATAGGCAGTCGCTTCATGTAAAATACTGATATTCAGCTGCATCCGGTTCCACTGGAAGCCGACCCCAACATAGTTGGGAAACTGATGATGAATTAAACTGCACATCTAGTTGCAACTGTATACTATGCAACTGACAAAATTAAATGCAGCTTGAATGCAATTAGGATGTAGTCAGTGCAACTGCGTGACTACTGCCGACTGGATGCGCGGCTCACTTGTAGTTATGATCACGAACATGAAACGAAATATGTTTCACTAAACGCGGCATTTTTGATTCCAATTGGGCTGCAAGTATTGATTTTATTCGTCAGAACCTCTCCTGAGGAGTTTGTTCTGTTTCCTTCCCAGCCTAAACACTAGGAAACGGTGAAGGGTGGGTGAATTTGGATAGTGTCTATTACTTAACGGAAATAACACATTTGCAGCCCAATTTTCTAACTAATACCACAGTAGATATATAAGCTAAAGCAGTACAACTTACTATATACGCCTGAATTGAAACCCTCACACAGACACGTTCTGTATACTGAGTAGTTTTTTGTTTTTGTATGTGACTGTTGTATTCCGAACTTACCTTACAAGTCTTGTTGCAGTGCGTGTCTGTGTGAGTGTGTCAAATCGGACGATTGTAGGTAGTTGAAGTACTGCTTTAACTTATACAAATACAGGGTGTTGATCGTCGTTCGTCACCGTCACCAAGATATCATCCCCTCCCCTCCCCTCCCCTTGCATCAACGACACGTAGACAGGGACACACAACGAATTCGTGTAATTCCTTCAAACCGCGTGATCCACTAGTGACACTGATTGACCCTACACAGGTTTTCTTCAGAATCAACAAAAAAAGTAAAAAAAAATGAACCATCGTATTCTGTGTCTGAGTCATTTTAGCGTCCCAAGTTAACCGATTGCGTGAAGCGATATCGTGCTAGTCGTGCCCATCAGTTGTGTCGCCGTGCCTTCATTCATTTATGCATGGCATCGAAATTTTCTATCACATAAAAAATGTTTAGGAAAAAAAAAGTTTATTTTTATTTTTAATTAACCTAAATCCCGTCCGGGGTTAATCTATAACATTAATAGATCATGTGGTTTGAAGGAATTACACGAATTCGTTTACACCCTGTATATACTGTGAGGATATTTTTTTTTATCTTTGCCCTTCTATAATTTCTCCTGTAAAAACTCTCCTGTGTAAACGCACCCACGATGGGTCACTCTATGACCTATAGAACCTAAAACTGTTCATTGCTTACATACATTCTCATGTTCCAGAGCGGCACAAACACACAAGGTACCCCGCAAATCCCTCCGCAACTGGATGAAGAGATGCCACATAAAATCCTCCTTCCCAATGCCGCAGCAACTGAAACAGTTCGTAGAAAACAGCAAGAAACAGAAAGAATATAAAAACTTCGACTACACAACAGTAGCCGAAACACAGAACTACGAAAAAAGCGGCACCGAAACCGAGGCTTACGAAGCCGAAATCGATTTCGGCAAACATTTCCTCACTTTCACAAATAACATGTCGAGTGAGGACGAATCTGTGCAGAAAAGTGAGGAGAAGGATAATGGGGAGAATAAAAAGGAGGATGGCAACACTGCGATTGATATGTCATTACATGAATGAGTTTGAATTTAGAAGGTTTGTTTAGTGGCTGTTTGCAATGACTTATGTTGCAGTAAAATGTTCATATTTCTTCCACAAATTTTAATGTGATTTAAAAATCTAATTTGAAGATCACCAGAGCGCCAAATAACGCTGCGTTTGGTGAAAATTTCGATTCGTAATAATAACTGCAAGTAGACTGCACATCTAACAACTGTGTACTATGCAACTGCCAAACAGCTTGAAGGCAATTAGGATGTAGTCAGTGCAACTGCGACAACTGACGACTGTATGTGCAGCACACTTGCAGTTATGTCGTAACGAAATATGTTTCACCAAAAGTGGCGTTATTATTTTTCCGGTAATGTGTTCATATTCACAATACAGGGTCGACCCTGTTATGGAAGAACATCGTAAGCGACACACATACAATTTTACAGGAGAGGTATTTTATTGGTTATTTTTTACTTGTTAATAAGACATCCGGGTTTTGTACATAAGTGCAAAACACGTTAGGCTCTAGTATAATCAATTAAATTATTGCATAAATAGTTAAATAATGAGTACTTTTGTCGCTTAAAAATAAAAGTGAAGGTCGTGATTTCATCTTGTGTGTCGCTTACGATGTTCTTCCATAACAGGCTCGTTGTAGGGTTCTTTTTAAATAAAATTTCGCGATTTTTAACTTCATTTGAACGTATTGTTACTATGCATCTATGCATAAATGCTATAAAAGTGTGCATCATTTTAGACTATCCGCACTAAAGCCACTAAGTTGTTCAAGACAGTTGATATCTATTAACATTACTCGTAAAATAACTTTACCGCTCTGAAACCAGGCTTGGAGCGTTCCGTTCCTCACTTCAGAGGTGTAAAAACATTTGGCACTTGTAAACTAACTTTGCCGCTCTGAAACCAGCCTTTGAGCGCTCTTTTCCTCACTTCAAAAGGGAAAAATTATTTGGCACTCGTAAAATAACTTTGCCGCTTTGAAAACAGGCTTTGAGCGTTCCGTTCTTCACTTCAGAGGTGCAATTAAAAACATTTGGCACTCGTAAAATAACTTTGCTGCTATAAAACCAGCCTCTGAGCATTCTATTCCTCACTTCAGAGGGGCAAAGTTATTTGGTACTCGTAAAATAACTTAACCACTCTGAAACCAGGCTTTGAGCGATCTATGCCTCACTTCAAAGGGGCAAAGTTATTTAGTATTCATAAAATAACATTGCCGCCTTGAAACCAGGTTTTCAGCGTTCTGTTTCTCACTTCAGAGGGGTAAAGTTATTTACATATTACCTGATGTCTTTCAAGCGAGTCAACCGATGTAGTATTTGCTTATAGCATTTAAACTCTGACATACAAATGATAGTTGGGCTACGCCCTCTACGGAAGAAGTAACAGATCTTATTTACACCAACAAAAGTCATTGTAACAGCCAATAGCGTGAATTTTGACAGTCCATTTTGACATTGACAGCTGTCAAAGGTGCTTAACATGCAATTTTTTTCTGTTAGATGCTAATCAAAGTTCTAGATAAGATTAAATTATGTTTTTTTTCTCTGTTAAATAAACGACTTAATGTTAATATTAGTATATTTTAAAATATATGGCTATTTTTAAGAGCAATTGAAACTGTCGAGCCGTTTTCGAGATTGGGGCTGCAAGACAGACTTTTATAAAGATAGGCCTAACACGGCCAGTATACGAAAGATTAAACTGCCAAAGAAAAGCAAAGATTAGAGAAAAAAAAACTCTTTATTTATGAAAATTCTGAAAAATATTTTTAAAATTTTAAACATTTTTTATTTATTTGTCCAAAGATATGAAATTTTCTTATTACTTATTTAAAAAAAAGATGTTTGGTGTTTGAACCTTTGGATTTGGCTATACGGAAGGCCGACCCCAACATACTAGGAAGAAGGATACGATGATGAAGGACTCACAAACAACAGAAGCCCAATTCTCGTAATTAATTTGAAGTAAGACTGAAGGTTGACCGAACTGAGATTAAATTATGAATTGAATAAAAAATGGTATTCTGGTACACTTAAAGTTCGGTCCGGTTTCAGTATCATCTCAGTCTATCTCGATATAATGTCAATTCAGTCAACTTAAAATCTATTACCGATAGCATACCAATATCAACAGTCATAGACTAAAGTTCTAGAAATAAATGATAATTCCAACTTGTCAAAATGGCTCAGTACATAATGTAACCAGAATACCCTTTTGGCTTCAGTCAACTTTCAATCTCATTTCAATATAATCTTACGTTTGACGTTGTTTGTTAACGAACAAGAATACCATTTGTCATATGTATGAGATTGAGACTAGACTGAGACTAGATCGAAACTATATTTTGAACATTTTAATTACGAGAATTGGCTTTCTGGTTAGGGTTCCCTTGCCAAATGTTCTAACACCTCACTACCTTGACTATTTGATGCAAGCTTGTATAATGTACAGCTACATAATAGTTATACAAAATATTCCTAATTTATTTCCCCGCAATATTGTACCCAAAGATTGATGTTTCTTCTACGAGTAGGTAATTTAAAGAGAATGTCTCAAATGTTTTGACTAATTACTGATTCTTATAATTTACTGAGCGTTGCTGGTTAAAATTACGACTCGTTGGATAGTATTATTACTTTTTTTTAATTAATAATATAAATAAAATTTCACATAACTTATTGATAAAACGACAGCAGTTGCCGTTTTATCTATATCTTATGTCAAATTTGACGTTTAGAATAGATAAAGGACGATGGGCAAAATTGTATGAGACCTGTCCCCACCCCTTCCAACAGATTTTTTTGATGTGTCAGTAGTTCCATAAGGATCTATGAAAAGACTAGCAACCAGTTTTAACTTCAAAATCGATGGGGTTTGGTATATACAGGGTGGTAAAGGAAGACCGGAAAAATTGGTCAACATAACCAATAACAACAACACATATGTCATTTGATAGGTATTGCAATATACTGCAATAATTACTATGGCGGCTCATTTCAAATCGCTGTGTGAAAAAAGTTATGGCGACGTTTTGTAGGTTAGGTTATGTTAGGTCAGGTTAGGTAGTTTTTTTCTTGTATAGTGTTATGTAATAAAAAACAATCAGATTGAGTAAACAGTGTTATAATTATGTACCGTCATCCACAATCACATTGTAAATTGTCTGCAGAACCCCTGAAAGGACGATGCCTACCAAATCCTAAATACCACAATAGGAACCAATAACAACCACACATATGTCATTAGATAGGTATTTTAATATACTGCCGTAACTACTATAGCGGCTCATTTCAAATCGCTGTATGAAAAAAGTTAGGGCGTTTTTTCGTAGGTTAGGTTAGGTGTTTTTTTTTTTCTTATAAATTGTTCGGTAATAGCAAAAAATGGTAGCAGAGTGAGTAAACAGTGTTATAATTATATGTCGTCATTCAAAATCACATCTAATAAATAGGTGATATGTGAAATTACCTAACCTGACGTAACCTTACCTAACCTATGAAACATCGCCATAACTTTTTTCACACAGTGATTTTAAATGAGCCACGATAGCAATTATTGCAGTATACTGCAATACCTATCTAATGACATATGTGTGGTTGTTATTGGTTCCTAGTGTAGTATTTAGGATTTGGTAGGCATCGTCTTTCAGGGGTTATGCAGACAATTTATTAATGTAATTGTGGAGGACGATATGACCTTTCACGTGAGTGGCAACAACAACTATAAAAAGTTTCAACTCAATCGGATGAACCGTGTGAATTTTTAGTAACAATTATCCGATACGACTCGAGCGCTACCTATTGTACGTTGATGGTACTATGTCAGAAACTGTCACGTAAGTGGCAACAACAACTGTACTTAGTTTCAACTCAATCGAATGAACCATGCGAATTTTTAGTAACAATTATCCGATACGAATCGCGCGCCACCTATTGCACGTTGATGGTACTATGTCAGAAACTCTCGCGCAAGTGCTAACAATAACGGTACTTAGTTTCAACTCAATCGGATGAACCATGCGAATTTTTATTTACAATTATTCGATATGACTCGCGCGCCACCTATTGTTCGTTGATGGTACTATGTCAGAAACTTTCGCGTGAGTGCCAACAACAACTGTACAAAGTTTCAACTCAATCGGATGTACGATGCGAATATTCATTTAAACAAAATAATAATAATAAAAATGCGTTTTTCCCGGAATATCCCGCACGTTTGAGGAATGTCGCCATAGGAAAAGTTTATCACCCTACTAAGATGTTTCAACTGAGATACATTTCAGATCTGTTGGGGGGTGGGGACGTTTTGTCCCATTGTCCTTTGTCGAATCGACGCGATAAAAAGATCCGTTCTCGCACGGCTGTTTATATTGAAAGCCGAATAATTCAAATAAATTTTTGTATTTTTACAGTAGGTACTTATAGCCAATTTAAAAAATGAGTTTCTCTATTTAATTCTATTCTATATAAGTTCCTGTGAATTATTTTGAAAATTGGCTTAAAAAAAACTGCTTTGTTTAACAGTATGATATAATATTTTGTTTATTTTCCAACTTAAAGTATTTTTGTTGATGAAAAAGTTATAGCAATGTTGCCAGCTTATGAAATTCCCCCATTTTTAGGGTAACAGCAAAGTAGTCAAAACATTTGATATATTCTCCACATTATAATTATTTATTAGTAAGTTTGTCGTTATATGCTTGTGTAATTAATTAGTTATAAAATTAAAAATAATTATTATATTTAATTATAAAATGAAATGATTGGCCTTTTTCAAAAACTGAGTGCTTGGTAGGACTTCGTCCAGATATATATAATGAAAAGACTTAAAATGAAATTTTTAGTGTTTAATATTACAATTATATTAAGCTTTTTAATGTGTGAGTGGTTATTTTTAGAAAATTTAAGAATACGAGATGTCATTGCCTCGTTGGTCTAGCGGTAGCAAGCGCGACTGCTGAGCGTGAGGTCTTGGGTTCGATCCCCAGGTCGGGCAAAGTGTTATTGGGGTTTTCCGTGTGGAATTTCTCAGTAGCAGCCCGGAGTCTGGATTTGACAGATTTTTATTTTGACAGAAAGGACCAAATGTAAGGTCACTTTGTACTCTTGTACAGCCACATTTAGGGCCGAGCGATTTACCGGCACAATTCCAAAATAAGTGCTATTATTTCTCAAAATATAAAATAAAAAAATATGAAAGAGAACGCTTCGAAATGTTGCCACTGCTTAAACCGTAAAATGTTTATTGAGGAAGATATTCTCATAGCATGTACGGATGTCTGTTTCCTTTTCTTCTTTTTATATTCCTGTTTAGTATATTCTATCACTTATAAATTAAATCATAATATTTATCTATTTTTAATAATAATTGTTTGCTGCACCGAACGACGTCATTACGTCGGCGCCGGCTGTCGCTGAAAACCAGCGCTGGGGCTCTGTCTTGCATAGGGTCGCAGCATAATGCTGAGCGATAGCCGTTTTGCGTGGATATGACGCATGTTTCCCTCAACCTTCTTATTTTTGGGTTTTTGTGTTTATTTTCTTTTTTACCGTCATGTTACGTCATGTTTACCGCAAATAAACGTGTTTTCTTTCTTTTTCTTTCTAAAATACCTGTTGTGGGCCATATGGGTCCCACACACGTCACGATTTACTTGCGCAAAATCTCACGTACTAGAGTTTAAACTTTTATAATATGGCCCTAATAATATTGAATTGGCAAAAAAAATATTAGTACTAAAATTCCTAAAAATAACCACAACACAATATTACATAAAAAACGGCTTACCATATAAATTATATTTGTATTAATTTAATTATATTATACATAAATATATATATAGTATTATATAATTGTACTTAATTAGAATTAATTATGTTTGGGCATCGATTTTAATGAGATTTTAAACTTTTAAAACTGTACTTGGTGATAGGTTGGTTAAATGGTGATCATCAAAATATAGAATAATATAATTATAAAGCCCGCCCGAGCGACAGAAATTTCTTTCAGAATATTTCTAACGCGCGTCTCTGCTCATACACTAACTAGACCTCGCACACGAATTTGCCGAATCCGGCAGCCTGTTGCCTCTAGTACAAAATGTATGCGCAGAGGCACTTTGCGCACGCTTTCAAAATTTTCTGATAGAATGTTCTTAAAATCCAGCATAGTGGACTAAGCCCTAAACCCTTCTCGTTTTGAGAAGAGGCTCGTTCCCAGCAGTGGGACCGTAATGGTCTGATTATTATGTACGGGAAATTTGGATTGGAAAATCAGAAATGTATTATTATGATCTCACAAGTGTACTAGCCGGCTGGACCGGAATTTTTACGAGGATTCGTTTTTCTACTAAAAGCGCTTATCCACTATGTCCGATCCGATTCCGAGAAAACTCGGCTGCTATGAAATTTGGATCGAATGCAGTGCTCAACTGCTGATACAAATAGTACTGCAGCGTGCTCAGATCGTATTTACTCGGATTCGAATCGGGCGCAATGCGCAAGCGCTCAAAATCTTCATTTCTTATAATCCTAGCAAATACAGCATGACTGGTCGGAACACTTTACATCCGAAAACCATGACTCATCATTCTGCACAACTTTTATAATGGGACAAACTATGAATTCGTTAAAAATAAAAAACAAAAATTCACATACGTCATCACAGGCGCTTATGAAAAGTCGAATTTAGGTGCACGGTTCCAATTAGTCGTTTCCTATGGAGAAGAGCCGGCAAGAAACTCCATGGTTACTCTTTTAAAATCAATATCTTTAACAAATTGAGTAAGTACAGTTATGATTTAGCATAGATAAGAGAGAGTAGATTTGAGTGCAGGAATTCACACAAAAAAAGAAATACGAAAAATAATCGATCTTAAAATCCAGAGTTTGTTTGTTGTTTCATGTCATGCTGCATTTCTATAAAAACACTTTCATCACTTCCTAAGGTACTAAAAAAAGGTTCTGAAATGCAAAAAAACATAATATTTTAATGATCACATCTTCCTATACCTTCACTAAGTACTATAGGCCTTAATACTTATACAAGACAATGAAATCAATTACAATTCTCGTGTTATTCCGTCATTTTAATCTGATATACAAATATCTTAACGGTTAACTATCCTGTCGGTTAAATACCATTCAATTCTGCTATATTGGCAAATAGTTAGTCAAATATCTTAACGGTTAACTTTTCCTATAATATGCACGGGTAGTTAATTAATCTAGTAGTTAACAACTTTGATAGTTAAGTATCTTATTTGCTACTAGTGTAATTAACTGTCCTATAAAATATAGTCCGGGATATTCAAGTATTCTATCGGTTTATTACTTTGATATTTAACTATCCTGAAAATCCCGTTAGCTATTTTGGATATTAATTTATCCGTTTCTCAGCCACCTTGATAGCCAAATATCTTTACGGTTAATTAACTATCCTTACCGTTAATTATCGGCGAATAACTACATTAAATGGCCTAGATATTATCTACGTTCCTATCAAATAATACTGTTCTAAAGGTTTTAGTTATTATTCTCTTATTAATCGTGTTTTGTATATTTTTATGGTTAAAAATACTACAGCCGTTTTTAACGTTAATAATGGTACAGCTGATGATCTCCATATAAAAATAATTTCAGATTATTGCTATTACAGATAAAACAAATTTGAATAAAAAAATGCCTTATAATGGTGCCTGAATGACATTTTATGTCATTGTTTGAGAATGATTAAAATGTATTAAATTGAAATAGCCTATAACGATGAATATGTTTACATATTCGTCGTTCGTGTTTATAAATATAATGATGTCGATTGATATCATAATAATGTTTCGAGAAAACTGCCTTTTTTCTTGCTGTTTTTTTTTCAAAATCTTTATATGCAGGGCAAAAGATTAAAAAAAAAATGGACGGTATCGTAAAAAGTTTTCCTGTAGTTAGAACGGTTAAGGTAGCTTACCTATATTAATATAAAAGTCAGAACGCTTCATGAAGAATGGATATAGGAAGATTGTTAATAAAATAAAAAAATGCCAAAATTCTCTAATTTAAATCCTGATAAACAGGCATATTTAGACTAGAAGCCATAACATATTATGTGGAAAGGCTACAGCTGGTAAATTTACCCCTAGATACCATTAAAAGCGCTACATTTTACCCTAAAACCTCAAATTACCCATAAAAATATACAAATCACGCTATAACCCATGAAGTGCCTACTAGTATATAAATATATACATAATAATATAGTTTTAAGCGTCTACTGTAGATATATACATTGTATTAAATGCTATGGACTGTTGAGTCAAGATTGTGAACTGGTTGGCAGTCGAAGCAGTCGGAAAAGTCAAGATTTCTGAGTATGTGCAACCACCAAAAGCCGCAATATATGCAATTTTAAAAAGCAATGCAAAAAGTAAACCGCGTAATTGGAGAAGCTATAGCTCGCGCATTGCTGTGTTCTGCGTTTCGATTGGTTGTACGTAGCTCGCGAAACACAGGAACGCAGCCTGTTTACACGAGAATGATGTGGACGTAGAACTCTGAAGACAGGACGCATTGTTCTTGACAACTACTGAGCAGGCATTCAAGCTTTTGCAGAATTCTGTCCAATCCGAAGTGACAATAGTGTCACAACAGCCGACTAAGTCTGGTTTTGTGACTACGTCGACTTTTGTGACTTGGACGCATAAATGTAGTTAATAACTCACAGCTCACATTTTATGCTTCTACTTCCATAAATCGAGAATTCGAATGTGATTTTAAGATTCCGACTTTCTTGACTACATTGACTTTTATGACTATGCCTTGTTTTAAGAATATTCATACTTTCCTAGCTATAATAATGCTGTTAATCAATCACAACATTGATTAATTGATTGATAGATTGATAAAGCCAGTTCACAATCTAGACTAGTTATTCAATCAGCTATATTGTATGTTGTAAGCAGTATTACGTTGATCATAATTGCGTTTCGTTAGTTTCGCGTAAAATAATTAATTTCCGGTTGTACTTAACGTATTTCTTACGATTTGTAATATTTATGTTTCAATAAAATTGAGGTTTACTGTAATATTGTTGTTTTTATTCTAATTTTTTTTTCTAAGCTATACGACAGTAGCTTTTGCTGTGGTGAAAAGTTACGGCTGACTGCCCAGCCCCTCGATTCAGAACTCAGAACCTTTTCGAAAAGCAGTTGCCGACCGATTCGGTTTGTCGTTCGACAACTGAGTAATCGAATTGTTTTGAATTAAGGGCTGGGTTTGCCGAACGTATTGAAGTATCTTCGGATTTGGAGGCGAGTTCAATGTATTCGAAATGAAAAATAATAATCAGTAATTTTACATGTATTTATTTTTTGGCCCCGAAGCCTGTGCGGCTTGCTAAGCTTTACTATGCGGCCTGCTTCGCTTTCCTGTGCGGCCCTTCAACTTTGATGCGGCCCAACACAACCAAATCGGGAAATTCGATGCCACGTGTGTTTAGAATCGTTGTTTTTTTTTAGGTTTTACGATGTTCCACTGCTGGGCAAAGACTTCCTCTTTCCTCTTTCAAACCTTTGTCTTATGCGATTATTAACTATGTCTGCCCTCCAAACACTAGGTCGTGGCCGGAATTCAGAACACTTATAACGTCTTTCCTTAGAATCGTAAGAAGCGACTCAATCACATAAGATTGATGGTATACAGGATCTATTAAAAATATAATATGGAAACCTGGTTTCTGGGAGCATATTATGCAGTCCAAACCATGAACTCCAATCGACATATCATGGGTGGAAAAAGACCGCTGCTTTTAAACACTTGCACCAAATTTAAGTTTGCCATTGATTTTGAAATTGATTAGACTTCCATAACAAAACTGAAATAAGTATGTTTATCTTAACCGACAACCCAGGCTTTTAAATAAAAAAATATTATTTACATAACAAATTATATTTAATACCTAAAACCTGTAAGGACTATCTCGATTTTGCCGATTGATTCACAAGATTTCATCGATCGACAAAATCCAGCAAGTCTGTAGGCTTCTTATGATGCTAGTCGAATTTATCCTTAAAGACTTGTATTTTATCGCAGTTTTTTGGCACTGAGTTATCCGAAAACTGGAAAATTATATTTATAGCAATATTAAGTATCTTTAAAAAAATTAACATAAAATTATTATTTTCGTGAGACACATCATACTTATGATTATTTACGACATACTTACGTGCATTTTTTTGGGATTGCTCGACTGTTTTTGAACTTCGCGACCTCGCCGCGTGTTCAACTCATGATTAAGAGCTTCGTTTGGGTTCAAAACTAGTCGGGCAATCCCGAAAAAACACGTGAGTAAACCTTAAATAACCATAAATATAAAATTATGATATTCAAAACCTCCTTGGATATTTAAATCCTCAACAATTCCACGAGAGCGGCTTTTCCTCGCTTTTTACAAAACGCATGCTTACCCTATATTATTAAAAAGATGGTTCACTCTAAAACAACTTGCTAAATATCCTTAAATCTCAACCTTTACCACGAATACACCTTAATATTAGCAATTCAGTAGTTTCCCACAGGCAAAAAATGGTTAAAAAAATTATTTCATTTCCAAGAAACTGTAGAAAAATTCCTTGATTTTTATTTTATACCTAAATCTAATTTTAAAACGTTTTTTTTTATTAACTATCTCATAAGTTCGAAAATGTCCTCTACCAAACAAGGATTTTTTCGACTCATCTTTCTAGATTTAAAGTAGTATATTAATTAGATAAGTCGTAGCATAATTAGCAAACTAGAGTGAACTGTCTTACAGCTGTACACGAACCTAATCCTTTATCGGATATGTAGATCTACCTTCTTTCTATGAGTTAAATTTTCGACCCCGAAAATAGCAATGACTTTCAGATTGAAGCTTTTGAACTTTGCTCGTAGAACGGGGAATGTTCAAAAGAAAGCAGAAGTTTCAATCTCAATATTGCGTGTGAAACTGGTTCCAGAAATATATCTCATAGAAAAACGGTAGAACTACATTCCCACGCAAACTCGTACAGCTGCCTGTAAGAAGCCAGGAAAAGAAACGCCCATGTTTCTTCATCTACCCTCTTTTCTTTGTATTTTATTGTAATTCTAAAGGGCGGTTTCTTGACCTTGCTTGTTCCAGGTGTCCGAACGTCCACCGAAATAGTGACGCGCCATTTTATCGATATGGACCACGGAATTCCGCTAAATATCCACGCAAGACCGCGACTAGTTGGACGGAGACCGAACGAAATTGTGAACATTGAAACGGATGTGTTCCAAGAGAAATCTTACAAGCAGTATTCGTCACAACATCTAAGAGACGCCCTCATTGCTGTCAAGAAAGGTTACAGCGTTTATGCAGCATCGAATAAATACGGAGTCCCAAGAAAAACTTTACGGAATTGGATGGAGAAATACGATATCAAAAGTCAGTTCTCGAAAGGCCGGCGCGGGGCACGGACGCAGATATTGGACCCCTTAGACCTAATGGTTGAATCCAGGTCTGAAAAATATGAAGAGCCACTGTAAGTCTGTTCTGTAATCTTGCCAAATGTAATTTTAAGTGTTTGGTAGCTCTGTTCAAGGTTGCTCTCGTTTTATGAAATTGGAAAATAACTGTTTTTAGGAAGAAAGTTCTCGCTTTTTTGGATTCTGTGCCTAAAACTTCAAAACAAACCATCTTGTTTTTGTTGTCATTTGCTCATTATTATTATTTTTGTTAATTCCTCCAACTAAGGGAGCCTATAGACTTGCTCAATTTTGTCGATCAAGAAATCGGATCTATAAATTGCACGTAGTTTCTGAAAAATGTTCCAACCACAGTAGGATAATATGAAGTTAATATGACGAATTTTCGTCGCGTGATTCTAATATGTAGATAAAAACAATACTAAGTATGTAGGTAGAAAATCACGGCAGTATATACTCGTATAACGGTTGGTGAGTGAAATTGTATGGAATTCACGAATATTTTAATGTTCAAACTCGATTTTCTCGAAACAAGAGATTTTAGTGGGTTTCATCGTTTTTCAAAAACTACGCCCAATATGCTTCAGCTGCAAACTTTTCACAACTTTAATTAACTGTCAGATTTTTTTGTCGACATTATCGATCGATTTTGTCGATCGACAAAATATATTATCGATAAATTTTGTCGGTCGACAAAATATATTATCGATTAATTTTGTCGATTGACAAAATAGAGCAATAATGTAGGCTCCTTTAGCGCATTAACTGTCTAAAAGTTTATAAAACGAGAGTTAGTCTATTCCTATCTAACTGTATTGTAGTCTTTCGACTAAAATGGTTAGCTTCTGCCATAACTAAGTATCTAACCATGAAGTATTTAAGTCTAAGTGAAATATTCTAGATTTTTCTATCAATATACTTTAACTGCTATATCTTTAGATAAATTGGAATGGAAGTTTGTGTCTACAGGGAGAATAATTTTAAGAACCAAAGATTGTAACACGTAGTCAAAGTAAAAATATTATAGGGAATTATTATAATGGGCATATCTTTACAAAATAAAATCCTGACAATGTAATACCTAGTCGTTTCCCAAATATGTTGTGTTCAGCTTCCAGTCTAACCAGATGCGGCTGAATACCAGTATTTTACACGGAGCGACTGACATCAGACCTCCGCAACACAGTTACTGGACTATGCCGATATCCTAAGGTTAGATCGGTACCCGTATTGACTGTGACATTGTCAATGAAATCCTCACATTATCATAATAAAACTGATAGGGGGGGATAGATATTTTTATGGGATATAATAAATTGAAACGATCCTGGGATCGGGACAAGGTGACAGTTTCCAAATGCTAGATATTAGAACAAGGAACTTATATTCAAACTGACTGCACTGCTGACTAAAATTCAGTCCGATGATTGGGAACACTGTGATTCTTTCTACATGCGCTGGCATGTATGCCAGAAAAAGACAGAGGGCTCCCGACAACGCTACCCATAGGGCCGAATTCCGTCCGGTATTGCAGTAATTGATTTTGAATCTTATATGAACGGGAATACTATTTATTATTGAAGTTCCTTAATTTGTCGATTGTCCAGTTTTGAATATAAATCCTTGGAATAGAAACATCAATGAGGTGTACTGGATTGATATAAGCTTTCGACCAGTCACGCGACCTGTAATGTCATTCCCATACATTTAATTAGCGTATCTATTCTCTAGTGATCGAATATTGTTATATTGTCTAAACCCACTTATGTCACTTCGTGCTGATTTTCAATGCATCTGATATTTAAAATCAGAATTATCAGCCGATGTGTAGTCCCGAGCTGCAGTACAGCAAATCGGGACAATAGAGCCTCAGAAAACACATTCATTGGCCAAACCATTTGAAGAGGATAATGGTGGCTTAGTTCGGTCGCTTAGCTCACTCACTAGTCCATTCCCAATCATCTTCGAAACTAAACCAACCAAGTCGGAGTGCTTCAAATCCCTAGCTCGATCGCTCACTCTTGGTTTGACTATTTGTCAATGGATGACTACACTCCATGGAATGTCGCTCCAATGACCTGTCGAACCTCTGACGTATAATATTCTACTCTTTGAGAGTGACATCACTCTCAAAGAGTTGAATATTAAACTTTGTTTGCTCTAACCATGGTATAATACTATGCTACAGGTATTCTGTTTCCGAGACAGCTATATTGCTTTCACGATAAGTTGATTAATTTGGCAGATGTCAGTTCATGACATGAAAATAAATTGTAATGGCGCTTGTGTATGACAATTTAATTCAAAAAGTATTAAATCAATTTAAAATATTAATAAAGCCTTACCCAAAAGGTTGTTTTAAAATCAGAAACATAGAAACAATATAGTTATATGTGTTTAACGCCATAATTATATATTACATACATGATTTTGAAAAAACCCCGACGCGTTTTCAAACTTGCGTCAGATGGTACCAGTTGCCAGAGACGTGCGTATCGATAAAATAATTTCGATAAATTTATATTAACAGAATTAATATTTTGACTGTCGTAATAATTATAGACGATAGGCTCAGTTGATTGAATAATTAAAATAAGGCTCATTATAGCCCAGTTGCCTTACAAAAGGTCGGTCAGTCCTAAATTTTGGATACGTGATACTGATACCTATGTGTTCTTATAAAATTACAAATTTTGTACCTTGAGTGACCTCGGCGCGCTCTGCCATCTTGGGTTAAAGAACCTAAAAATGAGTTTTTATTAAATAACTCCATATGGGTTTTATGCCAAAAATTATTCACATCAATTTTGTAGAAAATTAAATTCTTATTTTTCATTCCAGACTCAAAATCAGAGGTATTTTATAGGTTTGAAGCCCATGTCTGTCTTTCTGTTTGGCTGTCTATTTCTCTCTCTGTCTGTGTGTCTGTTTGTGGGCTTTTCATAAAAAAACACCTAACATAACACATCCAAAATTCAGGACCGACGAACCTTTCGCAAGATAAACCTCTTTTTCGCGACCCGGCTACTGGGCTTATTATTGGTGATAAATAAACATTTATGTTCACTCATCCCATACCTGCTGGATTCATTATCACATCAGCACGTAATCGTCTATTGTTGAAGATATGCATGCTAATTGACTTAATCCTAATTACTTAAATCACAAGTATTTGAAATGTACATAAAATCACATTACAATAATTTGTCAAATTCTCGCTGAAAGGACAATGGGCGTTCTGGCCCATCAGCGGCCATCAATGAAACTAGTGTCATTTGAAAGGTGAGTGCTTTTAGAATAAATATTGTTCAAGGAGTACGATTAAATATTATTTGGGAAAAAAGATATAGGTAAAATACAAAATGAATGAATTATCATATTTTTTTAATGCTGCAATTTTTATTTTGATGACAAAACATACGAAAAATCTTTGCATTTTGTTTATTTTAATGACGTGTGCATAAATAAATAATGTAAATAAAATATTGGGCTTAAATGTAAATATAAAATATTTGTCATAACCTTAGCGGTAAGCGCACTCTGAGTTGCTGCGCCCATATAATGTGTATAGTTTGATATTTAGGGTGGGCGAGAAACCAAGAGGAAGAAATTCTTTTGCCAGCTGATTTTTAAATGAATTAATCGTTGATGATGATTAAAGCCCAATCATTATTGTAGTTATTAAGTTAAGTACAATATTGTATTATTGTAATCTGGTATAGTTACTTGTTTTCATTTCAATAAATCAACGTATTTAAAAACCTTTATAATATACTTAAATTCATAATTATATCAATGTAGCATCATCACGAGGTGTACAAAATGTTGTATTTAAGATACAAACTGCAGTAATTCCTTTAAATGATTTAATTCGTGTTTTTTTTAAATATTATCCACCTATGATAACTTCTTATCCAAGGAAGTTACAGAAATAATCTCTTGTAGTCTTAATGTGTACATAATTGCCTACTAGAAAGTAAATAGTACAGATGTGGCCGCCGATGGGACAAGCTCCATACAATTTTGCCCATTGTCCTTTTACAAATTTTATCGATAGTTGAATCGACTACAGTCACATGTCTAGCAACTCCTATTGACATGTGTCATTTTAATCTTCTTATCGTGAAAACAATATAGGTCACGTGATTGACACAACACTACGTCACCGACTGTGAGTGCTGTCACCAAGTGTAAATAAATTACCCGAGCAAAATTCATGTTTTCACTTACTTCCTTCTATAAAAAAGCAATTTTGAACTAGTAATTTTATACAGTTTACTTTTTTAAGTAAATAGAAGAATAACATGAAATAGCAAATAGGCAAGTTAGCAATTTATTTTATATTCATTACGAATTTAAAATCTCCTTAACTGTATTGAAGATGTTAATCAATGGCAGCACTGGTCGTGACATTCATGATTCTGGGGCCACACTACGCGAAACGTCAATGCCTATCATCGTGATAAAATATTGCGTTAATTTTAACGCGATAAAGTGAGTGGCTACACTTACAACGGTCAACGTGAATGTTCATTCTTGGCGCTAAAATTGGCGCTAATGTTCCTTGAATTTCAAGACTTTTGAATTTTTAAATTTGTTATTGGATTCTATAATAACCCATTAGGCTTTCCTTCTTCTTTTTAACTTCTTTAATAGTTGCTTTAAAAGGTAATCATTCGATTATTCGTCGCCAAGCATCATTTTGCGATGTACGATTCTTGAAACTTTTGAGTCTCGGATCCCACACGGTTTGCAGAATCTCGAGAAATGTAATTACTTTTTCGTTACTCCACTCCATAGCCATAGTACGTATTTCACGAAGACACGTGCGATCCCGTCGCGGTCACGGTGCACACTGAGATTCGTAGTGTGGCCGTTTCAACGCAATAATTCTCGCGTTAATTTCTTTGATTTACCGCCACTTGAGCTATCGCCTAACGTCAAATGGCAATGTGAATGCCGTTGTCTAATTATCGCGTTAAGTCGTAGCTACACCTACGTTAAACGTCCATCATCGCGATAATTAACGGCACTTCCCGCTAGTGTGGCTCCAGCATGAAGTAGTCTTGAGCCATCGTGGGAAGACTGGTGTAGCATATTATGGTGTATATATTATATTATGGCTCTAACGACAAATCGAGCTAATGACATCATGAATGTAAAGATATGTCCCAATAAACTTTGTGTCTAGTCTAATTTATTCTAATATTATCTTTATGACTAGGTACTTAAAGGTCAGTCTTGAGTACTTCCGAAACTTAAAAAAAACTATAAAAATAGTGTTTATTTAAAACAACACATTAATTTGTTGACAAAATGTTACTAAGTGCCAATAGTTTATTATATGACCAAAAACTATAGACTTATGCCATTTAGTCGATTAGCCAGACAGTCATGTAGAACTATTTATTCGATATTCGATTTATTATTGTTTTAAACGAAATCTAGCCTGATTAAGCCCAAAGAAATGTAAGCATAAATATCACGAAATTTTCGGCGATTGTCTGACTATTCGACTATTCTGACTGGAACGACTTTTACGTCTGACTAAACTGAATAATATAATTAATGTACTTAAACCAATAGTTAACTATAAGTCGAATAATTATATTTTTAGTTCCTAATTCGCCAAAGTAGTGTTAATTCAACCCAAATGTTTAGTAAATTATTACCTTTTTTTTTGTTTGTTAATTATTTATAATTATTGTTGAGTTTGTTTTTCACTGGCAACGACTAATAGTAAGTAATAGTAATTATAAAAAAGTAATTATCGTACTTAATTTTAATGTGTGAATAATTCTACTATTTTTGTATTTTAATTAGGTTACAGAATTATGTAGAGAATGTAGTTATTATCTTCGCCTACCCCGATGTGGGAGTAGGCTTGAATATACATAGAATTATTATAGTTAATAAGGAAACTATACTTTTTCCTAATTATATCTATCCTGCCCTATTGGCAGGTTCTGTTTACCTAAACGAAACTGTACCCCATAGTACGAGTGAGTACGAAAACTGCAATAGTTTTTGTGAGCTCGATAAGCTCTATCTGTCTCTTACACACCAGCAAGAGAAAGAGACAAATACAAGGTTAGTCAGAAAGGGGGTACTAATCCGAAGGGGTGTTAAAGTACACACAATAATGAGTAACTTTTGTTCTACCACTTTCCCCAAAAGTCAATAGTTAAACAGAAATATCTGTTCAAAAATTACATAAAAAATATGCTAAAATCTACCTATCCTCAGCTATGATCAGCTGTGTTTACATTTTTGGTCATATTTGGGGTCACGAATTAGAAACTCCATTTTCTGAAATCGTAACTAAAGAAGGGGACGAAGAATTTTTTGAAAAAACTAAAATAAAAATATTATAGGTACATGGAAATAAAAATTATTGAATTTTGAAATTTTAACCCTTGCTTTAAAACCGTCATCTGTGATATTTTAAATGGCCTGCGTATTGGTACCCCCTTTCCGACTAACCTTGTATATTATTCAGTTTAACGAGCTCACAAAAACTATTGCAGTTTTCGTAATTTGCAAACTCGTACTAGTACGTAGTAGTACTAGGGGTACAAGTTTGCAATGGGAGGTTCTACGAAAAACGAAACCAGATGGAAGCACCACCGCAAGGAAAAAAGCGAAAGAAAAAAAAAAAAATTGTCGCCAGACACAGAAACAGACACAATACTAAAGGAGGGCTGTGTCCCTCGGCTTCCTCTGCTGCGCCAGACAGGTCTAGTTCAGCATAATACCAGGAAACAAAGTCCCTGGCGCTGGTTTTTGAACTCAGTACTCATCACAACCAATCAGAACGAGCTGAATGGCCATTATCAAATACATTTTAACCAATGAAATTGCTCTGGTACTGTCGACAGTGGCGCCGTAAGTTTCTTAGTTCCCCAACCCATTGTATAATTTTTCATTCATTTTGCAACGAGTTTTTGAGTTCCGCGCTCTGCGATTAGGAGTATTGGAATTTACCAAAGAGCAATGGAGCGCAGTATTCTACGCGTTAAAAGAACAGACAGAATACGAAACGCTACGCTCCAAAACGGGGATAATAGATGTAGGCAAAAGGCTGCCAGGCTCAAAAGGGAATGGGCAGGTCACGTCAGCCGCATGCATAACGAGCGCTGGGCAAGAGTCTCCACGCAATGAGTGCTTGAAGATGAACAGCACCGCCGAAGTCAGCTCAGAAATAGGTGGCGAGATAACCTAGACGCGTACAGCGTGGGCTGGTTTGATGTTGCACAGGAAAGGAGTACATGGAAGAACTTGGGGGAGGCTTTTGCCCAGCAGTGGGAAAGAACAGGTTGACATAAAAAAAATGAAGAATGGGCGCCATGGCCGTATACTAAGCTTCCTGCGGGAAGGTTTTATTCGTGCATATGGAATGTGAGGGCTATAATTGCACCCACAACTCAGGAAAAGCCTTTAAAGGGTAGTAAAACGGTTATTATTAAATTAAAAAACAAAGTTGGGGGGTAGAGGGGAGCTAATGATGTCACATTTGGCAATACTGCTATCTGGGCCCCTACAAATTCAGTTCTGATATGAACGAAATATGATTCACCTAATGTGACGGTTTTAGTCCTCGTCAACGTTCGCAGTTTGTTTTTATTAGAGCCTAGTTGGATGCTACTGCCCATCCTCTTTTGTTGCTTCTTAAGACACCCACTAGAAAGGACTGGGTGGCCTTTTAGTAGCCGGGACCACGCGGCAATATCGTATACTAAATCAGTAATAAATTACTATATTTATTCACAGTTGTAATTTAATTTTTTATGCAAGTTTAGAAAATTTTAGTAAGTATGTGTTCTTATTTTACAATAAGCCAAAATAATTATTAATCTACAACATAATTGATGTACTTAATTAAATTGTAAGTAAAATAATTATTGTAAGTGAACTAATTATAACGTAATTATAATAACTCTGCGATTTAATTCATCAATTAAATTCCCTTTCATTACGACAGAATTTCCCATTTGTGTCATACGTATTGGGATTTTATTTTCATCACGTTGTTATGCAGTTTGGCTCAAATCACTTATTTTTTCGTCCTTGATAAGATGAAATTCGCTTTTAGCGCCTATCGACTGCTATTTTGTTATTCAGCAATAGCTAGATATAGGCAGTACTTATGACTTCCCTGTCCCATTGTGTCTTTTTATATTGCCTTTTCTGTATTTTTTGTAATAACGTGCCATCACGTCGTCATCTTAAAATATTGGACAAAAATGTTTTTGAAATTCCCATTCCTGGGAAATTTTGTTGTAGTGAATGGGAATTGAGTCGTAGGTTTACATGCCAGTATCTTGAAACTATGTGTTACGGGTGATTGTATCTACAGATAATAATTATTAATAATAATGATTTTTGTCGTGTAAATGTTTTATTTTTTTTATTTAAAAATCCTATTATCCTGTCCTGTTTTCAAGTACATATTAAAATATAATCAATCTACGTTTTCTTGCAAAGTATTTAGCACCCATTAGTGCCTAAAGCCTCGTATTCACTAAGGGACCAATGTCCCGCTACACGTATCGCTAGAGATGTCAGGCGAAGTCGGGCGACGTCGGGCGAAGTCGAGGGACGTCGGGTGACGTTGCAAGACAAGTCTGACAGCATCGCGCTACTTGTCGGCGTGTCGCTTCAGTTGAGGGATAAAATTAGTGTAGACGTGTGTTGCGTAACACTGTGTACGAACGATGTACTGCTGCAACGCTGCAACCAATAGATTTTATCGGACGAAAACGAAAAAAATCGCGAGTCAAGATGTCCGGCGACGTTGGTCGACATCGCCCGACGTTGCCCGAATTCGCTAAACATCTCTCTAGGATTTTTGTGCCCTAGTGAGAATATGAAGCTTTAAGCCGTGTTTTCATTTTGCAAGTAGGCATGCAAGTAATGAAAACATTAGGTTGCGTGCAAGTTATATATTCCATTGAGTTGCAACCTACATGCAAGTGTGATGATATAATTGCGTGCAAGCTATTAGCATAATTAAAAGGCAAAACCAATAGTGCCGATTGTCTTGTTCACCAACTAAACTAAAATTAGAGAATTGCTATCTTTTACTAACAGATAGCGCGAGAAAAGGACGGTGATAGACAACAACTAAGTTAGACTAACTAAGTAAGTTAGAGATGTCAAACTAGTTTACGTCTTAAACTTCATCGTGTTTTTAGTCGACACGATCTGACGTGTCGACTAAATATGAATGAAAGTAGTTGAACTAAATTTGACAGCTCTTATTTGCGTCCGTCTTTTTCTTATTTTATTAGAGTAAGAAGGATGTCATTAGCCTAAATTACGTTTAGTATGTGCACCAATTTAGTGCCGGATTATCGCAGTATGGTCATTTGCAGGCAAATCTTTCCGCCAATTTTAAACTTTGAAACTTATGAACAACTCGCACAGCAGAGGTGTTTTTAAATGTTACTATTAGCACAGTGTAAGTACCTACTTACTACATACAGTGGGTCAACGCCCATACATTAGACAGGTCCTATGAAATGTCAAAATTATGTAGGGGCGGAGGTTATGTCCCAAGTATGCAGTATGGCTACTCGGGACATAACCTCCGCCCCCTTCACCCCGCAACCCCGCACGATTGTTCTGCGACAATGTTCTATGTTGACCAACTGTAAGGAGTAAGATATAGATAGACTGTGCTATTAGTCTGTATCAACCCACTGCTGGACAAAGTATCCCTCATGATTACTAGGCCTTTGGGTATAAGGCCAGTGAGGACCATTTAAAAAAAGTTATGATTAAGTAGGATTTTTTTTTAAGGTTCCGTGCCTAAAGGGTAAAACGGCCTATTACTAAGACTCCACTGTCTGTCCGTCTGTCAACAGGCTGTATCTCATGAACCGTTATAGTTAGACAATGGAAATTTTCACAGATGATGTATTTCTGTTGCTGCTATAACAACAAATACTAAAAAACAGAATAAAATAAATACACACATCAAAAGTGTCTAGGGATCAACATATATTTTTGCAATAACTTTTCTCCTGATTGATATTAATTAAAATTTTCTTTAAGGATTCATCAAATAAAGTGTTTTCGTTTGTCACAGTAACGATAAACCAAGTCACCTTTGCATTAATAAAGAAATTTGCCATTTTCCTAATAAAGGGATTTTTGACATTTGAACCACTAACACAAAAGTTCGAAAAAAAGACTGAAATAACAGTTTTCTTTAAAATTTTATTGGGTAACTTAAACAATTAATAATCCGTGTTTCTACCGCGAACACTAACAACACAAGAACATCGGTTTGGCATACTCAAAATGAGTTCATCCAAATCACGCTGTGGAATGGCCGCCCATGTTCGTTGCAACAACAAAAAAAGGTCTTCTTGCGACTGGATACCCTCCATATTCGGCAGAGCTCTTCTCTGTAGCATATCCCATGCGTGCTCAATCGGGTTCAAGTCTGGCGACTGAGCAGGCCAGGGCAGGACATTGATGTTAGCTGCGGCGAGAGTCTGTCTTACAACTCTTGCGGTGTGCGGTCGTGCATTATCATGCATTAACTGAAATAAAGGACCGATTTGCGCTTGTAGAGGAACGATGACGTCTGATACAATCGTCTCAGCATAAATTTGAGCGTTGAGGTTGCCTCTGATCCAAATCAACTCAGTTCTTCCGCCGATCCAAATACCCGCCCATACCATGATGGTTCCACCACTATAAGGATGGACTTCCTGGCAGGATTTTAATCGCTGTTGGCGTCCAGGGGTTCTCCAGTGTCGTATACGTCTTGTATCCGGTCTCATACCAAAACGAGACTCATCAGAAAAGCACACGAAACGCCATTGTTCTTCTGCCCAATTTCTGTGTCCAAGAGCCCATTGATATCGAATCCTACGATTGTGCATTGCTATAGGTGGTACCCGTAGCGGTCTTCGGGAATGAAGGTTCACTTCATGCAAGCGGTTTCTGACTGTTTGGTCGCTAATTAAGTTCCCTGAAGAGTGATGAAGCCTCACGGCTAACATCATGGCGGTTATTGTTGGAGCTCTTCGAGTTAAGATTTGAATGTATCGGTCTTGTCTCCGTGTGGTGCAGCGATACCGTCCTCCATGGCGCTCAGCCACGGTACCAGTGCTTCGGTAACGTGTCCAAAGTCGACTGATAACACTCTGACTTGTATTCAGAGCTAAAGCCACAGTACGTTGCCGGGAACCAGCTTCTATCATTCCCACGGCTCTGAGCATTTCTTCCCTGCTTAAATGACGTCGCCGCTCCATAATAACGTTGGTTTTAATCAGTAGTAGGGAAACAGTAGCACTAATAATGTCTTCAATGCGTTGTATGTTTTTATAGGGAAAATATTGACAGCTGATTTTCATCTTTTACTCGAATTTGATTCACAGTTCCTGATTCAAATTATGAAATGCACCAAAAAGGATCCATATAAATTTATAAAATCATAAATTTATTACAAAGCCACATCTCAATCTCAAGAAATCCGCATAAAAATGCTTGATCCCTAGACACTTTTGATGTGTGTATATACGGGGGCTCCCATACAACAGACATGATTTTTTTGCCGTTTTTATAGATAATGGTACGGAACCCAATCCCTTTAGTCCAAGGGTGGACAAACTTTTTTCATCAGGGGCCAGAAAAACGCAAGCAATTTCGAAGGGGGCCAGAATTCCAAAAAAATATGTACCGTATTTTGTAAAACTAACGTATTTCGTAAAACTAACGTTTTTGAATGAAATAATGGGGCAGAACAGAACACAATGGGGAACATTACCTCAAGTGTGAGTTTTTTACGTTACTACTGTAGTTGCGTCACGCCAAAAATGTCAAACAAATTTTTAGTCACGCTATTCGCCGCTAGAGGCGCTGCCTGAATTTTCATACATTTTTGGTGTGACGCAACTACAGTAGTGACGTAAAAAAAACTCACACTTGGGGTACAGGTATTTATTTTACACCTATTTGTATCGATGAGGCTGCGAAAATATATTTTCGAGGACCTTGGTTCATGCTCTTAAAGGGAGGGTTGCATTTTCAGAGGCAGACTAAAACATTGAAGGAATAACATGAATAGTAGGTATATTTTTTCAATTTCACTAAGCAAAGTTTGACAAATATTGGAGCCGATTTTCTTCTTCACCAACTAAACTAAAATTAGAGAATTGCTATCTTATAACAGACAGCGCGAGAAAAGGACGGTGATAGATAACAACTAAATTAGAGATGTCAAATTAGTTACGTCTTAAACTTCACCGTGTATTTAATCTACACGTTCTGACGTGTCGTCTAAATTATGAAACTAAATTTGACAGCTCTTATTAACGTCCGTCCCTTTCTTATTTTATTAGAGTGAATGAGATAGCAATAGGCTAAATTAAGTTTAGTTCGTCTAAATCAGACTCGGCAACATTTTTGATTAAAAAATTACAAGACACCCGTTGGTATTTTTGTGCAGACTTCCCGATAGCAAACGTGCAGTGCCAGTACGACAGTCCGTCTGATACGGAGCCAGACCGGCCCGGAGCCGTCGCACGACCGCCGGACGACCACACGTACGACACGCGTGACGAGCCGCCTGCCTTCATCATACGACACGTCAATAATGTGAGTCATATAAGCTAACACATGTTGACAGTTGTATAAAGGACAAAGCTAAAAAAGCAATTTACAAAAATCTGTCAGGGTAGACAGAGAATCCAATAGCCGGCGGAGACGCGTAACGGCGATACTCCCTTTCATTCACACATCACAGTATTACACTACGGCGTTTACAGCCCATAACACTCCACGACACCACGATAGCATATCAAATCAAATAGTTTTCCCGCTTCAAACGTATAATTATCGAGTTTTAACAAATAATAAACACTGAAACACTCTGTGACAGTCGCGTCAACTGCCATCAAATTTAATGCCGAACGACTTGATAAGTCGGTTAGTGACGACAGTTTAACTACTTCTCTTTCTTACAAGTCCTAATATGCGTCCTGTTTTGAGTGAATGAAACAAAACATATTACGCCGTCTATAGGTTTTTCTGTCTACAAATGTCAGTGTGTCTCTTGAAAGAACACATTTAGAGCCCAAATAAACGTCCGATACTTGCCTCCGATAGTCGGTTCCGATAGTCTGATCAGACTATCGGAAGGCCTCCGCGTCATAAATTTGTTTGAACATGAATAACACGTACGATCAGACTGTCGGATCGGATGTCAGAATCGTTAGCATCGTCGGGGCGTCGTCGTCGTCCAGAAACAATCGGAGACGAGAATCGTACGTGTATTTCATGAATCCGATAAGATAGTCGGATGAGTCGGATCCGGCTCCCGGAAGCAACTATCGGACGTGTATTTTGACCCTTACTATAGAAAATCGAATTTGTCTACAATTTTACGTCAAACCTTAAAGCAACGCGGTCGAAGCCGACCGCGTTGCTTTATGCGTCGAACCGTTCAAATGTTTTATTATTATGAGATTTTTTTCCTAATTAAGTAATAAATACTTATACTATAATCTGTCTTTTTATTTTACAGGCATTAACATTACAGAGTCCGCCTCATTTCCCCGAGGTCAGGCCTAAGATAATGACAATAGGCCCTGGGTCCTCGGCCTCTGTCAACGTCATTCACGTAGGAGATAGACCACAGGTGGGTAACGCCATAAAGTTCATCTCTATCACGGAGCAAATACAAAGAGGAGATGTTGTAATGCGATTTTCTGATGCGTGACATTTCACGGGGCGAGGGGAACGTCACACCCCGACTACTTCTATATTTTCCATCTAGCGGTGAATAGGAAGAACTAAAAGCTTCGGATATTATAAATAACTAACACGTGGTTTAATCATATTACGCTAGATGTCTCTAGTGTCACAAAAGTAATAAATTACGTGTGAAACTAGTTATATAAGTAAAATGTTATGCTATCCATGGCATTGGTAAGTGTAAGTTTTTTACGTTACTACTGTAGTTGCGTCACGCCAAAAATGTCAAACAAATTTTTAGTCACGCTATTCGCCACTAGAGGCTCTGCCTAAATTTTCTTACATTTTTGGCGTGACGCAACTCTACAGCAGTAACGTAAAAAACTCACACTTGCTTGGGGTACAGAAAGTTTATCCGAGTACCTTTTGCAAGATAACACACAACACTTTCTTTATTTCTTTCAAACAACAAAGAAAATAATAAAATGGGATGGAAGCGCGAACGCAGTGCGCACAAGACGACTGACAAAGACCACGCCCACGGTGATGACGTCAGGACTTAGCTGGTATCACAGTGCACAGTTGCTTAGGCTAACTCCTCTTTGGTTTTGCTTCGTGATCTCTATTCACCATAATATGGTGAATAGAGATTGTATTTATATGTCTCACGGCTGGACAAAAAGGTCCAGCCGTGAGACATAGTATAGTAATAGACAAAGTATGGCAACTATTTAACCCTTTGACCGCTACGGACGTCTATGTCAAATAAAACGTGCTCACGACGCCTCCGAGGGCATTGCACGTCGAAAACACCACTTTTTTTACATGTAAAAGGTTTGATATCCATATACGTTCGTGGCGGTTAAAAGGTTAAACAACAAATACAAAACATGGATAATATAGCTATTTTACAGTTTTGATAAAGACATTTATGTTTTTTCGACAGCAGTTTCCTAGAATTTACGAAATGACCGGTATATAATAATAATAATAATAATAAACGTTTATTTCAGAATCACTTCCATATTTGTTAGTAACAATGTAAACTTATAAACTAGTGTTAGTAAAATTTATTCTACGCTGTGTGAGGCACGCCAATCTGGGGAATAGATACCTATTTGACGGCGTGCAGTCGTATCCACCGTCCCAAGATCGGAGAGTCCCACCTATCAGCCAACACTCTAAGAATGGTGTTGGGGCTGCCGCGAACACGGTGTAGTAGAGATGCGCATCTCTTGCGCATGATGGCCGAAAAACTGTCAACGTCCGCGTCGGCAAACATGCCAGACGCGCTACAAAATCGCGGCAGCCCCATCAACACCCGGAACGTGTTGTTATATTGTGTGCGCAGGCCACTATATGCCCTTTGCGTAAAGTTCACCCACAGGCTGCACGTGTAAAAGGATTGGCAGTAGGCTTTGAAAAGCGTCACCTTAACCTGAGCCGTACAACGTGCAAACCTGTGGGCCAACATCCCACATCGAACCGCCAGTGACCTGCGCTCCCGTTCTACATCAACGTTATCTTTTAAATCGTCTGAGACCCAATGACCCAGATATTTAAAATTTGCAACTCTTTTTAGAGGTCTGCCACACAGCATGACTGGTGGAATTGTGTTGTAGCATTTACTACCTGCTTTAAATATCATGAATTCGCTCTTTGTTACATTATATTTGAGCCCGTGGGTCCCAGCATACGATTCACACACGTTAATCATTTTCCTTAATGCTCCGACCGATGGGCTCAGCAGAACCATATCGTCTGCATAACTTATATTATTAATGCATACACCATCAATATGACAGCCGATTCTGGTTCTGCTAAGCTCATCGATCAGATTATTCATGTACAGATTAAACAACGCGGGCGAAGACAGCCCCCCCTGCCTTACCCCACACTCAAGCCTATACTCAGCTGAAAAGGAGTTTGCCCATCTGACACGGTTCTGCTGATTAGCGTACCAAAATTTAAATAAATTTATTACTTCCCGGGGCACATCCGTCTCATGCTGCAGTTTACCCCATAGCACATTATATGATACAAGGTCAAACGCTTTTGACAAATCTAGGTAACACGCAAATATTGGTGTCTTCCTTGCTGTATAGTACTGCACAGTCTGCTTAAGGCTAAGGATAGCACTCTCTGTAGATAAACCGGGCCGAAACCCGAATTGAGCATCGTTTATTGTTAGATGTTTATCAAGCTGGCATACAAGCAGACTGTCCAGTACCTTAGCAATTATCGTCGCTAAAGAAATAGGTCTATAATTAGATAGCACAGACGAATCTCCCGTTTTATTTTTGATGATCGGTATTACAATTGTACGCATTAATTTTTCAGGTAAATAAGAATGACCAAGACATAAATTTAAAAACATATATAACACTCGTGGCAAGTGGATCCCAGCATGCTGCAGGTGCTCAATGCTGAGACCGTCATGCCCGGGCGATTTTCCTCTAACCATGTTCTTAATTGTAGCAGCAATCTGTTTCGCAGTAAACGTGACGCTTCGCCCAGAGCAGACGGTCCCGGAATCGGGCGCAGGCAACTGCGGCTCGTTGTTTATATGAGGACTCATATATCGTTGAACAGAGTACCTATACTATTAAAATTGAGATTTATATTTCCAGATGAATCTATCATCAGGCATCTGCCCGTCCTCGCAGCCGACTGAGTACAGTATAAACAAGCGCATTCGTCGCAGCGAGGTAGTACTCCGTCAGGCCGCAGACTGCGTCAGTCGAGGACTGACATTCCAGACTGTGTCCGAGCAGTTCAACATACCTATATCTACAATACGGTCAGTTATTTTAGCAGCCAACGTCCACTATTATACACGGACACACATTATTTTAGCTCAGTCTTTCTCAAAGTGGGCGATAACGCCCCCCTGTGGGCGCTAGAGGCCTATTGGGGGGCGGTAAAAGTAATGTTTGCGATTGTGATTTTTAAGATTTTGTAAAGTTAGAAACTTTAGGGGGCGTTAGAATATAATTGATTCTCAAAGTGGGCGGTAGACGAAATAAGTTTGAGAACCTCTGTTTTAGCTTATCTGTACCTCTTGACTTTTTTTGTTAACTACTGTAGTTGCGTCACGCCAAAAATATATGAAATTTTAAGCAGCGCCTCTAGCGGTGAATAGCATGAGTAAAAACGTGGGTGCGATTGGTTTGACACCTAACATAGTAAACTATTCGTTACGGAAACGTGTAGTAAACTACCCAACTCATAATTGGAGTAAAGTACCCCAGGTGTGAGTTGGGTAGTTTACTACACGTTTCCGTAACGAATAGTTTACTATGATTAGTATCAAACAAAATTTTAGTCACGCTATTCGCCGCTAGAGGCTCTGCCTAAATTTTCATACATTTTTAGCGTGACGCAACTGCAACAGTTAATAAAAAAACTCACACTTGGAGTACTGGTCAATAGTTACGGACTATATTATTGGCGAAATACCCCGTTAACCTATTTCTGTTGATTACAGATTCTTCATGGCGCGGAAAGGTATTCTGCCGCGACGTAGACGAGGCCGTAGTACTCAGGTAATTTTTAATTCTTTAACTTGATCGCATTTGACCCTTTTTTTCCTGGGTTTATCCTTATTGATGCCCTTCGCCTGGGGAAGGCGAAAGGTTATGCCGGACTATTACCGGCTAAAAACCCACGATGTTCCTTCTCCTGACCCTTGGCCGGGATCGCGGGATTCGCAGCTGCATGCACCGCGACCCCGACAGGCCTCGGTCCGCCAGCCCCCGGCGGACCTCTCCTCTCCTACTGTAGGGCCTTGCTCCATGTCCTTCTGAGAGGTGCGCACGGAACACTGCGCGCCGCCTTGAGGGCCTGTTACTGGGGGCCTACTCCCTAAGTCCGTCAATGAAGTTAGTCGCCCGTCCGAAAGTAGCCCGAAACGTAGGAGTGAACAAAACAAGTGTCAAGTTCAACTTTTCGGACGGGCAAAAACACATCGGTAGTAGAGACAACTGTCAAATCGTGTTGTCATTCATTTTTAGTTCGGGCCCCGAAACAATCGTATTTTCGTAGGTGATCGGGAGTAGGAAACGCTCGTAACTAAGGCCGAAACCACGGACTTCGTGCTTAGGGAGTAGACCCCTGGTCGGGCGACGGGTGTCGCATTGACCCTAGTTGCACCTGGTCGTAAGCACAGACAGGGTCTATACATACTATGCAGGGTCTTCACATAGGCTCTAAGATGGAGTACACGTGTCACTGTCACTAAACGTGTCGTCAAAAGTGCTTACACTTACTTTTGACGACACGTTCAGTGTAGTTGTTACTCGATTGGCTTCTACGCTACAGGTCATGGGTTCGAACAAATATTTGTGGCCTACACATACTTACTTGTTTCTGATCTGGAGCCCAATTCTAACAAAAACTTTTATCAATTGCAACTGAATCGTTTACTCAGACAGTTTTCGTTTACAAAAACTATTAAATTGTTTAACAACAAAAACAAAACCAAACATTTTGACAGTTTTCGTAAAAGAAAACTGTCTGAATGAACGATTCAATTGCAATTGATAAAAGTTTCTGTTGGTAGAATTGGGCTCCAGGGCGTTTGTGCATGTGAAGATATGTCTATGAACGTACCCACTAAAGGAGAAAAGCTAGTGAGGGGCAGACCAAAAAAAAATAATCGAAAAATTTGCTTTCCGTCCCTCCTTATCACTGTTTATTGAATCAATGTATATTATTTCTGCAGCCAAGTCGCCCCTGCAGTAGTCCAGAGCCTCCCTTCCACATGCAGCACTTCAAGTTGCCCGATATGGTCGCAATGAGAGTGGACGATGAGGACCCGCCCGCGCAATAAGTATAGCCTAGCCTTATTACTATGTTGGTCGGCTGTCTCTTACCAGATACGGCTGGAATCAGTGCTCTGGACTTTGGAACTCAGAATACTGGTATCCTGGAAGTATAAACTTATCAGATTTATGGCTGATTTTACTAAAGTCGGGTAAACTTTTTCTGAAGGATAAGTTAGACGTTTTCACAGAATTTATTTGGTAGAAGGACCGACACGATTTTTTGAGGGGTTGGGGAGGTTATTACCTAGTTATTTCCTAAAGACTCAATGTCCCAAGTGTCACGGTAACGGAGATATGTTTTTTTTTAATGACCCCTTGTCTCGCTAGCTTGCTACAACTGAATTAAAAATAGCATTTAGGGTTTTTTATTATTTACATTTATTTGACTTTGGAAGCGTACGTGTCCAAACGTCTAAACACACTATGCCGGCTGATATGTTCCGACGTATTCTGCTGATATGACACACCATAAGTGCTGAACTTACGCGGCAGATATTCAATTGCACAAACTTGTGCCTGCCTCCCGCTGCTACCCGCCCCGGATCTTCGTCGACAATCTAACTGAACTTTGGTCGCGTATAATGTGTACTCTACAGAATACGTTGCCGCCGAATTGTCGCTGAACTTACGCCCGACCGAAGTTCGGCTGTACACTATAACGCGACGTAATTTCGGCATAATGTGTCGGCAGTAATTCAAATAGCATTGCAGGCGTAATCATGCCGAACTTCGGTTGCGTATCTTCGGCATAGTATGTATGACATGAGTATTTATTTATTTATTTAAACAATTTAACTAGAACGGTCACAGACCAATTACACTAATTAAATAGAATTACAATTTTCGCTAACTACTCACATAATCATCATTACACAAAATGAATAAGTAATAGATTACATTTCATTTAAGTACATAAAATATAACAGACAACAAAAATTACGAATCAAAATTGAAACCGATCATACATCTCTCTCACACATCTTCAAGCAACCCGACAACAGATTCACCCATCCATCCTCAAACAAATCAGTGTCTGGGTATGAGTCCAGGAGATCGTTGAGTGCGGAAAGGGTGCGCAGTATTGGGGACTTAGCTCGGCTTAGAGTACGGCACGCTGGCACTGCAAGCAATTTATGTCTCCTACCTCTCAGATAGTTACTAGGGGTAAAGAGTCGACACAGTTCATTAAGCAAATCGGGTGAGTCGATTTTTCCACGTAGGATCTTACACACCGTGACAATTTGGTCAAGGTTCCTTCTGGTTTCGAGGGAATTGTAACCGAGACAACCCAGGAGAAACTTGGTGGGGTAAAGATATGGGTAATATCCAAAGACCCTCTTGTAAAGATATCTAAGGTACGCCTTCTGTACTTGACAGTATGACACTATGAGTCATTTTCTTGAAACGAATTGTATTTAACAATGATTTCATTATAATAAAAATACATTTCAGAATACAACAAAAGTTATTTCGTGATATTACAACCATAAACAAAACAGTTGTGACGACTTATAGACAAGAATTTAGGTAATTTAAAAAAAACATATCTCCATTACCATGACACTTGGGACATGAGATCTATGGGTAATAACTAGCTAAAGACCTCCGCAATCCCTCAAAAAGTTGTGTCGGTCCATCTACCAAACACCGTGTATACAAAAGCTTTCAAAATGTCTAACTTATGCAAGCTGTCAGAACATTAACTTTATTCTTTAAATAAAAGTTAAATCGGTTCTTTATGGTGGCGACTGATCTAAGCATTCGATCGTATTATAACATTCAGAGCGAGCATGTTACGTCATTAGCTAAAATCCCCGTAATATGCTCGTTCCGAACTCTGTGCTCGTTGTACAGCGGGCTAATAACGCCGCGTTTCGTGAAACATATTTCGTTTCATATTTGAAGGGCTGCAATAATGATGAATGTCCAAAGTTTCTTTAATTCTAAGTAAGTATGTCATTCGGACACTTGATATATGCAGTTCGTAATTAATTATAATATTAATACAGGTTACTATGTAACCTAGCTAGGAAACCACAGCCATCCTTGATTTTGTTATTTGTTAAAACTATTTGTTGTAACTGTAACAGACTGTACAACACTTTTTTTTTTGAGAAAATAAAATATTATTAAAATATTAATCTCGTTTACAAACTCAGCAATATCGGTTACAGTCCCGAGATAAATACGTTTTTAAAAATCGGATACACGGCTAGAACGCTCAGCATCATAAGTGTTCTCATCTTTAACGCTGACTTTTCTTTCACAATTTATAATATTAAAAAGCAAATATCTTAAAACAAAGTAAAAAGGACATTTATCATTATTGCAGTGGACCCTTCATTTGTAATTATAACTGTAAGTGGCCTGCACATCTAGCAACTGTAAACATGTAACTGCCAAATGCAGCTTGAAGGCAATTAGAATGTAGTCAGTGCAACTGTGACAACTGTCGACTGGTTGTGCTGTCTGTACACTTGCATTTTGCGAATATGAAACGAAATATGTTTCACTAAACGCGGCGTTAGTAGCCTTCCAAGCATTTGATCGTAATGTAACATTCGGAGCGAACATGTTACGTCATCTGCTAAAATTCGCGTAAATTGCTCGTTCCGAGCTCTGTGCTCTGTCGTAATGCTCGCTATATACAACTGGCGAGGCATAAAGGTAAGTATAGACTAGCGAATTTATGTAACATTTCGTCGGACAAAGACACGAGCGCGAACGCAGCACACGCGACCTGCAGATCCGACATTTCAACGAAGAGTAAACGCAAAATAGAAAGGAAGGTTACAGGTAAATGCTCACTCGCCGTGAGCATTACTTCAAACACCGTGTCGAGCATTCGCAGGAACGTTGCATTATATGGAAATGCTTTTTTAAATTGAGCTTTTGCTTGTATTGTACCATTTGTAAAAAATTTGCATCACATGGAAATGCTCGAGAAAATGCTCTAGTGTATACTCACCTTAAGCTGAGCATTTGTGTGAGTGCACATAGAATCGATTGCCAAAAAACAGTATAAATCGGTTTAAGCCAAGAAAAGGACGCCTCTGCATTCATTCTCACACAAGTGCAAAGCTTGCGAGGCCGAGCGGACGGTAACATGTTACATTACACGAATATGATACAGATCAGTCGCCGCCTTTAGCATACCTTGAATATAAAGTAAATGAAAGGAGATGTTTCAGATATGTATGGAGCCTGGGCCAGCACCATGTACACTATATGGAAATATAGCTATACAATAAAGTAACCGTTTTTTAATGTTAATTTTCTATAATTTTACTTTGTTTAATTGTACATTCAAGTTAACTTCGTCAAGGAGAGCAACACAACACAAAAATATGGTGGATGGAAATTTTCTGAAATGTCATTTTGACAACTGTTGACATGTCATTGACCCCATAGTGTTTATTTCTTGTGTACTTACATAACCTATCTACGAGTACGTTGTTTATAGACGAAAATACTTGGATTTCGTTATATTTATAATGAAATAGAACTACAGGTGTTGTACTCGATTGCGTCACACACACACCACGAAACCTAGGACTGTCAAAGTTGTCAAACTCATGTTAATGTCAAACACAACTGTCATGGCTACTAGAAAAAAAGGGTTAACATATTAAAAAACGTCCCCAAATAATAATTCCAGTACAATTGTACTCTTCTTCAAATTAATTTATTTGTATTTTTATGGTAATCCCCTATTTTTTTCCTATTTTTCTATAAACTGTACATAGTGGTGGCCCAAAATCAAACATCTCCTTTGAAATTGCCTTAGAAAACAACTGACATAGGCCTCAAAAGTATATAGAGACTGCAATATTACGAAGAATAAGGTCTTACAATAATAATTATATTAGAAATGTGTATAATTTTGTAGTAGATATATCAGGATTTGACAAGATTTCGTGAGTTGGCCGGTTATTATGCGAATTACGCAATATATCAAGAGTGTGTTTTTATTTATTTTTCGTTTTGACCTGTGTAAAGTGCCACCAGACACTATATATCTAATCATTTCACACAATACCCAGCTATTTTAAGTTATTTTAACTACAATTGTTACAATCCTAATTCTGTATAGCTCAATATATCTAATCATTTCACACAATACCCAGCTATTTTAAGTTATTTTAACTACAATTGTTACAATCCTAATTCTGTATAGCTCAATGTATCTAATCATTTCACACAATACCCTGCTATTTTAAGTTATTTTAACTACAATTGTTACAATCCTAATTCTGTATAGCTCAATATATCTAATCATTTCACACAATACCCGGCTATTTTAAGTTATTTTAACTACAATTGTTACAATCCTAATTCTGTATGGCTCAATGTATCCAGCCATTTCACACAATACCCGGCTATTTTCAGTTATTTTAACTACACAATCCTAATTATTCATAACTCAAAATAGCCGGGTATTGTGTGAAATGGCTGGATACATTGAGCCATACAGAATTAGGATTGTAACAATTGTAGTTAAAATAACTTAAAATAGCCGGGTATTGTGTGAAATTCAATATATCTAATCATTTCACACAATACCCTGCTATTTTAAGTTATTTTAACTACAATTGTTACAATCCTAATTCTGTATAGCTCAATATATCTAATCATTTCACACAATACCCGGCTATTTTAAGTTATTTTAACTACAATTGTTACAATCCTAATTCTGTATGGCTCAATGTATCCAGCCATTTCACACAATACCCGGCTATTTTCAGTTATTTTAACTACACAATCCTAATTATTCATAACTCAAAATATCCAGCCATTTCACACAATAACCGGCTAACATACCTTGGTTATTACTCGCAATTCAGAGAATACGCCAAATCATAGGCAGCTGATATAACTGAAATGTAACATTGTGAATATTAGTAATTAGAATCTCAATAACATAAAAACTGTATAAATACTTGTAGCTATGTAGTAATATAAATATACAGCCTGTAACAGAAAGGGTATATCTATCCGAAAGGGGTGAAGAGTGTATCAGGTATAGAATCTCTGTGCAAAGTTTCAGCTCAAAATAAATTACTCAAAGAATTGATACCAAATTTTTGGTTTCGCAGGTTTATTGAAATCAAATCATAACAAACGTGTCACTGCACTACGAGGGTCAATAACTTCTCACGTCCATTTGCTAATATTAAGTTAAATCTCTTTCGCGATCTGTGCGCCTAGTACACGCTGTAGGTAGTGTGCCGCCGCGGCCGCCCTATGTCGGCGCGAACTGACGGGATCAAACGAGCCGACAATGCGAGCGCGAGCGCGTGTGCGCAATAGGCATTTAGGAAGGTACTCCGTGGTGTAAAAAGTAATAATGCAATGCGTAATTTCCCTATTTACAGTTTTAAACACGATAATATCCAGCCAAAATTACAAATTAAAATGTTTAGTTAATAAAAAAAACACGTAAAAAAGTTACGTTAAAATTCAGAACAAAGTTTAGCTAGTATTTAGGTAGCTACTAGCTACTTAGCTTGTTTTTATCCCTCATTCATTACATACCTAAACAGTAAAATCTAAGAGCCATGTTTAATTTAGTAAATTGACTTACATTTTTAAAGATGGGGTTCGAAGTGATGACCTTGGTATTGTATGCACAAGGCCGCTCGCTTGTTCATGGACACCTGAACATTGCGCAGCATGTCCGGTGTTACTGTCCTGAAGGCATCCTCGATCCGTACTTTCATTTCGTGCACTGTATCACACTGCACTGCGTACACTACGTTTTTAATGTACCCCCACAAAAAAAATCTAACGGAGTTAGGTCTGGGGACCGCGGAGGCCAAGCCACGCTTCTGCTACCACGTCCGATTCACCGAGAGAAGCGCGCGTCCAAATAATTACGCACATCACGTGCAAAGTGTGCCGGTGCACCGTCGTGTTGGAAAACCACGGTATTCTCCATCACGAGATCCACGTAACTTGATACTGGAAGCACAGTGAGCACATCGTCTAATTCATTCATCAGGAAGTTTAAATAATTTTGGCAAACACGCCAACGAAGGCAGCTGCCGACGCTCAGCATCTGGTCTACCCTGGATAAATCGGTGACGATACAAGTCTCGGGCAGCTCGCAGGTTACCATCTTCTGCTCCGACACACATCATCACCTCGTAATATTCGCTATTAGTTAACGACATTTTTAACAATCACGAAATCACAAGTCGGTACACTGAATCGGATGGAGAGAGCGACTGAAGGACACGAGTAATAGTCTACGACTGAAGTCACTGACGAAGACAAAAGAACGGTGGGGAAAAACCGAAAAATAAATCTTCTACTATCCTAGTAGTAGGGTAGCTAGCCCAATTATTGTACAATACTATTTTAAAATTTTTGTTGAATTGTTGTTTAAATTAATTTACTAATAATCAACTTAGCCTATCGCTGTCCACTGCTGGACACAGGCCTCTCCCAAGTTGCGCCACCCACAACACACGATCCCCCGCCTTTCGCATCCAGTCCTCCCCAATTATTAATAATTTCAAGAAAACTGATCAATTTAATACATGGAAGCACACCGATCAATGAAGAGTTAGGCCAGGGTGTTCATTAATTGACTCAAGAGCTGAGTTGACGCACGAAACCGATAAGATCATTTTTATTGTGGACTGTGGTGGCGGCGGTACCTACATAAGTCCATAGTATTATTTGTAAGTATTGATTAATCAAAATTGCGATAGTTAAGTTGAGTATGATTCCATTTATTTATTACTGAAGGCTACCGGAGATCAACATTAAACCAGGCGTAAAGTTACCTCCACGTTCGTACCAGCAACCTGCAACGGGCTCATTTACCCTAAATATCATTGTGTGTGTGTAGGTATCCAACCTAACCACCGACGAAATTAGGGTTCGTTCAGTTATTGTGCGCAAACGCTGTCCGGACAACTCTCGTTACTCTTGCGGTCCTAGTACTTTTAACAATTTATTTCCATAGTAAATACATTTTGCGGCCTATTTTTATTTGTGATTTATTTATTGAACATAAATAAAGACTATCTATCATCAAACTACAACCTCTCAATCAACTCAGATTGTAATGTTGTTACTTACTTAGCGCTGTCATCATCATCATAGTCAGCTCATTACTGACCCACTGCTGGGCACGGACCTCTTCTCAGAATGAGAAGGTCAAGGCCTTAGACCACCACGGTGGCCTAGTGCGGGTTGTTTTGTAAATAATTATGGCAAAAACTACCAAATATTATTACAATCCTATTTAAATTAAAAGCGGAACCCACTGGCATTTTATTTGTACCAGGAGATACAAAAGTTGCATAGGAAAGTTATTTAGGGTTCATTTTTAAATAAATTATTTTACAAAATCTTTTTTCTGTAATATTCTAATTTCGTAGTCTTTATTCAGTCTTTACCTACGCAATTCATTTGAGATAGGTACTATGGTAATTAAAAATTTAAAACGATAACGTTAACGGAAATTCACAGGAATATTTTTGTTACTTTAAAAAAATTGTGGTCGAATATCATAATTATTAGGCACCTACATTTGTACGTTCATCGAAAGTCGTGAGCTAGATACTCCGTTATGCATGTTATTTTTTATTATTTTTTTTATGTAAAAGTACCTATTTTTAGAAAACTGCCGCTTTTATCACGAGTCTACTTACTACCTAAGTTCTAAAATCATTTTCCAAGCTGCGAACAAACATTTGCATTTTAACTTGTTCAAAAACAATCTTTTTTTAAATTTAATTTTAACTAAACACGGAACCCTTTAGCATTACTTATGTACCAGGAGTCCAGGACACACATAAGTTGCGCAGGAAAGTTAATAATAGGGTTCATTTGAACATAAATTATGTTACAAAATCCTTTTTCTGTTCTAAGTTCCATTAAAATGTACTTTCGCAGTATTTACTTACCTAACCAATTAATTAATTTCTGGTGCAGTAATGGGAACCAACATAAAATAAGGATTATGTATGGAATTTATCAATTTACAGGAGATATCTCTCTGTATTCACGGCTCATCTTCCGTGCGGAAGACGTCCGGTCCTTTGGAAGGCATACACGGGGACACAGGTCCAACGCGCAGAGGCCCCTTTGAGAACTACTTAACTACTTATTTAAGTTATTTTTAAACAATTCAAAGTTGTCTGTACCAGGAGTAATTTAAAATACACGGACATCAATTTCACTTTACCCTAAACCCCAACTAACAATGAAATCAGGGTTCTCTATGCAAACAATTTTCAATACGGCGATAACAATTCCTATTTTTTATGCAGTGCTAGTACTTTAATTATTTTCTTTTAACAGTTTTGCGACGTTTTTGTAAGCATTTTATTTATTACTACTAGCTGTTGCCAGCCGGGGTCGCGGGACTTATCTCATTACCGTGACCCCGGAACGTAAAGGGCTATTGAAGGAACACCGTGGATTTTAGTCAGTACAAGTCTGACAGTCCCTCCGGCCCTGCCCGGGGTGGGAGGACTCATTTGATGATTTTACCACGAAAAAAAAAAACTGTTGCCAGCGGTTTCACCCGCTACAATTTGAAAATCATCCCGTGTGAACATAAAATCAGGATACAAATATCCTATTTATTGAGCCAGGTTATGAACTATCTGTGAACCGAACTTCAACCAAATCCGTTCAGAGATTTTTGCGTGAAAGAGGAACAAACATCCATCCATCTATCCAACCATCAAAACAAACTTTCACATAATTACAACATTAGTAGGAAGTAGGATTGACATAAATTGGACTAAAATAAAGACGTAATGAAATCAATTTTGTTGTATGGTTATCTCATTAAACGAGTCCTCGCGCCCTAGGTAGAGCGAAAGGAACTGTCAGTCAGTACTGACAGTCCCAAGGAATAGGATGAAATTTTTATCCAGTACTAAAAAGTTCATCCTGTTCCTTCCAGGACCACGATGTCCCGACACTACATCATGTAAAACAAACATGTAAAGCAAACATCACCGGCAGACCATGCAAACAGTAACAATTAATTAATTATGCGTGCGTGTATCATTTTGTAATCAAAAATAAACTATTTAATTGTTGTTAATATTTTTCGTCATAATTATTAGAAAAAAAAATGTTTTCAACTTTATTAAAAAAAAACATGAACGGAACCCATTGTCATTTTAATTGTGGACAGGACTCCAAGACACGACAAGGACGGCAACTGACCACGCCCCCTAAACCTAAGTACGACGAAATCAGGGTTCTTTAAGCGAAGTATTTTCATTTTTGCAATATCAATTCTCATTACTCATGCAGTCTTAGTACTTTATTTAATTTCTTTTCACATTATGAACCGTTTTGCGACATTTTTACAATATTTTAATTTATTTTTGACATAATTTGGAATTTCGGATTAAAATAAACATAAAGAAAGACACGTGGTCGAACCAATATCCTTTGTGTGGTATCTCATTTAAATGAATCTTCTCGCCCTAGGTGGAGCGAAAGGGACTGTCAGTCTCTTACTGACTAAAAGTTCATTCTGTTCTTTCGTGCCCTTTGAGTTCCATAGAGTTCCAGGTCTACGATGTCGAAAAACTACTTGGTTAATCCATTTACCAAACAGCACCGCATCGACAGAGCATAAAATTCCGATATTGTTCTCCAGTTAAGACTAACCACAGACAGAAAGTAATAATTATGCTTGCTATGCCTTTGTAATTAAAAACAAACTTTTAAGTTGTTGTTCATAGTTTCCATGATAATTATTATAAGAAAAAAAGATATCAACTTTATTTTAAAAATCATGAACGGAACCCACTATAATTTTATTTGTACCAGGAGTCCAAGACATACGAAAAAGATGATGTTTTGGGGTTCAGTTGGACTTAATTATTTTACTAAATCGATTTTTCATTCTAAGAAGTTTAAATGGCAAACAATAATATTACTAAGTAATTTAAAAAAAAAAAACAAGACCTGGAAATGTATTATCTCAATCAATTCAATGAAAAACGATTTGATGATTATACGAATCGCTTCGTTTTTATGCAATCTTCAAGCAAATAGTAAGGTGAATCGAATTTCAAAACTCGGAAAAAATTATGATATGGTCACAATTTTGATTGAGTTTACAAACAAAGAAACTCACATACACAAACACCCATACTTGGATCAACTATGTGTAAGTCATAAAAGTATTTGTTCCGTGCGAGGTTAGAACCCGCGACACGCTGCGCAGCAGTTCATGGCTTAGCCACTTTGTAAGGCAACCGTGGAGTCAAAGTATTATGTTGCTAATAAAAACAAACACATTAAAAACCAAACAGCGAATAGGTAGATTTATCCACATAATTGCAAAATACGAGTACAGACAATACTGTCGGCATTGTTTATGTTTACACTAAGCGGATAATCATTTGTCGGATTGATAAAATTGCTTATTCCAAATGATAGCTAAAAGAAAAGTCAGTAATAAAATTTTTCAAACAAAAAAATAAACATGCGGAACCATTTCTCTAGAAATACCAGGAGTAAGAGGTTTATTTTTACTTACAAATAGTTCGCTGACACCGATCAGCTGATTTAGTGCTAGTGATGTGTTTATTCGAATTTTAAAAGTTCGGTTTCTGGTATCGATGTTTTTAAAAATCTCATAACTTCAATACACGTAAAGATAGGATTAAAAAAAACCTTGCCATATCGTTTGGTATCATCCAAAGAAGCCCTGCCTTCTCGATGTATATACCCATTCCGTTACACCCTGTATATCGCATCATGAGACGAATGAAGTCGTATGTTAGAATAATACTAAGTGTGGCGCCACACCATGCCGAAATTACGCGACCGAACTTCGGCGTCTCTGTTTTTTATATAGGTAAAACGCGACGTAATTTCAGCGTGGTGTGTCGCGTGTAATTTAAAAAGCATTGCAGGCGTAATCATGCCGAACTTCGGTCGCGTATCTTCGGCATAGTGTGTTTAGACACTAACACTGCAACAGACAATATATTTTGTAAACATCATTATAGATAATTTACCGCAGTTGTCAGTGTACCTGCATAATTCCGTTAAAATGTAATTATTACCCAAGGGGTGGAAACCTGGGGGTTAATAACGCCGCGTTTGTTGAAACATATATATACGTTTCATGTTCGTAATCATAACTGCAAGTGTGCTGCACATCCAGTCGCAACTGTATACTATGCAACTGACAAATGCAGCTTGAAGACAATTAGGATGTAGTCAGTGCAACTGTGACAACTGCTGTCTGGATGTGCAGCACACTTGCAGTTATGATTACAAATATGAAATGCCATATGTCGATGCCCCCCCCCCCCCCCCCCCACGTAAGTTGTTGTAAGCCACAAATTGCATTTTTGTGTTTTTCACGTAAAAGTGTCTAATTTTATGTATATTATCTGTTCCAAATATAAAAATACCGAAAAACGATTTATATTTTTGCTACTTTTAAATTTGGAACAGATAATAGTACATAAAATTAGACACGAAAAACAAAAAGATGTAATTATCTACTACTGCTTACAACAATTTACGTGGGAGGCATCGATGTTTCATCAAACGCGGCGTTATTAAACCTCCTGTACCCCAAGTGTGAGTTTTTTACGTTACTACTGTAGTTGCATCTCGCCAAAAATGTCAAACAAATTTTTAGTCACGCTATTCGCCGCTAGAGGCGCTGCCTAAATTTTCATACATTTTTGGCGTGACGCAACTACAGTAGTAACGTAAAAAAACTCACACTTGGGGTACTGGTGTCCTGAACTACAAGCCTTACGTTTAGTTTAAGCACCAGTCTCCCATATAGTATCGGTACGTAATTTTCTTAATACCATATTAAATATAATTTCTATATTGTGGTGAGAAATCATTATGAAATAATGCAGGACAAACAAAATGGGCCTTATTACAAAAGATGGTTTAAACCAAGACTAAGCTAAACCCAAGTTTAAAATATACCCATCACTTTCTTATGTCATATAATAAAAAGAGACGGGGCTATGTTAAAACCTAGGTTTTTCTTAGACCATCTTTTGTAATAAGGGGGAATAGGATTGGTCATGTCATGGTATAATAAAACAAGATAGTCTCTTCCTATGACATGAAACTGACCTTATCTACGTCATAGCTAATAATGAACCAATAAGATTCGGCTTCTATTGTCAAACTTTGTTATTATTGGTGGGAAATGGCAGGATGGCCTATTTTGTATAACTATACTTACGATTTTATCAATCTCATGATGCAATTTTATTCGAATTATACCTGTGAATCTATAGGTAAGCAAGATTTCTTTAACACACAAGACTTATGCTCGAATGAACCAAACGTAACTGTAAGGAATTTTTCAACACATTATTCCAACGTTGATGAAAAAAGTGTATGGTATGAGTCTTCTAGCTAATGACTGTACATCAACACTTGAAAAATGTACGGAAAATCTCTTACTTATTTGTAAAAACGGTAATTAAGTAGTTGTGAATTATTTTCTTAAATGTATGCCTATAACTGTTATAAAAGACATGAAACTAAATGATAACGTCACTAGAATTCTCAGTGAATGATATACCATACACAAATATCTAAAAGTATATATTGTATGCCATAAAAACAAACCTACAAACCTGCTACTTTGAGAATATTAAATGTAGGTATATTAATTTATACACGGTAAAATTGAATATGCAAAACCTTTTTTTGCATAAGGCTTGATAAAGAGCCTCATAAAACATATTTCAATTTAATTTTGTATTTGAATATGGGCCTAATCTGTAGGCGTTAAGTTTTAATTCACTCTACAGAGGTAAACGAATTCGTGTAACTACCTCAAACATGCTTTGAGAAAATTAAATGTATATTAATTTACACACATTTCCACAACGAATAGTTTACCATGATAAGTGTCAAACCAATTTTTAGTCACGCTATTCGCCGCTAGAGGCGCTGTCTAAATTTTCGTGCATTTTTAGCGTGACGCAGCTACAGTGGTTAACGAAAAAACTCACACTTGGTGGACTAGTGACACAGATTAAACAAAAACTATTTTTTTAAAGCCAACAATAAAAAAAAACTTGAAATAGGTGTTCTGTTTCTGAGTCATTTTAGCGCCCCTAGTTAACTGACTGCAAAGAGCGATAACGCGCTAGTCGCGCCCGTTTTTTTTTGCTTATTTTATATTGAAACTTTATTACGTGGTTAACATATCACTTACCTCCAACGCAAGAAGTTTCACGAATTCGTTTACATCCTTTTATAGTGGATGAGTGCTCGGTCAAATAAACAGACTAATGCTAGATACTGAGATATTTCAAAGAAAAACCTCTGCATTGTGTATTGAAACTTAGGTATTCAAACGCGTAATATTATTTGTACCCCCAGTGTGAGTTTTTTTACGTTACTTGAGTTGCGTCACGCCAAAACTGTATGAAAATTTAGGCAAAGTCAAGGCAAAGGCAGAGCCTCTAGTGGCGAATAGCGTTACTAATAATTTGTTTGACATTTTTGGCGTGACGCAACTACAGTAGGTAGTAACGTAAAAAACTCACACTTGGGGTACTGATACTTCATTTATTATAGCATTGGACAAAAGTGACCCGCCAAGGCATTACCTAAAATCTTTTGAACCACATCTTCAAGTAGGTAGTTTCAGCTCATCTTGATTACATAAAAGCGTAATACTGCGTAGAATCTTTGCTGTAAGCAAATATGTTGCTTATTTCCACACATTTTTCTGCTAAAAATGGGTGTTATTTGTCTATTGGTATATTAAATGGGTTAGATTACAAAAACTGTTTTGATTTGAGGATAATGTATGTAAAAATCAAAACTTTTAAACCTGCATTTGTAAAAATACGATTATTTGTTTAAATTGTATTTCGCTAGACTAGTTTAGCGAATTCGATAGGTTTGTTTTAATTTTGCCCTGTGTACTACCGTAAGATGGGGTTGTTTGAGAACCAGAGGTATAATTGGCATGAATATGGCATTTTTTTAACTATTCACTATTTCAAATATTTTACATTCGAGAGCAATGAATCCGGTTCGCACAACAAACCGTAATATCTCGAAAACTAATAAAGATAGCTTATTCAAATAAAAAACATTTTATAGACTATTTAATACTACTCAAATTAAATTCAAACTTCGAAACTTATCTATTCAAAATATACTAGAATCACTTAGTTCTTTTTGAACGTCAATTTTACAAAAGACAGCCCGCCTTTTACCGCTTCCTAATGTTTAGGTATGCTATGGAGAAGAAGAAAATAATAAAACTTAAATATTCTATAAAATACATTTATGATTAATTACGGTTTACTCACGTGCATTTTTCGGGATTGCCCGACTTGTTTCGGACTCAAACGGAGCCCTTAATCATGAGCTAATCACGTGGCGAGGTCGCGAGTCAAACTCAACTAGTCTAACTAGTCGAGCAATCCCGAAAAATGCACGTGAGTAATCCGTAAATAATCATAACTACGAATGTGTCTCACGAAAGTTATAATAAAAAAATTCTATAAAAATAATTTTTATTTGAATTGCTATCATTCTTAGTTTCCGAGATATTAAGGTTTATGTTGGTGAGCCGGATTTCATTGCTCTGTAGTTGAAATATAAAATAATATTACATAACACCTATGGCTGTAATGGTTTGACAAGTACGTTCCTTAACAGAATTCCAACAAGCCTCTTAGTTTTCAAATAGCCCTATTTTACCGGTACTTGTACCTCAAGTGTGAGTTTTTTTCGTTAATAACTGTAGTTGCGTCGCGCCAAAAATGTATGAAAATTTAGGTAGCGCCCCTAGTGGCGAATAGCGTGACTAAAATTCGCGCTAGAATTAAACGCCGCGATTAGAGGCGATGCTTAAATGTTTTTAAGGTTGTATGGAACTTTAGTTACGCTATTCGCCGCTGTCTAAATTTTCATAAATTTTTGGCATGACTAAACTAGTTGTTAACGATAAAAATTCACACTTGGGGTACTGTTTACAATGAATGTGAATATAATATAATGATAATAGCGGTGGCCTTGTGTTAGTATGGACAATTGTCACTATTTTTTACATTAATATTAAAACGTAGGGGCCTGCATGACTGCCTTCTTGCTTCTAACATTTAGTAGAACTTTAAAAAAAGGTGTTTTTTTATTTACTACTTATATCCACTGTTTTTACTCGTCTTACATAAATGACTGCATATTTGTCCACACCAAATTCCATCCTAATAGAATTTCTGCAAGTTTAATTTACCTTCAGTAACTCCATTAGTTGCAATTTGATGGGCAAGGAGTTTAAGGTCATCCATTTTATTTATTTATTTTTGTTTATTTACTATCCATATAGAATTAGAGCTATTATTATGTTGAGATATCGCAAAGAATTTGTCAGTTTTTGATATTCTTTACCTCGATTCTCAGTAGCGCCCCCTGATGGCACAAATCGTGGACGCCTATTGAAGCCATACTAAATGTTAGAAAGGCCATCTGTATCTAAAAGCGTTTAGGCTTTACGTAGTTTATGTGACAAAATGTAGACAGCACTAATTAGTGCTAAAATAACACTACACAGTGTAGGTTAGTAGACACTAAAGTACCACTGGAAATTATATAAAAAGTGTATTCCGAATTACGTCACAAGAAATAACGAGTATTATTTTTTAAGTGCTACGCTACCGCCATCTCGTATCAGGTAGCTGAACTAATTGTTTTATTTTTCTATTAATAGATGGCGTTGATCACCGAGATAATATTTTTACACTATTGAGTTTCGGCAGCTATTTTTGAAATCAAAAGTATTTTGTTAAGATCAGTATTATATTAATGAACAAATTTGTTTTAACTAAGTTATTATTAAAAGTCTGCAATGTCTGCGGTTGTTGGTCAATGTCTGTATTGACCGGGTAATATTAACATTGCACTTGTTGACTAATTCAACCGGTTAATTCGGACATTGCTTTAAGTTATGGTTTTTGTTTGTTATATCATCTGTCTTTATATTATAATATTTTAAGAGCTGTACCGAGAGTGTGAGTTGGGTAGTTTACTACACGTTTTCGTAACGAATACTTTACTATGATGTGTCAAACGAATCGCATTCGTGTTTTTAGTTACGCTATTCGCCGCTAGAGGCGCTGCCTACATTTTCATACATTTTTGGCGTGACGCAACTACAGTAGTTAACGAAAAAAACTCATACTTGGCGTACTTTAACTCCATTTGTAGCGTACCAGGGAAGCTTATTATGCGATGCGTTGCCAAACTTAGAAAATCCCATGTCCCAGTAATTTCACCGACTCAACCGGCTCCCAGGACGAACTATTTCACAAGACTAGCTTTATTACTAGTAAAATATAATAGTACAAAGACAGTTGATGTTCAAGACGTTGTAGCTCAGTGCCATGAATGTAAGAGTCTCAGCATTGTACACGTAGCGGTGTGTAGCTAAATATACAATGTGTAATAAAACGTATTTTTGTGTACACGACTGTTTTATTTCTATTTCTAGATACCACACAACTTCCTAGTTTATGTAGATAGACAATTAACTCATGAGATAATTAATTTTGAGGAATAGTAGGTACCGGTAATATTGAAGAGGAATAGTACTGGTAATATTTAAGGGGAATAGTACCGGTAATATTTTCATGGTGCTGTACCCCAAGTGTAAGTTTTTTACGTTATTACTGTAGTTGCATCACGCCAAAAACGTCAAACAAATTTTTAGTAACGCTGTTCGCCGCTAGAGGCTCTGCTTAAGTTTTCATACATTTTTGGCGTGACGCAACTACAGTAGTACCGTAAAAAAACTCACACTTGGGGTACTGGTTCACAGGGCTTAGGGTAAGCCCTAGAGATTTTACGAATTATCAATTTCTACAAATAATGAATATCTCGAAAATTAAGCTTTATTCTACAAACTATATCCTAGGTTTTCTTCTCCAATTAGGCATCGGAATTGATGGTTAAAATCTTTCGAGTATCTTGGACCCACGCGCCCTTATTACAAGATGGTTTAAACCAAGACTGAGGTAAACCCAGATTTAAAATATACCCATCACTTTCTTATGTCATATTATTATAACAAAAAGAGACAGGGCTATTTTAAAACCTAGGTTTTTCTTAGACTTACATACTCTACATAAATGCGTGTTTGAAGCTTCAGTAATTCAACTAATATAAAGAGGGACAAAAATAAATAAAACACCATTTAATAATATGTAAACATAATAGTTTATTGGCTTACTATAAGGTAAGGCATCGAAGGCAGGACGCGACACTTTGTACTGACAGTACAGCTGTTGCTTTATACACTTGTTATCTCAGATAAAATAAATAAGAGAGATAGAATAATACATTATTATGACTCTGGGTATTTTAGTAGTTGACTGCAGACGTGCTCGAATTGTTTAGTAATTTCCAGGGACCGCAACCGATAACCGTTTGTCTACAGAAAAACCGGTATCAATACCGGTTACCGTTTTCAGTCCCTGGTAAGATGGCTAAAATATAATTATGACAACACTGTATTTAAATCGATGGTACTGTAAAATTTTGTTGATCAAAATTATCGATTAATCGAGCAAGTCTGTTGAAACTAAAAAGGTTTGAGTATTACTGCGTTTTAAATTGAACAGTTACTGTTCAATTTCTAACTGTTAGAAATCTCGTTCACATAGTTGAAATGAAATATTTGAAGGGCCGTATAATAACACACTCACAACATAGCTTTTTTGAAAGGTATACCAGTAGCTCTCAAAAAAAAAACATTAGCTTTATTCCGACGCGACGTCGCTTCTTAAGCGTTGAATCCACTAGCAAACGAAATTGCACAAGTTCTACAACAAACTTGCACTGTAGACACAACCGCAACAAGACGAGTTTCTGAAAGTGTTACCGAGTTCTGCCCGTGAAGGTTTTATCAAATCTTGCTCTCAGTGTAACAAACACTGACTTAAATACTTGCGCAATTTAACCCTGCTAGTGTATTTAACGCCTCGTTAAGAGCAGTTTATAAATACAGGCTTAAAGATCAACATCATACATCTCCCTTACTTGCTCTCTGAGATTATTTCACTAGTTCTGTGTGCTGTTAACACAATAAATAGTTTTATAGAATTATTTAAGCTTTTATTCATTTTTATTACATTTAATAATTTAGCATCGCGAGTTAATGTAATTTTCATATTAACAGCACACAAAAGTAGATTGTTTTCTTAAAGAATGTTTTGTAATAAAATATTTATTGATATGTAATTAATTATTGTTTTTCGTGTACATTATTACCTAAAACTAAACGTGGTGGTGATTGCAAAAATAGAAGATTACACGAAATATGTAAGAATTAAAATTATTTTGTATTTTAAGTTTCAATACAGGGACCGAAAACGGTAAAATTTATTTTATAGCAATACCGATACTACTAACGGTACCACTACCGGTACTACTATGGGTAGGTACTAATACGGTTATTATTTTCGGTTCCTAGTTAATAATTACTAGGAATCGGTTAGTTTTGTTCCCAGTTTATCTACAAACGTACTTTCTGCTATCATTAAGAAATAGTAACATCAGTTTGACGATTCTATTCATTAGCAACCACAGAAAGTAACTTCGTAGAGGTAAAAAAGTCACTCCCTGCGACTGTTAACGTTGATTAAAAAAGTGTAAATGTGCACGTAATTGATAGTTATACAAGTAAGCCAGAAAAATTAGGAATAGACAAGTTTTTTTGATTATTTATATTTTTTAACAATTAATGTGATTTTTTGACAGCTTACATTTACATTACGTTTTCAGCTTTTTTTAACAGTTATAGTAAACAGTGACTTTTTGTATCGGTCCATAGCTGCCAATGAGTTTATTGACTCTGAATTCAATATAATTTTAATTCACACATATCAAACAGTGAATTAATGCAAAAATAGTTGCAGATCTAAATTACTATTAACTATAAGAATAACATTTATATTGTGATTTAATAAAGTTATATTTTTATAGAAATTCTTACTAATCTTCGATTGGTAATTCAATAAAATAACTACACTAAAAGGAATTACAACTTTTTTTTGTAAAGAACTTTGTTTCGATAATTTCAAAGTAAAAAACGCAGCGAGTCTAAAACGCAGGAAGCCTAAAACGCAGTACAATATTGAACCTTATTGCGTCTGCATATAAACCAATATTAAGGTTCAATATTGCACATTATGCTTAGTATGGTAGAATAGTTGATAATTTTCGCAACGCTGTATTTTTATGCTTTTTCGTAAAGGTCGTATATCAACTTACGACTTTTTTTTACCCCAATGCATGATATAAAATTTGCTACGTCAGGTATTCTGTTCCCGTGACAGCTAGGTCACGTGATTGACACAATACTACGTCATCGACTGTGAGTGCTGCCACAAAGTGTAAATGAATTACCCGAGCAAAAATGTATTTTTCACTTACTTGCTTTTTGAACTAGTTATCGTATACAGTTATTTTTTTTAAATAAACTAGCTGTACCCGGCATGCGTTGCAATGCACTTTTTCCTACTTACTACCTACCTACTACCTACCTTCAGAAACAAAATCAAAACAGTAACAAAAAGTTAAAACCATTTTCATGCATGCGGTAAACAAATGAAGAATATGGACATACTGAGATAATTTCTTTTTTTTTTTAATATCAAAATTTTCTTTCATAAGAACCTTCTCCTGACAATTACGAACACAACAAAAAAAAAATTGCGGAATCGGTCCAGCCGCTCACGCGTGATGCCGTGACCAAGGGAAATAGGGATTCATTTTTATATACACGGTGGTTAAAAGTCGTGGATCAAACGAAACAGGGCGATAGTTGGGGTTATTTGCAGCATTTTATGGTAGAACATTTTTTTTTACAGTAAGGTTCTAAAGTTACAAATATTTTTTCATGAGACTTAAAAAATATTGAAAAAAGTGCCAATACTCATAAATCATGGTACCCACTGTCATAAAAGCACTTTAAAGCAACTAAACACCATTTATTGTTTTAAAATAGGTACCCATTTTACTCTAATTGCCTATTTATTACAAATTTTTTTTTTTTTTTTTAAAAACACTCTTAGTGTCGTAACTTTTAAGGAGATCAAGTTAGGGCTCTGCCACACAGATATTTTTTACTGCAAATAACCCCAACTATCGCCCTGTTTCGTTTGATCCACGACTTTTGAACCACCCTGTATAAGAAGAAGATAGATGAATAACACGAGATAGCAAATAGTTAAGCTAGTTAGAAATTTATTATGAATTAAAAATCTCCTTAATTGTATTGAAGATGTTAATTAATGGCAGCACTGATTGTGGCAATCGTTTTTTTTTTTCTCTATCTCGCTTTACCCTCGTCGCACCTGATGGGAAGCGCAAACAGGGTCTAAGATGGAGCACACGAATACAAGTAACCAAAATATAGAGAGATTTCCCTATACCTACCCCTCTCTCACATACATACGACGGAACACAGTAAACTGCTTGGCGCCGGACTTTAATGTGAGGGTGGTAGCTAGCCAGGCGGACCGTATAGATCCTACCACCAAGAAGACGTAGTCTTGAGCCAGCGTGAGAACAGAATACCTGGTGTTATTATATAATATTGAAGGAAATAATGTCGTACGTTGAAATATGAAAAATGTATTTCAACGTACGACATTATTTCCTTCAATATTGTTTTGTTACGCATTTAAAAAAAAAAATTTTTTTACCTCCACGATTTCTTTTCTATAAAAATATAACTTTACCAAACCATATCTTAAAATATGTGTAATATTTACAAATTCACTAATATTTATTATTTTTATTATATTTAAGATTTAAGCCGATCATTCCAAACTTGGTGTTTAATATATTATTTAAACTTACATACATTTTTAAACGCAGTTAATCCTTTATTTCACTCACAGTTTATTTTAAAAAAAGACTATAGACTTTTTCTTTGATTTTACCGTTACATTTTATCTACTAAATTATACACCTAGAGATAAACTATCATGGCACGGCCCTCCAATATCTGTGTTCAATGTGTGGTAAATCTCTACTACAAAACTCTTTTCAAGAATTCCTATAGCCTAATACGAGTACATTACTGGTACTCATGTTAACTCTTCAACTAACGGCGGTATGGTACTCAACCATTTGAATCAAAACTTTTAACATGTGTAGATTTATTCCAATGTTTTCTCGCCAAAAATGTGTGTAAGTTTAAACTGTATTACGTATATATGAATATATTTACTGTAGACATAACCATTCTTATATCATACAATAAATTTCCAGATCCAAACGAAAATATTTTTTTCATAGAATTATTAATAAAAAGTGATCTAAGTTGAGATGTACAGTACGCTCTTCGAACATTCGCGCATATACACAATTTTTTACGGTTCAAAAGCAATTTTTGTTTTTTACAATCACTTCGCAGTGTTCAAAGAAAAAATCATAAATAATGTATCAAGCTATAATTTTTTTTTTCAGGACCCTAATGCTTCACCTTTCCTGTGGTACTTTTACGCAGCTAGAAAACAAGTGTTCAATAAGAAAAAACATTTACTGCAGGCTTTGGTCTGGCAAAAATTTCGCTCAAGATAATACGAGTACAAAGTCCTGAAAAAAATGATATCACTGATAGTTTTTTTAAATGTTTTTTTTTTTATATGCGTACCAAGAGAAGTGACTGAAAAAAATTGGTCATAACTATTGAATTGTAAAAAATTGCACCGACATTCTCAGGGTCAAAAAGTTTGGAAAGTACTTTGGGCCCGCGCCCCTATTCGATTTGATCCATACTTCCAGGGACACCCTGTATTTTATGGCTTTTAATAATTTAATTTATGAAGTTCACAGCGTACAAGATAAATTGTCGGTACTGCGGTGCGAGCTAGAATCTTTTTATCGAGTCAATTCAAATTTGAAATAAGATACAGATAAAACGACAACAGTTGTCGTTTATCAATATCTTATGTCAAATTTGACGTTTAGAATAGATAAATTTGTCGAATCGACTCGATAAAAGATCCGTAGTCGCACCGCTGTTCCTAGGCGTACTTATTTACAATTAACTCTTCTATAAAAATAAATATTGTATGATATAAGAATGGTATAATAATTGTATTATTAACTGTAAAGCATTATTTTGGTCGGACTGTTTACATAACTAATACTAGGGAGGTAGAACATACATCTTCCATACATTTTGGGCCCAGTTCAGTATCGTCCGCGGCAATATTCGGCGAACAGTCGAAATATCACAAAATATTTGAATATCATAAAAATTTTTGGTCTACAGGCTAAAACTAAAAATTTTAGAATAAATAATTGACCAAGGATTCACTAATTAATTAAAAATAATCATAATAATTGACAAATGATATTAATTCCTCCGAGAAAAGTGTATTTCTTTTAATAAATACTAAATATTTTTCCATCAACTGAAATAAATATCACTATTCAAAAGCGGATAGTTTAATTGTTGTAATCGCCGAATGCCGAATGACGATACTAAACGCACGCCTATACATACACTTAGATAAGTACTTAAGTACTACATTTGAAACTATAATACACAGAAATAGGCAAGCTTAATCACTATACTGTTACAATTGCAACCATATTGAGTTGAAAGCCGAATAGTTAAACTGTTAAAGGCCGAATACTGAATAATTTGTGACAAGTATTCGGCGATGAGTAGTAGGAATAATGAGTATAGTTGCCTCAATACTTTAGCTGTCTTAAAACGAAAAAAAAATGCTGATAGCTGCCATTATAAAACTTGAAGCCCTTATTATAATGAAAAAATGTTTAAAAAATATTCGGCTATCAAACCATTCGGCCTTCACAAGCTATCTAAAGCCGAATACTCAATATCGTTGCAATTTTAACAATTTGTCCCCTTATTAACATTGAAGGGATGTTTCCACTAAAACAACGAGTTTGTGCTAAATAACAAGATATGTGGATACAAAAGCGATTTGTCGCACTCAATGTGCAAGCGTGTCTGCCGACTAAAAAGTAGAGTGTGCGACATTTTAACATATCTGTAAAATGTCTTATAATTTACGAAGACTTTATTTATGTTTTAGTTATAGTGAGCGACGCACACTTGCCGACATTAACGACATAAAAGTCGCAAGAACGTGAGATTGCGACAATACGTAACATTGAAGATAAAGATATAACTATACAACAATAAACAACAAAATATGAAATGCCCTTTGAAATATAAATCCTACTAACTATAAGGCAGACAATTTGTAAGTGAGTTGTGACAGTTTGCGATTTTTTTGTCGCACAACAAATACGCAATACAATGGTCACGTGATCACGTCGTACAGGTCAAAAGTCACACAAAATAGTTTAAGGAAAGTCATAGGTAATGCGACTTTTAGTCGCAAAACCTTAAAACGATTACAATATTGTAACACTACAAAAAAAGGGAAGCCAAAACGTAAAAAAATACATTTTGCAGTATTGCGTCATGCGACAAAAAAATCGCAACGACTACCGACCGAGAGGCAACTAAAATTAAATATTTACAATTACAAATGAGTATCACTAATGTTGCTATACAATAAAAATATTTTTATTTTTTAATTATGGCAACACAAAAGCTTAGTTAAATTGTTCATTATCATTATATTACAGTACACCTCGCAAGTTGTGTCATAATTACTTTGAAATTACGTACATATTGAGATAATCACTTTGTGGTACACTGTACATTAATTATTTTAAAAATAAAATATATTCATAAAATCAGGTTTATGTTTTAACTGTTTTAAACGGTTATTACCAGTACCGTTTAGCGTAAATATTGCTATTAATAGCTAAACGGTACAAAAGTAAAATTATTGCAAAAAAAAAAACCGCTAAAGCCCTTGCCACACAAACAGTTATGTTGATAAATTGTCTTATGGACCATTTATAAATTACGTCACAAGAATTTCATGATTTTTTGAAATCTTCCACCCTTTTTTGTCACAGGTCACCACATTTGAGTGACCCCCTCCCCTGGTGTAACGTCAAATATTTTACAATTTTAAAGGGGGTTCGAACATTTTTCTATGGAAGCTGGTATAGCCCGCTGCCGCCATTTTAATTTTTTCCAAATTGCGGCGCACGCAACTTGGAAACGACACACGATTTAATGCTCTAATTTGAATGACAAGTTAATTGCTGGGTTGGAGCGGTGCCGGTATAGTGTGCCATGACCTTAAGGGTGCTCTACCTCTGCACTTCCGTTTGACACTACTTTTTAGGACATCCTGTATGTATGAACCGAAAGCCTTTTTTTTGCTCCTTCTATTTACTGTCATCACAGCAATCCTAATCCTAACTAATATTATAAATGCGAAAGTAAGTTTGTTTGTTACCTTTTCACGCTTAAACCACTGAACCGATCATCCTGAAATTTTGCGTATACGTTGTCAGGTGTACAGAAACGGACATAGGGTACCTTTCATCTCGAAAAAAAGTACTGTTCCCGAGGAAAACAACAATAACGATAATAGATGGCACCACGTGTCTTTAGAATCATGTTTGAATTATATTATTATAGAAACTTTAGTAGTGAGTTAAGAGTTTTTTAACAAGAGCAAAATCTAGTATTATAATAATTCAATGTAAGTATTTATATCACAACTTGCGCGGTGTACAACACAAATAGTAGTATTACATCTATATTACTACGCGAATCGTATGTGAGTGTAAGATGACGGAGCGAGACGACAGCGACGAGAGATATAGAAAAAAAACTACATAATTTAGAGCCTATGCACACGACGTCTTTTAAACGCGCCGTCGACGCGCGTTTCTGTCATTCTTCATACTTAAAAAACGTCATTGTAATTTTTTATGTATGGAGTTTGACGGAAACGCGCGTCGACGGCGCGTAGGAAAGACGCCGTGTGCTTAGGCTCTTAGGCATTCATCCAGTAGGCTAGGTCACGTAATGTTATAACGTGCCGATCAAATTGTCGTGACTCTGCAGTTAAGGCCCCTCGCCCACGACGACTTTTTGTAGCGAGTCCCTAAATTTAGATTATCCAAAACTAATAAGTCATTCCTAGGAAACTGTGTTCGATTTTATAACAAGCTTCCCAAATCAATTACGGATCTCACTGATGGCAAATTTAAATCTCACGTTAAATCAGTTCTCATTAAAAAGGCATACTATAAGATAAACGACTATGTTGACGATAGGGACGTGTGGCGCTAGTTCTTTTCTGCACATGTGGCTTCCCTGGAAACCATTAGTTTTTATGTGTTGTTTTATATAAGTATCTATATTATTTAGATATGATTTTGATTTATCTCAATTCATACAGAATTGATTTATATACCTACTTATGTACTATTTTAATTTTTACTTTTCCTTTATGTGCATAATTTTATTATTGTAAAAAATATTATGATTTTCTTTGTATAGAGTCAATTAATTTATTCACTTGACAGACATATCTGTGTTGCTGGGGAGTTTGTTGCGCCGTTTCTTCTTCACAGCATAAACATTAGGAAGCGGTGAAGGGAGGGCTTTTTGGGGGATGTCTATATTGTAAAACCGACGTTCAAAAAGAACTAAGTAATTCTAGTCTATTTTGAATAAATGAGTTTTGAGTTTGAGTTCGATGCTGTCACGCGTGACAGCATCCTTACTATCGCGTACAGAATCTGGGCGAAGGTACACAGCCAGCGACAGCATCGCGGCTGTATAGATACACATGCGATACAGCATCGCTACGAAAAGTCGTCGTGGGCGAGGCCACTAACTTCACGCGAACGTCTGACAGCGATAGCCTATTAAGAGAATACGAAAATCGTTGTTTTGATAGAAACTGTCCACTGCGTAGAAACCAGTTAAATCCAAGTTGAAACATGAACTTATTTTTGGAAAATATACAGGTTGTAAACGAGAGGAGCTCGTGGCTAAATAATTACAGCCGCATAGAGCGATCTTCCGGGTTAAGCCACGCTTGCCGAGGTTGGTCTGTGGATGGGTGACCATTTACCATAGCGAGTTTCCTCCGTGCCTCGGAAAGCACGTAAAGCCGTTGGTCCCGGCTGTCATTTGTAGATCTTTGACAGTCGTTACTATTGGTCAGAAGCCAGAAAGTCTGACAAGCAGTCTTACCAAGAGTATCGTATTACCCAGTTACTGGGTTGTGGAGGTCTGATAGGCAGTCGCTCCATGTAAAATACTGATATTCAGCTGCATCCGGTTCGACTGGAAGCCGACCCCAACATAGTTGGGAAAAGGCTAGGCAGATGATGATACAGGTTGTAAACGAATTCGTTCGTTCTGCAAAGTAACGCCTGATTCCATCATTTATAAAAATAATCTCTTTAAAAGTATTTTCGAGCTGTCATCTCGCAGTCACTTCATAACAAGACAATCTAAGGCACTATCACTATATTTACGGTGGTCTGTTAAAACTATACACTTATTACTTAAACTAAATGATACACGGTTCAAAGTGAGAGGCAAGTGAACCCATCGTTTTCGCAACCTAGACTATAGCTGCTTAACCAGGGAATAACTCAATAACTGTGGGTGTAACTAAAATTGGTTTAGGTTCACACATAAGTTAACCCATCTTTTTCATGACCTGCTTAACCGAAACTTGCTTAACAGGCTAGAATTAATGATTGAAGGCAAGTTATTTTATTATTTTACGGGTTTAGTTAGTCGTGACGTCATCAAAATTGATAAGTAATTTTTACTGGTATTAATTAGCACTGGAAGGCAAGCATAAGATGTATAAATCCGTATATTTACGGTGGGGCCGAGGTACATGAAAGATTTTAAGCAAGCCTTTTCTGATGGTATTATGAGTCAAATGTTATATCAACAAAAGTCCAATTCAGTCATTTTTTTTTCTTTTTCGTTACTTAATAAATCAATTAACTTTATTACTTCCTTGTAAACAATACCTTAGGTTGAACTGGCAACATTTATAAATTATCGTGTGAGTGGATAAGAAACTTCTCACTTCACAACCCTCCCCGACAAATAAGACATACGGCGAGAGGGGTATGGTACAGCAACCTTAGAGGTACTCGAATCACCTCCATGTATGTTCCGCGATTTTTTGTAGTTTTCGAGTTATCATTTCTTTTAATGTTTTAACCAAACTCTGACTTCAAACTCTCAATCACCGTAACTATAGACACAATAGATAAGACAATTAAGTGTCGTCTTGGGACGAGGGGCGGTACGCAACCGGTTAAGGACATTTTTGTGTCATGAATAGTTGAGACAAATCGTCCCCCTCCGCGCTAACTGTCATAACTAGCAATTGATTATTTTTTCAGTAGTTGCGTTAGCTGTGGCTTTATTAATGAATTAATAACTTTTTTATATTGCTCTTGGTTTACTCTTTTAAGTTAGTAGTTGTCCTAAAGCCCTGAGGTATCTATTTATTTATTTCTATTCATTTGAAGCAGGTACGTCACTCTGCGAGAATTTCTCTGAAAAATTATCAATTGCTAGTTAAGACAGTTAGCCCAGGGTGACGAAATGCGTTTTTTTTAAAATTAGATTCCTTTTTAATCTAGTCTATCTATATAAAAATGAATCCCTATTTCCCTTAGTCACGGCATCACGCGTGAGCGGCTGGACCGATATCGCAAATTTTTTTTTTGTTGTGTTTGTAATTTTCTGAAGGTTCTTAAGAAAGAAAATATTGATATTTAAAAAAACAAACGAAATTATCTCAGTATGTCCATATTCTTCATTTGATTACGACATGTATGAAAATGGTTTTAACTTTTTGTTACTACATTTTTTAATTTTGTTTCTGAAGGTAGGTAGTAAGTAGGAAAAAGTGCATTGCGACGACTGCCGGGTACAGCTAGTTTTAAATAAAAATCATTCACGTCACTATGATCAAAAATGTTATTCAATTCAAAGTTTGGTTAAAACATGAAAATATTTCATAACTCAAAAACTACAAAAAATCGCGGAACATACATGGGGGTGATTTGGGTACCTCTAAAGGTGCTCTATCTCTGGACGTCCGCTTGACACTACTTTTTGGGACACCTTGTATACACCGTGGGCCCGAGGTGCCCGAAAGATTTTAACCTTCAATTCTGATGCCTAATTAGAGAAGAAAAGCTAGGATATAGTTTGTTGAATACAGCAAAATTTTCGAAATATTCATTATATGAAATTCACAAATCGAAAAATATCTATGGTAACAAGTCCTATGAACGCGGCGTTGCGACTTTTGTCATACCATACCCCTCTCGCCGTATGTCTTATTTGTCGGGGAGGGTTGTGAAGTGAGAAGTTTCTTATCCACTCACACGATAATTTATAAATGTTACCAGTTGAACCTAAGGTATTGTTTACACGGAAGTACTAAAGTTAATTGATTTTTTAAGTAAAGAAAAAAAAAAAAGAAAAAAAATTGACTGAATTGGACTTTTGTTGATATAACATTTGACTCATAATAGCATCAGAAAGGCGTGCTTAAAATCTTTGGGGTACTTAGGGCCCACGGTGTATATGTACTGTTCCATAGCTTTTTATTCCGTTCACATATTATATCCAATGAAGTCGTCCGATTTATTGGCAAAGTGTAAGTTTTAACGATAAATTGTGCATAAGAGATCTACATACCAATGTAGATACCGTTTTTAACGGTTTATACCGATTAGCAGTTAATAACGGTAATACCGATGTAGATACCGTTTTTAACTGTTAATACCGATTAGCTTTTAATAACGGTAATACCGATGTAGATACCGTTTTTAACTGTTAATACCGATTAGCTTTTAATAACGGTAATACCGATGTAGATACCGTTTTTAACAGTTAATACCAATTTGCATTTAATAACGGTAATACCGATGTAAATACCGTTTTTAACAGTTAATACCGATAAGTAGTTAATAACGGTAATACCGATGTAGATATCGTTTTGAACTGTTAATAGCGATTAGCAGTTAATAACGGTAATACCGATGTAGATACCGTTTTTAACGGTTAATACCGATTAGCAGTTAATAACGGTATCGTTAGCGTTAACATCGCTGTCAATAGCTGGCAAGTTATTAATAATAGAGCTTATACTCTGAACGTTATTCATATTAGTATCGTTATTTCCCGTTATCTCGTTATTTGTAACTGGCGTTGTTACTGGCGAGTTATTTTGTGACGCACTAGGGATGTTATTATTTGTTATAGAGGCGTTATTAATACCGTTACTAGTAGCAGTATCGTTATTAACGGTATTTGTTCGGTCATTATTTTCTGTAACATTACTAGCTGCTAACGATCTATCTCTCACACTAGCATTATTATTCTCCGTTACTTCTCTGGAGGTAGACTCACTACTACAAGCTGCTATATTATTATTAACGTTATTCCCGGAACTACCAGCGTTGGAACTAGACGTAGTACCGTTATCGACCGTTTGGGTACCGTTATTATTGCCTCCAGATGCTAATTCATCGTAACACGGAGGCATTTCAACGTTAGTTCTCGCTTCTTCATCTACCCTCGCGTTCAGACCTTCACGACTTAGGTACTCGGGGGGTGGGCCGAAGAACTTACACCTCATAGCCTCGTTATACGGCGGGGGTCTTGTGCCGTCGGGTAACACGGGGTAATTCTCAAAATTAGCCCCCAATAATCGGATAGTTCTACCATTTAGTGTGTAAGTGTCATGTGATGTCATTCTAACTAAATCTAGGTCATCTATGTTGATTTCTGCGACGTTCGGAGTATCGGGTCTCCGATCCGTTTCGGTTCTGCGTCCAAACCGCGGTATCGTTAACTGGAACCTGCCTAACTGTAGAGTTAACCGCTGTCTATCTAACTGATCGATTACTCGTTCTAAAGTATTGTTGGAGTTTCGTCTCATGTAGTCGACTGGTGTTGGCATATAGTTTAGGTCCCTTCCAAAGTCGCCTGTTTCTGGGTTAGTAAAATAGAATTCTGAAGCGTTTAGATCGCAGTACGTTGGGCTGCGGTAGTTGTCTAAAGTACGGTTCCTTGTTGGTGAATTGTTGAGTGATGTGGAGCGTACGTTTGTTAATTCCACGTCACTTTGTGTTGGTACCTGAAAATAATAGGCATGTTGACAGCATCAATAAATTGCAAATCTAATTAGTCCGCCAGTTAGTTTTGAAAAATAATGGACACGTATTTTTTCTTTTTAAATCTTTGAATATTTGGAAAGATAAAACGCATCAAAACTCGAGAGTGGGGGCTTGTGACGTCAGAAGCAAGTAAAATTGTACTTGCTTGTGACGTTTTGCCAATTTTAAAAGTGTCGTATCTTCGTCAATTTTGGTTTACGTAACAAAAGAAAAAATACGGGTCAAATATTTTTTGATAATCTAACTGACGGACTAATTAGTTTTTTCAGTCAAATACCCTATCGGTACGTGTTTTTTCAAGAAATATAACATCACGCCCGTATTCGGCGAAGGGTTCAGCAGAGGTGTATAGAACACCATCTCAGTCCCATGTAATAGGGGGCGAGCTTAATGCCATCAACCGGACACAAATCTAGAATTCGGGCTGCTACTGAGAAATTCCACACGGAAAAACTCAATAACAGTTTGCCCGACCTGGAGATCGAACCCAGGACCTTGCGTTCAGCAGTCACGCTTGCGACCGTTAGACCAGAGAGGCAGTCAAGAAGTAGTTTGTTAATATTGTCCTGGAAATGAAGAGTACTCGCAACAACCAGGGGATGTTGCATTTTTATTTTATTTTAATCTATGAATGGTAAAACCATGATTGTCTAATTCCATTCACACGTTTATTCACTTCAAGACTCTTCCGTGCTTCGGAAGGCACGTTAAACCGTCGGTCCCGAGTGTCAGAAGCCCGATAGTCCAACAACCGGTCTAACCTTAGGATATCAGCATTGTCCAGTAACTGTGTTGCGGAGGTCTGATGTCAGTCGCTCCGTGTAAAATACTGGTATTCAGCCGCATCTGGTTAGACTGGAAGCTGAACACAACATAGTTGGGAAATGGCTAAATAGAACGAAATGGGAAAAACAGCTTCAATCTGTCAAAAAGGTAAAGGAAATAAAATTGGACAAAAGAAACATGTTTCTTTAACAATCATGATACGTGAATCAAGAAATAGTAGTTAATATCCTTACCTGTCGGTACCGTGAGGAGAATATAGCAGAGAGCCGCGCGAGGCCGAAGCCCCCGCGCTCCGGGGCTCCTGCCTCGCACTCCGGCGGCGGACACTCCGTACTGCACTGTGGACAAAACAAATAATGTCATATCTACTGAACGTGGCCAATCACTGCAAACAATCAACGGTCAAAAAGTGCTCGCAGTATGTTGTTATTAGCAGAAAGTAGGACACTGCGTCGGGTCTGACACAGAATGAACACTTCTTAAAACAAACACTTCTTAAAACAAGCACTTCTTAAAACGAGCACTTCTTAAAATGAGCACTTCCCAAAATGAGTACTGTTCAAAATAAGCACTTCTTAAAATAAGCACTTCTTAAAACGAGCACTTCATAAAATTAACTTTTTATAATGAGCACTTGTTATAATGAGCACTTCACAAAAACAGGACATAATAAAATGACCGCTTCTGAAAATGTGCATCTACACAAATATAATACTTTTTTTAACGGGTACTCCTCAAAATAAGCACATTTGGTAATTTGTGGTTAGCAAAATGGTCTCCAAATAAAAATGTAAATAAATGCACATTTTACGCCAATGCATATTTTGTGTAGTGCACATTTTATGTAAGTGTACATTTTGTGCAAGTGCACATTTTACGCAAATGCACCTTTTGTAAAATGCACATTTTGTGAAAGTGTTCATTTTTTGTAAGTGCACCATTTCTGCAAGTGTACTTTTTGTGTAAGTACACATTTTGTGAAGTGTACACTGCGTCAGACCCGTTGCTGCCGATCCTCCTGTGATTAACCTTTATTTACTTTTTACGATACCCGCGAGTGCAGAGAGATTCAAAGTAAAAGAAAAACTTTATTTTTGTTATATGACGTTAAGGCGAGCTGAACCCTGGCGCGGTAATCGGGTAAGCGACGGCAATCGGGTGTGCGACGACGCGCGGGCCGAAAATCATTTTAGAAAATCGATAAAAAATATATAAATGTAATAAAAAAAATGATCGGGTAGAATCGATTCCAAAATTAATTATCTATTAATATTAATTATAAAAATAGAGTATTATAGTAAGTACTTGTTTAAAATGAAATTTTGCTAGTAAAAAAACTGCAGTAACTCGAAGTAACTTCAGTATTTTTTTCTATAGAGAAAACTATATTGCATCGTGTATTGAACGGGTACATGGTAGGTACCTATAGAGAAGGAATGTATCCTAAAATATAAACTTATTTTGGGTTCTAAATGTTTTAATTTACCTATCAAAAATGAGTTCTAAAACAAGCAAAACCTACCGCGCCAGGGTTCAGCTCGCCTTAAAAAGAGACGGGTATATTTTAAATGCTTATTGTTGATTATTATCTATAGTAATAAGGTGGTGAGTGTTACCTGTAAGGCATTCCTGTCGGGTGCGTGTGGTACATGAGTGGGCGACTGTGCGGGTGACGTCACGCGGCCCTCCTGCTCCAGCAGCCGCGACGCCTCGTAGCACGGCGGGAAACGGTGCGTCTGCATTGCCAAATCAAATCAAAAATTTTTTTTAATTTTTTTTAAGGCACGGAGGAAACTCGCTATGGTAAATGGTCACCCATCTACAGACCAACCTCGGCAAGCGTGGCTTAACCCGGAAGATCGGTCTATGCGGCTGTAATTATTTAGCCACGAGCTCCTCCCAAACGATATCATACATAACAAAATAAAAACGCTTCGCCACGCTATCGGTTCGATGTGTATTTAACACGGGTTTAATACATGATTATTATTTAAGAAGTTAGTTAGGCTATTACGGCTTTTAGAGGTCCAAATATTGTAGTATCACCTTCATAGTCATCTTTCACCTACTGGCCATTTTTTTTTTTTTTGATATTTTTAACGATGACAGAGAGGAATTTAAATCAGACTTGACTTTGGATTTGTTTTGGGGGACACCATGGTGATGTTTTTTTGATACGAATGTCTATTTTATTTTATATTGATATAAATATTATAATTTTAAATCCGAGTGGCCGTTTAATTATGTGGCATGTCACAGCAACCCACCTTGAAGCACAATATTTGCCTGGGGGAGCTTACTATTGTGTGTCCGCCTCTCATGACGACGTCTCGTACAGGTCTGTCTTCTCATAGATAGCCTGTAACCCAAGATGTGCCTGCACGACGCTGGGACTGTGCTGCCTAAGCACTCTCGCCGTGTATCTAGCCGTCAATACGCGCTTGCTGCCGCCGGTTTCTGTCAAATGGCTGTGTGGGCCATTGGCGAACGCCGTAACTTCAAGAAGGAACTCGCTGACTACTCCAAGGGACGTGACGCAGTCCTGCCTCTTATTCTCTAGCCATTTCTATTTTTGTTATTTATGTACTAGGTATAGAATGCTCTACACATTCTTTACAACTGGTGTAGCAGACGTGCTCTCAGGAGATCCTAGGGCCGTCTGTTACATTACAGTACCTGTGCATACTGCATGGAGTAATGTTGCCTGGTGGCTCGCTCGGCGTGCGCGTAGCTGCGCAGTGCGGCGCGCTTCATGTGCATCTTGCAGATAGCCGACACCAGCAGCACTACCGCTATCATGAAGATTAGGGCACACGCTAGGAAACAATACATTTTGTTTAGGACACATAACTGTAATGGTAGATTGGGTTGGGTTGGATACAGAATGTGCACTTGACGCAAATGTGCACTTTGCAAAATGTGCACTTGACACAGAATATCGTCGGCTAAAAGTGATAAACTGATAACTCCATTTCAATATGATTTCACAGACAACTCATGAAACTGCTTTTTCAATTAATTATATTGAATTAAAACAAAAATCACGTTTATCGATGGTAGTCTAATATTACTCAGAAAGCTCTTCTTTTGCAAAATAAATAATTAACTAACTACCTAGAAATTATTAAATTTTATTCATTACCTGTGAAATCGTTCAAATGGAGTTATCAGTTTATCACTTTTAGCCGACGATATGCTCTTTCTGAAATGTGCAATTGACACAGAATGTGCACTTCTCAAAATGTGCCCTTGACGCACAACGTGCACTTCGCAGAATGTGTACTTCGAAAAATGTGCACTTGACACAGAATGTGCATTTCACAATACGAGCACTTCTCAAATGAGCGGTTCAAAAAATGTACTCCATATAAAATCTTTTGCTTTTTTGATCACTATTTTATATGATTATTTTTTATGTACAAAGTTCATGTCATTGTTCTGTCTAAATGAATAAAAGTATAATACTTTCAAAAAAGCTAAAGATATTTATTTAGATACCCTTTTGCATATCCATTTTGGGCTCATATTGAGAAATGCCCGTTATGAGAAGTGCACATTCCGCGTCAAGTGGACATTCTGCGTCAAGTGCACATTTTGAGGAGTGCTCATTTTGGAAGTTCACATAATGCGAAGTGCACATTCTGCGAAATGCACATTGTGTGAATTGCACATTCTGTGCGAAATGCACATTCTACGCAAAGTGCACATTTTGAGAAGTGCACATTCTGTGTCAAGTGCACATTTTGCGTCAAGTGCACATTTTTTGAAGTACACATTATGCGTCAAGCGTAAATTTTGCAGAGCGAAAATTCTGCGTCAAAGCCATTGGGTTGTCTGGCAGTACACGTTTATCACAAAGCATGATAATTCAACATTATAAATTAATATAATAATTCTACATTTAAAGCTGCAAGCAAGCGTGTTGATTTTTCACTTAAAATTTATTTTCTTTCATTCCAATATAAATATACAGTTTGGTTTTTATTATTTATATTTAGCAACCTTTTGTCATTTAGTATAAAACTTAGCACGCTAATTCTACATTTTAGCGGTTACGCACTGCATCCGATCCAGATCCGTGAAAATACCGATCTAGAGTAAAAATCTCGGACCGAATTCGGATATTGCTTACGCACTAATCCGATCTCTGATCCAAATCCAAGCAATTCAGGGGCCATCTTTGCCATATGTCCGATTTGAATCCGAGGTAATGCAAAGCGTCCATACAAACAGTACTACGACTACTTCGGTCCGTTAATATTTCTTCCGAATTGTAGACGATGGATGACGGAGAGAAATTGGATGACGGAAGTCTTTTTTTTTAATTTTTTTATTTATCGATTGACTCGCGTTTGTCCTCTATCTCGCCTGATGATAAGCGATGATATGGTCGACGGTGAAGCACGCTTGCCTAGAAGTAACCTATTCATTGACTTAAGACCTCAAGTAACTATCAGGAAACACAAACTCCAGCAGGGAATTCCACTTCTTAGCTGTGCGAACAATGAATGTGTTCGCACAAGTCGGATCTAGTGCATCAACTACCATACAAATACTTCTATGACTACTTCGGAACGTATTTTCACGGATTCGGATCTGGTGGCCTACTCCCTAAGTCCGTCAACGAAGTTAGTCGCCCATCCGAAAGTAGCCCGAAATGTAGGAGTGAACAAAACAAGTGTCAAGTTCAACTTTTCGGACGGGCAAAAACACTTCGATAATAGGGACAACTGTCAAATCGTGTTGTCATTCATTCTTAGTTCGGGCCCCGAAATAATCGTATGTGCGTAGGTGATAGGGAGTAGGAAACACTCGTAACTAAGTCCGAAACCATGGACTTCGTGCTTAGGGAGTAGACCCCCGGATGCAGTGCGTAACCGCTGTAACAGTACATATAAAGTATTCTTACCAGTAACAGTGTATATTGTAGACTGTATGAAGCCATAGTCGTCGCCCGCGTGTCTGTCTTCAAACAGCGGCGGGTACTCCACGTCCACGTAACCTGACAACGAAATATACAACGAACTATAAAACTCCTTCTTTATATGATCGCCTGGTACATCTATCCTCACTAGAGTATCCAATCCCGCAACCGCACCTTTTTTGCGGGATCTGGAATGCGGGATTACTCATGCGGGATCCCGCAGATTTGCGGGATCGAAAAAAAATATATGCTCAGACGACGTTCTGATTATTTTTAAGACCCAGCACAACCTCATCAATAAGTGATTTAACAAATTTCCCGTGGAACTCGTGCGTGACTTTCCTATAGCATTTGTATGGAAAATACTTTAGTTTTCAATTTTTAAATTACAGCTAAAAAACTTTTTTTTTAAGTAAGCTGATTTTTGTTCCTCTAAAACCAATAAATATGTTCAATTGTCAATATAAATCTAAAAGATGAATGGTTGAAAATTGAAAGAAGCAGATTATTTTTACCTCTAAAGCATAATTTAATTCAATTGTTGCTTAGTAATAAGTAATAACTCTACTTCATAATGACAATAAAAATTAAAATGTACTTGTTTTTATTTCATTTCTTTTAAATAACTACTCAGAACAAAAGAACATTTAAAAAATCTCAATCCCGCAAATCCCGCGGGATCTGCGGGATTGATGACCTCAATCCGCAGGCCTGCGGGATCTTAATTTTGATGCGGGATTGGATCCGTAATCCTCACGCTACAATATGAAATAATGCTCTCTCCATCCATGTTTTGACCTCGGTAAAATTAAAAGCTATGTGGACTTTGTATCATCGTAGTTTACTAGTAATTAGACCAGCTATACTTATGTTCGCCTAGTATACAAGGTTAGTCGGAAAGGGGGTACTAATCCGAATCCCACTTATAGTATCGCTGATGACTGTTTGAAAGCAAGTGTTAAAATTTCAAAATTCGATATATTTTTTTTCCAAATAAATTGATTTTTATTTTAGTTTTTTCAAAAATTCTTCATCCCTGCTTTAGTTACAAATTCAGAAAATGGTGCTTCTAATTTATGACCCCAAATATGACCTAAAATGTAAACACAGCTGATCATAACTGGGGATAGATGATAGATTTTAGACATTTTATTTTGAGATTTTTGAACAACTGTTTCTCTTAAACTATTGACTTTTGGGAAAAGTTGTAGAACAAAAGTTATTCATTATTATGGGTACTTTAACACCCTTTCGGATTAGTACCCCTCTTCTGACTAACCATGTATTATTTCCTTTATTCATCATTATTACGCTAAGCCCAAATAAATATCATAAACCCATCCAAAAATTTACCGCAGCAAAGATACCTGTATTAGGTGCATGTTATTATGGCTTTCGTTCATTTATTTTATTACATTCTAGTACTACATTTTGTAAGGTTAAAATAAAACTTTTTAAGAATCTAACATTTTGGAAATATACTTTTGAGGAGTCCAACATTTTGATAATTCAACGTTTTAAAGTTAATCTCCTGGATCCGAAATGAGATTGAAAGTTGACCGAAGCCAAAAGGATATTCTGGTTACATTATGAACTGAGCCATTTTGACAAGTTGGAATTCAATTTTTTCTTCTAGAATGTTAGTCTATGACTGTTGACAACGGAATGCTATCGGTAATAGATTTTAAGTTGACTGAATTGACATTATATTGAGATAGACTGAGATGATACTGAAACCGGACCGAACTTTAGGTGTACCTGAATACCATTTTTTATTCAATTCATAGTTTAATCTCTGTTCGGTCAACCTTCAGTCTTACTGCAAATTAATTACGAGAATTGGGCTTCTGGTCTATTTCAAAATTAAAAAAAACTATGATTTAGTAAAGCGGCCCCAGGCTGCAGGCAATCCAAGGAGGCCATGCCACTGATGGATAGCAGACTGACAAGGCGCCTGCTGCGCCTGGACAGGAGCAGCCTGCGAATGGTGACTGGAACGATAACCGGACACTGCTCACTAAACAAACACTTCCACACTCAAGGCATAACGGACAGCCCTCTGTGCAGAGCATGTATGGAGGCCGAAGAGACGGTCGCACACGTGCTCCTGGAATGCACAGGGGTCACACGAATACGAGAAGCAACCCTTGGCGCACCGAAATCACTCGCAAATGTTCTGAGCGGACTGAGAGCCCTGATCTGCTTCTGGAAGGAGGTGGGCTGGCTGGAATGATGGCCGCCATGGCCCACGTACAATGGTCCACTTAAAGGACTAAGTGCGGCAACCACATCTCCTAACATAGAACATGATTTAGTAAACGTACCTTCTAGTCGCGAGTACCGCGGATGCTCGTCGCAGCACGAGGGCTGCTGACACAGCGCGCTACTTGTGCGACAACACGCAGACTCCGATATACAACGACCCGTCGAACAGTTGAGTTTGTCGCTACCTGACAATTACATATTATTTATTAGTAATTACAAATAATCGGCCTACTATTCGGCTGTCCCATTTCAAAACCTAGTAAGGGATACTTTTTACAAGAATCGTTTTATTGCATAATCTTGCTAACCTAGAAAGTCTCTACCCAATACAAAAACACCAGCGTTGAAAACTCACATAATATCATCATCTGCTTAGCCTTTTCCCAACTATGTTGGGGTCGGCTTCCAGTCGAACCGGATGCAGCTGAATATCAGTATTTTACATGGAGCGACTGCCTATCAGACCTCCACAACCCAGTAACTGGGTAATACGATACTCTTGGTAAGACTGGTTGTCAGACTTTCTGGCTTCTGACCAACAGTAACGACTGTCAAAGATCTACAAATGACAGCCGGGACCAACGGCTTTACGTGCTTTCCGAGGCACGGAGGAAACTCGCTATGGTAAATGGTCACCCATCCACAGACCAACCTCGGCAAGCGTGGCTTAACCCGGAAGATCGGTCTATGCGGCTGTCATTATTTAGCCACGAGCTCCTCCTTTTCCTTTCTGAAAACTCACATAATAAGCAGATATATTTAAGCATCGATACCTAGTAAGTGCCATTCACTGCCTCTGATCATTTTAAAACCTAGTAAGTCACTTTAAGCACATAGTTTTACCTAACATAAATACTTTTCAAAGGCTGACCGATTTAACGTTTATGCGCTCTCCTGTAAAATTTAGTTTTAAGCCCTTACTAGGTTTTGAAATGGGACAGCCGTATTATCCCACTGCTGGGCAAGAGCTTCGTCTCAGAATGAGAAAGGTTTAGGCTTAAGTCCACCTCGCTTCTTCTTCTTCTCTCGTGTCAGCACGAGCTATACAAAAATATCCACCTCTAGTCCTCGCTGATCTGATGAGAGTTGGGGGATTACTATACATTTTTTTTGTCTTGTAATGTCGTAAACGAATTCGGGTAATGCCTTCAAACCGTGTAATCTACTGGTGATACAGATGAACATTGTCGGAGGATGCTTCAGATACAAAAAATATATTTAAAAAAATATTTTCTATTTTTGACTCATTTTAGCGCCATGAGTGACGATACTTAAGTACGTGGGGCGCACCCTGGGCAGTCAGCCTCGCTACCATCCTTGCTGACTGGCTAATCTTTTCACCACAGCATGAGCTATTCTTGTATAGTTCGTGCTGACACGATAGAAGAAGAAGAAGCGCCCCGAGTTAACTGACTGTGCGAAACGATAACGCACTATTCGTGCTCGCCAGCTGTGTCGCTGTGCTTTCAATCATTTATGCGTGGCTTCGAAATGTTCAAAGAAACAATAAAAAAATAAAACCTTTTTAGGTACTTTATTTATTTTTGTTTTTAATCAAGCTAAATCCCGTGCAGGTTTAATCTATACCAGTAAGATCATGTGGTTTTAGGGAATTACACGAATTCGTTTACATCCTACATAACATTTACGTGCTCAGACGTGTTGTGGACACATATGCCATGTCATGTGATATACAGGGTGGTAATTGGAGATGGGGCATGAAGGGCAGCTACCTTAACCATTGTAGCTACAGGAAAACGTTCCTAGAAGACCACCACTAGCTTTTGGGATAATTTCAATCGGCATTCACAGATTTTGAAAAAAAAGTACAGTCAGCGAGAAAAAGGGCTGTTTACACAAAACTTTTTTAAGATGTTTCATGTAGCTACAATGGTTAATGTAGTTGCCCTTCATGCCCCATCTCAAATTACCACCCTGTATATAACACTTACGTGCACACACGTGTTGTGGACACATGTGCGGTGCCTCGTCCTCCGCTTGCTCGCAGTCTCGTCGTCCGTCGCACACGTATTGCGGCGCCATACAACGTTAATATGCTATGTCATGTGATATATATATATATATAACACTTACGTGCACACACGTGTTGTGGACACATGTGCGGTGCCTCGTCCTCCGCTTGCTCGCAGTCTCGTCGTCCGTCGCACACGTATTGCGGCGCCATACAACGTTAATATGCTATGTCATGTGATATATATATATATAACACTTACGTGCACACACGTGTTGTGGACACATGTGCGGTGCCTCGTCCTCCGCTTGCTCGCAGTCTCGTCGTCCGTCGCACACGTATTGCGGCGCCATACAACGTTGACCGCACCAGAACGCGCCGCGACCGCAGTATTTTGGACCTGGAGACAAATATGGTATTTCAATCCGTGATTCACTACTGGTTTCATTTTTAAATCCAATTTTTTACCCAACGTCTTCGTATTTTATTAGTTTTAAACGCAATCGCAAGTATTATAGCGGAAGCTGCTTTTTTTCTATAATTCAAGTATCTGGCACAATTATCCTCTATAAACACAAACGCAGTACTGATGTCAATAATTTTGAGTTTGAAACCCTGCGTTCAATACTGCCATGATAATAATATTACGATACCAAGATCACGATATGGTGTTGATAGTGTGACATGCCCTAATGTAGGTAGATTATAGTATTGTTTTGCAGTGCTTGCTTGCTTCCATGCAGGATCTGAGTTCGAGCTCGACTTGCATACATTCCGACTTCATGTGCAAATCCGAATTTATTCTTAGTGACGCTGAATGGTGGCGCTGAACACATGTACTGTCTATTGTCTGTCTGTTAGTAGTATGACAAACTATTTTTTTTTAATCCTTTCTCCTCTCTAGGATTTCTCTTGTATCGTGGGTGCGTTTACAAACACAAATCTCACACAAACGTCCAGACCCGAAACAACTATCTGTAGGCCATACAATTTTTTGTACCGTGTGGGAATCGAACCCACGACCCGTAGCGCAGAAGCCAATCGCTCAGCCACTGCACCAAACGTGTCGTCAAATAATATGAGTATGACTCACCTCTAGTCTGCACGAGTATATACTTAGTGACGCTGAAAGGTGGCGCTGAACACATGTACTGTCCACTGTCTGTCGCCTGTAAGTCTTGTTTGGTCAGAGTACTACTTGAGGTTGGGCCGGTGGGCTCCACTTTAAACATACTGAAAAATAAAGTCTCATTTTATTCTGTATTTAGGAAGACTTACAGCTCGTATACATTCATTTGCAAATACTTTTCAGGGATATTGTGAAGTGTATGAACAGAGCCTGCACTGCTGATGATACTGAAGTACGCCTGGCGTACCCTGGGCAGTCAGACCCGCTACCAACATCGCTGACTGGCAATGGCATGAACTATTCTCATAAAGCTCGTGCCGACAGGAGAAGAGGAAGGGATATTATTGCAAAACTTCAGGTTGGCCACCCTCCGCCCGGGGAAGAAGGAGGGTTATGTCGGACTCTTACCGGCTAAAAACCCACGGTGTTCCTTCTCCTGACTTACGGCCTGCGTCGCGGGACACGCAGTTGCATGCACCGCAACTCCGGTAGGCCTCGGCCCGTTAGCCCCTGGCGGACCTCTTCTTCTGTGGGGCCTTGCCTTCTCCTGAGAGGTGCGCACGGAACACTGCGCGCCGCCTTAAGGGCCTGTTACTGGTCAGGCGACGGGTCCTCTAAACCACCGCCCGCAATCCACACACTATGGTGGCCGGAGATAGTCGCGCGGTCTTCTACGGGAAGGGAGAGTTGCAGTCGCATCTCTCTCCCTCTCCGCTCCCTCCTTGGCTGCCATCACCACCGAAAAAGGAGGCGTTGGCTTCCCACGCGCTCTCGCTCGCAACCATGGATAGAAACACGGCCGGAAGCGAGAGGTTGACCTACCCTGGTCTATCAACATTTCTGGACTATTTTTCTTGGACTGCTGTAGATGGTCCTTGCGGACCCTCTACGTCACCGGGCAGTTATTGACGAGACCTGAAGAGTCTCCAGCCAATGGTGGGGAAGTAAAATACTTAACCTAAGCTAACTACTTATCTATATCTATAAAAGGAAAAGCTGACTGACTGATCTATCAACGCACAGCCTAAACCGCTGGGGTTAGAAACTTGAAATTTTGACAGTAGATACCTTTTGTGACGTAGGCATCCACTAAGAAGGGATTTTTCGAAATTCAACCCCTAAGGGGGTGAAATAGAGGATTTAAGTTTGTATGTAAGTCCGTCATTTTTGTAGTAAGAAGCATGAATTTAAATATTATGGTTTCTGGTTAGAAATAAATGTACACATGTTTGAGCGTTTTTAGAAATTCAACCCCTAAGAGGGTGAAATAAGTATTGAAAGTATGTATGAGAAATCTGGTATTTTTGAAGTAAGAAGCATGACATTAAATATTTTGGCTTTTGGTGAGAAATAAACATACCTATACGTGTTTGAGCGTTTTTGGAAAATCTACCCCTAAGGGGGTGAAATGGGTAGTTAACATTTGTATGAAAATCCTTATTCCAGGGCTAATTAACTTGAAATTTGGCATAAACACTCTTCAAAATAAATAACAAAAGCCGAACTTTTTGGAATTTATAACTAGCTACAGGGGTTTAAAATTCCACGCAAGCGAAGCTGCGGGCAAAAGCTAGTACTACACTAACATCATGACAATCTGCAACAACAGCACTGAGGGTGACCCCTAGTGGGACGAGCACGAGGCTTAGGGCATTGCTGTGGGGGGAAACAGCTTGATGAGGGCTGAATTATCGGTGTGAAGGTACGCCGAACGTTAGTACCTATCGCTAGCGTTCATTCTGGTTCGGTCTTTGTGGACACAACAGCAAAGGCGAGCCAGCGTTCGATGTCCATCGTTGAAAGCCATTCTTCGTCTTTACAAGAGACAAATCACTGAAGCCAAAAGATAAGACAATTCTAAACAGTAACTCACTTGTCCCCGCCAGTCCCGTTCTCCTTCATATAGTTCCACACATACACCCTCGGAATGACATCGCCCCTCAGTTCACACACCAGCGTCAAGTTGTCATGTACTCTTCTCACTAGTACATCTGTGTACTCTGGTTCACCGGGCATGTACAGTACTAGGGAGGGGGAGGGAATGTCGCCTGTGCCTGTAACAAGATGGTTTTGTTAGTTAGGTATATAGTTGAGTTGGGCAACCCTGAATAGTATGTGAATAAAAGCGGTACCGCACTGCATCCGATCCGGATCCGTGAAAATCGGATATAAAAAAACTCGGACCGAATTCGGAAATTACTTTTCGCACTGCTACGATCCGAATTTGTGGAAATACGGATCTATACTCTTTGCGCTGCAGCAAGGTGCGGGTGACAGTTTCAGTAACATTTTATTTCACTCTTGTAAGTTGCCGCGATTTACAAATTATGACTTAGTATTTCAGCTGTACCACATTCGTAATATGTATATTAAATCATTAATAACTGTAGTAAATTAAATTAAACCCAACCAGAACGTCATACAGGCAACTGTCACCCGCACCATGCTACAGCGCAAAGAGTCTAGAGTAAAAATCTTGGACCGAGTTCGGAATCCGAATCTAAACCGATCTCTGATCCAAATCCAAACAATTCAGGGGCCATCTTTGGCATAAATATGTCCGATTTGAATCCGAGGTAATGTGAAAGCGTTCATAGAAACAGTACTACGGCTACTTCGGTCTGTCAATATTTTTTCCGAATTCGAGACTCACGGATGACGGAGAGAAATCGGATGACGGAAGTCGGATCTAGTGTGTAAACTACCATACAAATAGTTCTATGACTACTTCGGAACGTATTTTCACGGATTTGGATCGGATGCAGCACGTAACCGCTCTAAGGCCACGAAAATATGAATGGAGTAGAAACTAACATAACGTAATATCACCCCTGTATTCTTTAAAGGGGATTATATTCCCCACCCTTCGGGAAATACGGGCATGATGTGCATAATACCCTCATTTCACCATTATGTTTAAAGCATTCGAATCCACCACACTTTTCATAGAGCTCGTACGCCATGCCGCCATAGTACTCTTTCAGAGTGGAGGCGGGCGCGGGTACTAGCGCGGGCGCGTGTAAATCAAAATGTATGTCGCCAGTTGCATTCACAGTGCTTCCGCGAGCCGCGCGTCTGCAAGAGGCGGGCGCGGGTGGCGCGGGTGTTCTAATGGCTCAGTCCGCCCGTATCGTTCACAGTCATATAGCGTCTGTTAGGTGACTGCGCGTGTGGTTCTAAACCATTTTGATTCCCCCGTCGAAGCGTCGTACGATAGCTCGTTCGGCACTACTGTGAACACGCAGACGCCAAGACCCAAGCGCCCGCTAGTGCAGTCTGATTGACCACATACATATGGTTAGTAATCCAGAAGGGTCCTCGGCATAGCGTTTGTGATGCGAGAGAACCCTCGAGGGATCTTGGCATTAGGTTAAAAACCCGTGTCATAAAACACGCTACTACGTAGTAAAATAGTATTTTCAGGGAGTCTTGTTGTTTGTTATAAGACGATGCATTTTCTAAGAAAAACCTACATTTAAAATGAGCCCTCCACGCCCTCGTGTTACGTGTAACGGTGCCCTCACCTGGCATCGCGATTGCGACTAAAGGGTGCCGTCCCGGAGGGCACCCAGCACTAGACGTGTTAAGTCCCATGTATTAGTGGGCTAGCCTATTGCCATCAACTGGGCATAGATCGAGACTTCTAGGCTGCTACTGAGAAACTCTACAAGCAAAACCCCAATAACATTTTGGCGGACCTGTGGAACGAACCCATGACGTCACGCTCAACAGTCGCGGTTGCGACCGCTAGACCAATGAGGCAGTGTTTGAATTATGTATTTTATTGAATGAAGAGTGGCTGAGTGTGCTGGCAACACGATAGGCATAACGCAGCCCTCTGTGCAGAGCATGTATGGGGGCCGAAGAAACGGTTGCACACGTGCTCCTGGAATGCACAGGGGTCACCCGAATACGAGAAAAAACCCTTGGTGCACCGAAATCACTCGCCAATGTTCTGAGCGTACTGAGAGCCCTAATCTGCTTCTGGAAGGAGGTGGGCTGGTTGGAATGATGGCCGCCATGGCCCACGTACAATGGTCCACTTAAAGGACTAAGTGCGGAAACCACATCTCCTAACATAGAACATAAGAGTGGCTGCCACCTGGTTGGTACATAATGTTGATATCAACACAAGTGTTATGAATGAGTAATGTGCATACTTGTATCTTTAACAGAATAGATAAACATAAGTACTCTTAGTTAATTAGTCATTATAATTATCATAGAACAACTCATATACACCTGGTTTGTACTCCATATTAATTATTTTACTATGACTCAAGTTTTACTACTAGATAACTCACTATTAGGACCAAAACAGACTTAGCATTTATTTTCTATTAGCTGTAATGGTCCTTGCGTACCGTGCCTATGTAACCGGGCAGTTATTGGCGAGACCTGAAGGATTTCCACCCAATGGTGGGGAAGTAAAATACTTAACCTAAGCTAACTACTATATTACACGTCACATCATGACTACTAGCAACAACAGCACTAAGGGCGACCCCTAGTGGGACTCGGACCACGGCTTAGGGCGTTGCGTAGAGCCCGGGCACGCCCAAACGAATACGAATATCGCGAACATGAACATCAAATGGTTCTTTGTTGGAATATCGAAATATTATTAACCGATTCTTATCTGGCCGACAACCTTTGGCCACTTTTCATTTCGCCGAATAATTAAAACGCCGAATGATTCCCTAATTATGTTTTGTAATTTTTTGTTACGGCGATTAGTCTGCTAGCCACTGTTTCATTAGTCAACTGTATTATTGTCCACTTTACACTTGTTAGATGGCTCATTTTCCCATCTTGCAAGCAAAAAAGCAAGTGTTTCTGTGTTTGCTCCGCCAGAAGATTCGCTTTGTCGCCCCTTCGCTTCGCTCGCACACTCGACCAGCGCTACACTCGGGAGGTCGCCCACTCGCTTCGCTCGCCACCTCCCCCCACTCGCTGCGCTTCGGCCTCGTGCACTCGTTCCACTTAGGATCTCCTTCGCGAGCTTCTGGCTTCACGCTTTTAAATAACACTCTAGGGGTAGGACAGAGTCTGACCACGTGTAGTCGGAGTGCGCTGAGTCGGATTAACATTACATTCCGCCGTGTGAAAATAATGTTGTGCGAATACTTATTTGGCAAATTAAACAATAGCCAAATAAGTAATCGACTAAAACAAAATTACTGAATGATTTTTAGCCAAATAATTATGGTGGCTAATAATCATTCGGCGAAATCAAATTAGGGTAAAAATTGCTTCGGCAAAGATTACGTCGGCGAATCGTTGGCATAATGAAATTCGATATAAAATACTTCGGCAAAAACACTGGCACCCACATCAAATACAAATCACTATGAATATCTTCACCAAACACACTTTGGTAATGGTACGCACATGCAAACGTGTTCGATATTCATGTTCGCGCGATTCGTGTATGTTCGCGCATATTCGCGCGGAGCCGGCTTAACGCGAAGAAACACGAGCCGCGCAAGATACGATCAGTATGTCTGCAGCTTTAAAGTGAACCTTCTTTAAGGTGAACGCACACTTATCCGAGCCGAAAGCATCGAACGAAACGAATTTTAGAATTCTGTGTATGAAATCTTATGGAACCTCGCACACTTGCCCGCGTCGAATCGTCCGAATCTGGAAGAACCCCAGAAATCCTAGACGAATTCGGATGACGTCATCAGATTCGGCGCGGCTTATGCGGTCAACTCGACCGATGCGCTCGCTCATTCATGTTCCATTAATAAAGCACTGACAATAGAGTAATAACAGTGCGACAGGCGTAAAGGAAATAGAAACGATTTCTTCGGCGCGGTCGATTCTTTCGTGCGGATATGTGTGCGAGGCCTCCTTGAGTTCGATTCGTTCGAAGCGTTCTGCTCGGATAAGTGTGCGTTCACCTTTACTGGATTTTAACTTGTAAGTTATGTGAATAGTTTCTGCCTACTAATGAATTGTAAATGCCTATAATAGCTATGTGATACAAGACACGACAGTAATTATATCTGTTCTAAACATATGCACATATTTAACTGCAGATAATATATAATTACGTTAATGAGTTTGAATCTGCTGGTAAGCAGAATAGCTTCTTATACTGCAAAATATTTTGAATTTCCAGTCTGAACATTTCACACAGATAAACAAATTTTTGGCGACACGTTTGGTGCAGTGGCTGAGCGATTGGCGTCTGTGCTATGTGTCGTGGACTTGATTCCTGGATGGAACAAATATTTTTATGGCCTACAGATAGTTATTCCGGGTCTGGGCGTTTATGTATGTGAAGATTTATGTTTGTAAACGCACCCACGATTCAGGAGAAATCAAAGTGGGTGAAGAGGATTTAAAAAAAATGGTTTTGCTTTGTATATGTATAACTACTTTTTAGTTTGTTTAAATTATATTCATAACATAAACATTAAAATAAAGATACTAATGCAGCAAAATTTTGTTCATGTCAAACATAATGCACCATGGCCAAAAAATGATCTCCAAAATAATAGGGTTACCACGAAGTTTGGGAGTCAGTGCTTACCATTCTGTACACCTTAGGCTCAATTTATATTGGCACAGAACGGAACGGAAGCAAATTTTTGTAACGAAATTGTACTATTTTTTTTGTTGACTTCCAAGATACCAGTGGCGAAGGCTCCATACAACTCAATGCCGATCGGCTTCCCTTTCGAAACGAGTAGTTGCTGGAATTCACGCATCACACTTGAGCAAGGTAAGCATTTTTTGGTCCAGCTTCCCTTTTAAGAAAATTCACCCTTCGCCACTGCAAGATACAGCATTATTTACATATAATAAAAGGTACAATAAATGGGAACATAAGGCTCAATTTATATTGCCGTGGAACGGAATGGAAGCAAATTTTTGTACCATATAAACTAGATATGAACGAAAAAAGAGGTTGCGTGTCTTCCGGGGAATTCTCGCGCATTCTCGAGGATCCCCGTAGCTACTGTCGACTTTTAACTTTTATCTAGTGTGTACGTTACACAATTAACATAAAACTCATTATACTATGTACAATTTCATTACAAAAATTTGCTTCCATTCCGTTCTGCGGCAATTTAAATTGAGCGTTATGTTCCCATTTATTATACCTTTTATAATATCTAAATAATGCTGTATCTTGGAAGTCAATAAGAAAAACAAAAAAAACTGTTCTTTATTCATCTTGGTCTTAGAATTATACTCAGCCTACTGCCGCAGATAAAGGAATAAAAAGGCAGGTAATTTTTTTTTTTTACAGAATTCCTTGCCCGTCTTTAGGATTTCTCCTGTATCGTGGGTGCGTTTGCAGACACAAATCTCACATACACAAACGCCCAGACCCGAAACAACTATCTGTAGGCCATACAAAATTTTGTTCCGTGTGGGAATCGAACCAACAACCCGTAGCGCAGAAGCCAATCGCTCAGCCACTGCACCAAACGTGGCGTCAAACTCAACACTTTTGATTAACAATGGGGCGAGTGGCCAGCAATAGAGAAGGGTGGACGACTAAGACCCTGCGCCCATTGGCATAATAATTTTAAACCTAACTTTAGTACCATTAGCACTTGTATTTGCTCAGCGCAGGGCCTAAGGGAAAACCCTTTGGCCAACAGTGGGATATTATGCGCTGAATATAACATATTATACCTATATATCAGGGGTTATGATGACAATATAGCTTAATGTATAATAATTTACTGCTTTATTAGTGAGTTAAGAAACTCATGTTAGTTTTATGAATTAAAAATACTCCAAATTAATAAAACAAATATTTTTAAGATTAGTGGAATGTAGAATACGTAAACAAAACAAACAGGATACTGGAGCAAAAGTGAAAGGATTAATTTCCGTTTTAATATTACCGTTACCTAAGGCAACGAAAAATTTGAGTAGCAAAACCGTATGCAAATTAAAAATTGTTTTCCTGATGCATTCTGAGATACACAAGATACGATTAGCTACGAACCTTGTCCTTAATTGATAAGCAAAGCTAACAACCACGGCCGAGTAAAATTTCAAGGCTAAAAAACCTGTATTGAACCGTAAAAATAATTTGGAAGAAGCCAAATTTTTTCCAAAAAAATATTCTTCGTTATATTTATATTAGCTCATTCAGAATCAATACTTACATGTTTTTGAACTATAAAGAAGTAGTATAACACATAACAACAAACAATTCGATGACGAAAACATTTTTATTTACTTTTTACACATTTTCAACTATTGACATTCAACAAATTACGCCATTTTTGTTTCTTTAGGTATTTACGTTCCGATACTCGTTACTTACTGATGTGACTATGTCTAAACTTAATGTTCTTGGTTTAAAAAATTTATTTGGCTTTCCTTAGCAAATTAAAGTACTTTGTAAAGCTAAATATAAAATTACAATTATTTTATGATCACATAAATAACTTCATCTGTTCCTTTTTCTTATGTTAAATAAAACACTTGCATTTTTTAATGCGTCAGCTGAAACGTTTAAATAATTTATTAGTTTAATTAACGCAGAGTTTGTTTATGGGAAAAGATTAAAATGAATAATGATTAGCAAGCTGAATACATAAAATAGTCTGATTAAATGCAAAATTCAAAATTTTCTTGTATACATCACATCTTTAAATATATTGAATAGGAATATACTCGAGAATTATCAGTTTTATGCCTTCAAAACTTAAAATTGATGGGTAGAAAGGAACGTTATGCGTTGTTGATGACACTGACAACTGACATAATTATTATCTGTGATTCATTTGATTTGCGAAACTATTTCTTGGTCGAAGAAAGAAAGCTGAAAAGTGTTTTGAATTCTATCTTTACTTTAAAATGGATCTAACAAGGCTCGCAAATGACAAAAAACTGCAACTGTGCAAATGGTATTTCAAAGGTATGGTATAATTTACACAATAAACCCACTCTTTTTTTCTACGAAGTTTTATCAATAAGCACTGTTTTTTTTTCTGCGTCTTTCTTGCCCTTTTTTATCAACTGATGAGCGGGTGAATATTCGAAAAATGTTTACAAAAATTCAGAACATAATTAATAACATTTCAAAGTTTATAATGTGATAATTTGAGGTGTTTATAACTTAAATTAAGTACATACTTATAATAGCGAAAGCCCAAACTATACCACTGCTATCAAGCATTGAGACAAGATTAAAAACAATCCGAAACTACTATAATATTAACAACCAAGATCTTAACAACAATGGTTTGCAAAAAGTTGTTATGATAATTCAAATATTCACCCAAGCAATTAGTCCGGTCAAGTTAGCCCAAAAATTAGGGGTAGGTTAACAGAAATTCGCATAGAGCTGAAAATTGGTACGAATGTTTGGAACACCATTATAAATGAAATGTAAAAAGTCCCCATCGATCCCACACTTGCAAAAAAAATATTCAAGGTAAAAGTTTGCAAATATGGGTTTTTTGCGTTTTTTAGTCAAACGGTAAGTTTTATGATAAAAATAGATCAGACAAAATTTGTAGATTATGCAATTATCTACAAGAATTGTCTACAATTTTTCTCCTAAACGTCACCGTTTCTGAGATATAGTGGTTGAAAACGTTGTATTCTTCATAATATGCGTTTCCACGCCACCTGTAAGGTAGTGTACTTGGCGCGTTTTTTTAACGTGGTTTCCCCAATAGGCCTATCCCACAAACTATTGTGATCTTATTTAATTCAATACTAATTCAAAATGTATAAAAACTGGTACTATTGGAAATGATGAAAGCCGTATGAATTCTAAAAAATTTGGTCAAATTATCCGTCTCATTCATAATCATCTGATAATTCTGCTTCCTCTTCTTCTTGTTCGTCTTCTTGTACTTCTTCTTCTGCTTGTTCTTCTTCTTCCTGCTGGGTGTAAGTAAATTGTTCTAACAGCGATGTATCAGATGTCTCCTCACTGATATTGTACGAATCCTCTTCTGATGGTGATTCAACATTGAAGCACGACTGACCTTGACAACTGGTACATGTTAATCGCCATCAGAAGAGGATTCGTACGCATTCGTACGCGAAGTGGAAACGCATATTATGAAGAATACAACTTTTTCAACCACTATATCTCAGAAACGGTGACGTTTAGGAGAAAAATTGTAGACAATTCTTGTAGATAATTGCATAATCTACAAATTTTGTCTGACCTATTTTTATCATAAAACTTACCGTTTGACTAAAAAACGCAAAAAACCCATATTTGCAAACTTTGACCTTGAATATTTTTTTTTGCAAGTGTGGGATCGATGGGGACTTTTTACATTTCATTTATAATGGTGTTCCGAACATTCGTACCAATTTTCAGCTCTATGCGAATTTTTGCACTTTGAAATGTCTAATTTGACCGGACTAAATCTTTACCTGCCATTTGAATTTGATAAACCAAATCCAGGAATTTTCTAGCAGTTTATAAGATTCCCTATGACAACCCACTGACCAAGATTTTATCTGTATGCTGTGCCATTGTCAGTAAGGTATACTCAGCACTTATTTCTACATTTGCAGTTGGTTGCTTGCTCCTGCCATTCGTGTGGGCTGTGAACGCTATATGGTTCTTCAAGGAAGCCTTCTTGAAGCCCCCGTATGATGAACAGAAGCAGATAAAGAAATGTAAGTAGAGTATTAAGTTACAAACGGCTTATTAGTATAAGCATCAGCCCATTAATGTCCCACTGTTGGCCATAGGCCTCTTCTCAGAATGAGAAGGGTTGAGGCATTAGTAACGCTCAAGTTACAATTTACACCGCCGTGGAATGGAATGGGAGCGGCGAAATTGTACATAGCATAATGAACTTTATGTCAATTGTACTTGACAATGACCTACATTATTCTCACATTATTGTATTGAATTAAATATATTCAGTGTAAACAATTATGTGTACCTTATTATGTTGAATTATCTATATTGTTTAGATAACCTTAGGTAATTTTGTTTTCAATTCAACCAGAATTGTATTATACTTTGTTTATAATCCACATTTTGCATAAATTAATGTATTCATTTGACAGACAGATATGTGTTGCTGGGGAGTTTGTTGCGCCATTTCTTCTTCACTATGTTCTATGTTAGGAGATGTGGTTTCCGCACTTAGTCCCTTAAGTGGACCATTGTACGTGGGCCATGGCGGCCATCATTCCAGCCAGCCCACCTCCTTCCAGAAGCAGATTAGGGCTCTCAGTCCGCTTAGAACATTTGCGAGTGATTTCGGTGCACCGAGGGTTCCTTCTCGTATTCGGGTGACCCCTGTGCATTCCAGGAGCATGTGTGCAACCGTTTCTTCGGCCCCCATACATGCTCTGCACAGAGGGCTGTCCGTTATGCCTATCGTGTGGAAGTGTTTGTTTAGTGAGCAGCGCCCGGTTATCATTCCAGTCATCATTCGCAGGCTGCTCCTGTCCAGGCGCAGCAGGCGCCTTGTCAGTCTGCCATCCATGAGTGGCATGGTGGTGGTTTCTTCTTCACAGCAAAAACAGTAGGAAGCGGTAAAGGGGGGACACTTTTGGGGTCTGTCTTTTATGTACCTACCTAATATTGACGTTCAAAAAGAACGAAGTAATTCTAGTCCATTTTGAATAAATGAGTTTTGAAGTTGTATAAAGTACAAACTAAATACGAGCCAAAAAGGTTGTGCGTCTTCCATGGAATACTCGCGACCTTTTTGGGTCGTATTTAGTTTGTATTTTCATTTAGGAGGAGCTCGTGGCTAAATAATTACAGCCGGATAGACCGATCTTCCGGGTTAAGCCACGCTTACCGAAGTTGGTCTGTGGATGGGTGACCATTTACCATAGCGAGTTTCCTCCGTGCCTCGGAAAGCACGTAAAGCCGTTGGTCCCGGCTGTCATTTGTAGATCTTTGACAGTCGTTACTGTTGGTCAGAAGCCAGAAAGTCTGACAACCAGTCTTACCAAGAGTATCGTATTACCCAGTTACTGGGTTGTGGAGGTCTGATAGGCAGTCGCTCCATGTAAAATACTGATATTCAACTGCATCCGGTTCGACTGGAAGCCGACCCCAACAAGTTGGGAAAAGGCTAGGCAAATGATGATTTAGTTTGTATTTTATACAATTGACATAAAGTTCATTATGCTATGAACAATTTCGATGCTTCCATTCCGCGGCAGTGTAAACTGAGCCTTAGCCACGCTAGCAGACTACATGCACTGTTAACAACTTTGCCCATTCTATTGTGCAGCTGCCTGCTACAAACTACTGTCTTTTACCGCTGCACATTTTCCAAAATATACTAGCAGCAGATCTAATTACTTGTAGTCCTTATAGTTATCACATATGTAAATGTACATAGTATGTATCATATTTCCATTATAAAATGTCCAAAAAAACACAATTGAACTGCCTGCAAACCTAAGCCATAAAACGCACTAGCGGCCAGCCGCAATACGTCGTGCCGCTTGCGGTTAGCCGCACATCGATTTTTACATGAAACCGCATGATCTCAACGCACTGATTTCCGGCCAGCCGTCGTGCGCCAGTGCGTTGAGATCATGCGGTTTCATGTAAAAATCGATGTGCGGCTAACCGCAAGCGGCACGACGTATTGCGGCTGGCCGCTAGTGCGTTTTAAGTCTAACATGTTTAGGTATAACGGGCTGGTGTCCGCAACTCCACGTCTAAGCGCGTATTTTGCGTGATGGGTGGTAAGTATAGTTACTCGATCCACCCTAACTCCTCAAAATAGGCCAGCATACCCTTGATGTTGCTGGTGACTTCTCGAGAGTACCTGGATTTCCGAAGTACTAAGCCCTGTATGTGGCGATCTCAGGGCAGTTTAGTAGCACGTGGGCTGCTGCCTCGTCCTCCATGCATGCTCTGCACAGCAGGCTGTCTGTAACTCCACCTAACATGTTACATAATTTACTATATCTCGTCTCTGCAGAGATAATGCGATGACAAAATTATGTCGCGCTGTGCACGTGGGCCTGTTGGACTGAGAATAACGGTGACTAATCAACATTGAGCTGCACTGAGCTGTGCTACGCTTAGCTAAGCTAACTTTCTAGTGCTATGTTTTTTTCTGCAAGCAACTTTGAGCTGCGCGTGTTCCTGACAGACAGAAGACCGAGCGGGTGGGCAGTGCGGTGAGGAGCGAGTCAGCACGTAACGTGTGATCCCTGCTATGTTTTAAACAAAGCGCAGCCACACAAATATATACAAGGTTAGGCAGAAAGGGGGTACTAATCCGAAAGGGTGTTAAAGTACACATAATAATGAGTAACTTTTGTTCTACAACTTTTTCCAAAAGTCAATAGTTTAAGAGAAACAGTTGTTCAAAAATCTCAAAAAAAAAACTCTAAAATCTATCTATCCCCAGTTATGATCAGCTGTGTTTACATTTTAGGTCATATTTGGGGTCATGAATTAGAAGCACCATTTTCTGAATTTGTAACTAAAGCAGGGATGAAGAATTTTTGTAAAAACTAAAATTAAAATCATTTTATTGGGTTTTTTTTTTATCGAATTTTGAAATTTTAACACTTGCTCTCAAACAGTTATCAGCGATACTATATGTGGGCTTCGGATTAGTACCCCCTTTCCGACTAACCTTGTATATATATATATATGTATAATATATCCTCATTATAATTTAAGAGGACCGAATTGACTAAATAGAGCATAGCACAGCATAGCACATCGTTGATTAGTCACCCTACATCCTCACGGTACAACCACTAAGGGTCCATGCACACGGCGTCTTTTCTACACGCCGTCGACGCGCGTTTCCGTCAAACTCTATACATAAAAAATCACAATGACGTTTTTTAAGTATGAAGTACTAGCTTTTGCCCGCAGCTTCGCTTGCGTGAAATTTTGAACCCGTTAGTGACGATTTTCGACACAAACTTTCATCCCCTATTTAACTCCCTTAGGGGTTGAATTTCGAGAAATCCCTTCTTAGTGGATGTCTACATCATAAAAGGAACCTACTGTCAAATTTTCAAGTTTCTACGCCCAGCGGTTTAGGCTGTGCGTTGATAGATCAGTCAGTCAGTCAGTCATTTTCTCTTTTTTTATATACATAGATGACAGAAACGCGCGTCGAAGGCGCGTTAAAAAGACGTGGTGTGCGTAGGCTCTAAACCAGTAAAGTTTTAAATTAATAAATAATTTATTAATGATTTCAGATGTGATAATGAGTGCGGCCGGCGCGATAGCCTGGGTGTCTGTATTCGCTGTCTGGATCACAATATTCCAGCTGCAGAGAGTATCGTGGGGATCCACGGGTGACTCCTTGTCCTTCATTGTACCGCTGGGAAGAGCTTAAATATAGAGGCTGTTACAAAGATGGTGTAAAATGACAAGAACATTTTGTATATCGTCACAGAAGTTCCAACACCGCGTAACTCAAAACGGTAAACTTTTCAGGAGAGCAAAAAAAATTATCCAGCTTTAAGAAGAAGGCTTTATGTAGCGTATACACGCTGTGTTTTGAAATAACGCGTTGCTATTGAGTCTAACCGCTAATTGTAATTAATCAAACGACGCGTTTTTCAATTCTTTGTAAAATAGCGTGCCTAACTCAAAACTGATATTTTTTGAGTTACGCGGTGTTAGAACTGATGCCACGATATTTTATGTTCCTATAAATGTAATTAATTTTAAATTATTAATATTCCTTTTGAATCACCAACATTCTCTTTGAAGCAAGGGGTGCGGTGATATTATTGATATGCACCACGAAGCAAATACTAAGAGGTGTTGGTCTAACCAACTCGTCTGTCCCATTTCAAAACCTAGTAAGGGCTTAAAACGAAATTTTACAGGAGAGCGCATAAACGTTAAATCGGTCAGCCTTTGAAAAGTATTTATGTTAGGTAAAACCAAGTGTTTAAAGTGACTTACTAGGTTTTAAAATGATTAGAGGCAGTGAATGGCACTTACTAGGTATCGATGCTTAAATATATCTGCATATTATGTGAGTTTTAAACGCTGGTGTTTTTGTATTTGGTAGAGACTTTCTAGGTTAGCAAGATTATACAGTAAAAAGACAAAAAAACAGAATCAAATCCATCAGAAATGACCTGAATAATAACGTCCTTTAATATTCAGTACGACTTTCCCTGTAACCCTGTAGTCGCTATTCACCGCTAGATGGAAAATATGTATGTGTTACGGCTAAAAGCCGAATGGCGGTTACACCTAGGTTTAACCGGATACAACTAGGTGCAACCAGTAGCAGTTGGTTAGAACTAGGTGTAGCTTAAGTCGACGGCGGGGCTCCTATTTCTGTCTGCAGAGTTTAAAGTAACCTAACACGAAGGGGATGACGGGGGCTTCGTTCGCTCGCTTTGCTCGCTCACTCTAGCCCCCGTCATCCCCTTCGAACCTAACCTATCCGTGTCGGGGTTCCTCTTAATCACCGGTGTGCGGCTGCACCTAGTTCTATCCGCTATGATGAAGGGTAAACCTAGTTCTAACCGAGGATAAATAGGATACATCTAAGTTTAACCGCATGTGGCCGGCTGTACCTAGTTGTACCCGGCTAAAACTAGGTGTAGCCGCACTTCGGCTATTAGCCGTAACATATAGGGGAGAGGGGTACAAAATGGCATACTAGTTAGAAAATCAGTCATAAAATCTTTATTTATTAATAATATTGAACACTTTAGTACCTGTGTATTCTTTGGTTCATTACCTATTAGAATTATAGAGATCAATCAACTTAATACAAAAACAAAAGAATTATTCAACATTCTTTTTTATCTTGAAAAAAAACCGTTTTGTCCGCCCTAGTCGGGTAAAATGACACACGTGATGTGGACAAAATGGCATACCATTTTTTTTAATGAAAATCAGTCGATTAGAGACAGAGTTCACACGTAAAACGCTTTGTATTTTTCGGAACATCTGCACATGATGCATGAGCCCATCTTTTACAGCTCAAGCACATTAACCAGACCTCCTTTGGCTTGGACCTGGAGTAGAGGTCATTGCAATAAATGCAAGGACAATCTTCATCATCATCTCCGACTTCAGTGAAAGCTTGTAAGGAAGAGAAATCATTTTCACTGTCGGAACTAAAATCCAAAGCTTTCGTAACCTTTCTCGTGTTTTTCTTTGGAACAGGTGGAGGAGCTGATTTTGCTTTTGCCTCTTCTATATTTGGCGTTGAAGTTAACACCAATATTGTTGGTTTCTTGCGTGGTTTTCTTTTGCCTTGTCCAGCCACATATGTTCCTATCGGCACTGGAGACAGCACGCTGACTGGAACATTGATATTCATATCTTGGAGTATCAATTTAGATGATGTGGGTGTCGTAGGTATTGCAGTAGCTGTGTCTCTAGATCGGGCAACTGAGATTGGAAGTGGGTTGTCTGCGGCTGATGTGCTTGCAATTATCAGTGATGTCGAACCGCCTGCTTCTACCTGAGATGGACCTGATGACGGTATGCATAGGTTTTCTGCTGCCGTTGAATCTTCTTCGGGCTCTACCCGATCTTTTTGCATGGGGATGTTTGTCGTCTCAGCAGGCTCAAACAAATAATCTGGAAATATGTTTGGATCAACAGGCCAGAGACCTGTTTTTTGAAACCCATTGACGGCAGTTTGAATCGTTGCTGCTTTGCCATAAGCTTTGTTGAGAATTGCACCTATTTGGAAATGAGTAACAACTCTGCCTGGATGGTTCTTTAACCAAGTGCTCACTTCTTGATTAAAATATGTCTTCAGTGGCCCATAGAAAGATACGTCTAATGGTTGCATGCGGTGCGTGCAGTGAGGTGGGAAGCATACCATAATGATTCCATGCTCTTTTGCGAATTTTAAGCTTTCAATACCTTTATGACTTATATGTCCATCAACTACCAAAAGCACTTTATCATCAAGACTCGCTTTTACATGCAACTGAAAGTGCACCAACCATTTATAAAATACAGCTGTTGTCATCCAACCTGATTCCTGGGCAATACCCAAAGTACCGGTTGGAGCTTCGTCTATCAACTCCTGTTTCATGATTTTTCTAGGATAAATTAAACACGGCGGGACAAAATGGCCATTTGCACTCATGCAACAAACAACTGTCACATGAGACCCCTTTTCAGCACTAGTCAAAGCCCCAACCTGCTTACGCCCAGTAGTAGCAAAGACCTTTTGGGGTCTCTGGACTGTTGATAAAGCTGACTCATCGACATTGTAGAGCCTATGAGGAGAAATGTTGTTGCTCTGAACAATGTCTTGGTAAGTGTTGAAAAATAGTGCTACTTGCGGTTTGTTAAAGGCTTGGGCTCTTGCAGCTGAAGTCGCTTCAGGTTTCCTCAAGGATATGTCTGGGTGTCTGCGTCGAAATCCAGCCAACCATTCTTTGCCTGCCATCTTTTTTTCATTGTTGAAGTTATGAGGAATATTATTAACGTCCGCAAACTGGTAGGCCAATTCCAAAACTTCCTTCCTTGTGAATCCAAACAATCTCGTTTCTAGTAATTTAATATGTTCTACCAGTTGTCGTTCCATTTCATATGTGAAGACACTCCTGTACCTACCCATACCTAAAACAATAAGGCGAGTACGTGATTAAATCCGCTCTGATCATGCTTACATAACGCTACAGTTAAAAAATACTACATAAGTTGGTATACCTTTAGTAGTTGGAGCTAAGAATTTATTTTGTTTCAGTGCATGTCTTCTAAGAGTCGACTGTGGGACATTAAATACTTTAGAAGCCAATAGCCAGCCCATTTCATTATTCTTCACAGCTTCAATAGCCTTTTCCATGGAGGTTTTATCCCATCCCTGTCGGTCTGTTTTTCTAGAATAGTTACGAGGCATGATTGTTAATAATCTGAAAAAAGAAAAAAGGGTGGGTCAAATGACATAGTATGCTGTTTTACCCGAACAAGGCGTATGCCATTTTGTCCACTTCATAACCTTCAACGTAAGAAAACAATAACTAAAAAAATAACTAGAATTATGAGTTTTCAAATCATTTTCGAAGTTATTTAGTAAAATTACAATAAATTAATGCTAAATTCAAACAAATTAACGTAAAAAATACTTACTTTTACGAGAAACAAAATCCGCCTGAGTAAAACTCGGGACAGCAAAAACTAAACAAACATGTGTCCGCACCACACGGCCCAACGGACGCGACTGGCGCCGCCACAGGTTGCGACCTGTTACTAAGCGATCCTCTACACGCCATTTTGAGAACTATTATGTCTGTGGATTTGGAGAAAAGGAGGTGTGCCATTTTACCCACCTATGTCATTTTGTACGCCTCTCCCCTACATATAAGTAGGCGGGGTGTAACGTTCCCCTCACGCATCGAATTATCTGTAAATCGCAATAAAACATCTCCTCTTTGTATTTTTCTCCGTGAAATGCACTCGAAATATTGAATATTTGACGACACGTTTGGTGCAGTGGCTAAGCGATTGGCTCCTGCGCTACGGGTCGTGGGTTCGATTCCCACACGGAACAAAAATTTGTATGGCCTACAAATGGTTGTTTCGGGTCTGGGCGTTTGTTTGTGAGATTTGTGTCTGTAAACGCACCCACGATACAAGAGAAACCTTAGTGTGGGGCAACGTTTTTAAAAAAAAAAAAAAAAATGCTGCATTCATTACATTTACTGCAACATTAACATAATTGTACATACATGTAAGAGCATAAGCATGCTGGATGAACTTTTAAATATCATTCCTAAGTACCTTATTTTAGAGCCTATGCACACGACGTCTTTTTAACGCGCCGTTGACGCGCGTTTCTGTCATACTTCATACTTAAAAAAGGTCATTGTGATTTTTTATGTATGGAGTTTGTCGGAAACGCGCGTAGAAAATACGCCGTGTACATAGGCCCTTAGCTTTGTAAGAAATGACTTACAGTAAGGGCTAAAACACACTTAGCGTATAGCGCCGCGTACTGCGCAAGATATCAAAACACAATATATCACCATTAGAAATAGTCTAAACCACTAGTGAATACTTATTTGAAGTTTAGTGTTTGACATTTTTTGCGGCTTCGGATTAAATAATAGTGTTGACGTTTTAAAAGTGCCTGTAATCTGGACTATTTGAAATAAAAAACTTTGACTTTGAGAAATCATTGTACACACGGCTACACTTCAAGCTATGCAAAACCAGTATAAGCTGACCGTTACTTGTGCGAAAAGATTATACAAAGCGACGCCAAGATAAACTGGTTTTGTATAGCTTGATGTGTAGCCGTGTGTACACCAACACAGGAATTAAGTAAATTATTTATTTTTAACATAAATATCTCTCTTCCTCTTTTATTTTCATATTGCAAATGAATTTGTAGATTTACTTAAATTGAACAATATTTTTCATTCGTTCTTTTCGCAAAATCGTTCACTACTCCAACACTATTCCCCTTGTTACAAAAGATGGTCTAATAAAAACCTAGGTTTTAAAATAGCCCCGTCTCTTTTTGATATGACATAAGAAAGTGATGGGTATATTTTAAACCTGGGTTTACCTTAGTCTTGGTTGAAACCACTTTTTGTAATAATTAAGGGGGTACTAGTTTTAGTATGGTAACATTATTATGCTTTAAACTGGCAAGTTATTGCAACGAATTAAAAATCCAATTATAGGCCCTATTTTGCTTGCGTAATGACGCGTGGTGTGGCCGCGCAGGAGAATTTGTATAGCGCAATGCACACGCGTTACGCGACAAAACAGGAGCCGCGTAACATACGCTCAGTGTGTTTGCAGCCTTAGTATTAAAATTAATTTATGCGACAATCTTCGTGTTTACGAATTTGTACGAATTATGCGACCGATCAAGTGGCTTGTTAATAAATGAAATAAAAACTAATTCAAATTTGAAAATTGTATATTTATTTATATAAAACACATTTGTACAATATATACAATACTCATTGATTATAAATGCTAATTATTTTAATTAAAATTATAATACCACACCTAATGAGTTATCAGAGCCTTTCCCAACTATGTTGTGATAAGCTTCCGGCCTAATCTGGGGGTCCACTCTCTAAGTCCGTCAACGAAGATAGTCACCCGTCCGAAAGTGGCCCGAAACGTAGGAGTGAACAAAACAAGTGTCAAGTTCAACTTTTCGGACGGGCAAAAACACATCGGTAGTAGGGACAACTGTCAAATCGTGTTGTCATTTATTCTTAGTTCCGGCCCCGAAATAATCGTATGTGCGTTGGTGATAGGGAGTTGGAAACGCTCGTAACTAAGGCCGAAACCACGGACTTCGTGCTTAGGGAGTAGACCCCCAGATGCATCTGTAATAAAGATATCGCGCCATCCGAAAAACTGAGGACCTCCTTTTTTGAAGTAGGCAAAAAAGGATTAAACCATTTAATAACACTCAAATCGCTGCCAAAATGTACACGTCATCTTGGCTTCATACAAGTCAACTTAAGATATGGTTTAGACAAATCATCATCTTGAGAGTTGTCAATAGTATAAGATCGATTTCAGAAATAATAACGATTTATTTATACTGGTGTCAGTAACAACGGAATGAAATTTTGAAAAATGTGCACTTGACGGAAAATGTACGTTTTCAAAATGTGCACTTCGCAAAATGTACACGACGCAAAATGTGCACTTCGCAAAGTGTACACTTAGTGCAAAATGTGCACTTCGCAAAATGTACACTTCGCAAAATGTACACTTGACTCAAAATGTACACTTCGCAAAATGTACACTTGACGCAAAATGTGCACTTTGAAAAGTATTTATGTTAGATAAAACCATGTGGTTAAAGTGACTTACTAGGTTTTAAAATGATCAGAGGCAGTGAATGGCACTTACTAGGTATCGATGCTTAAATATATCTGCATATTATGTGAGTTTTAAACGCTGGTGTTTTTGTATTTGGTAGACTTTCTAGGTTAGCAAGATTATACAGTAAAAAGACAAAAAAACAGAATCAAATCCATCAGAAATGACCTGAATAATAACGTCCTTTAATATTCAGTACTACTTTCCCTGTAACCCTGTAGATTTTGCTATTCACCGCTAGATGGAAAATATGTATATAAGTAGGCGGGGTGTAACGTTCCCCTCACGCATCGAATTATCTGTAAATCGCAATAAAACATCTCCTCTTTGTATTTTGCTCCGTGAAATGCACTCGAAATATTGAATATGCTGCATTCGTTACATTTACTGCAACATTATACATATTGTACATACATGTAAGAGCATAAGCATGCTGGATGAACTTTTAAATATCATTCCTAAGTACCTTATTTTAGAGCCTATGCACACGACGTCTTTTTAACGCGCCGTTGACGCGCGTTTCTGTCATACTTTATACAAGGTTAGTCGGAAAGGGGGTACTAATCCGAAAGGGTGTTATAGTACACATAATAATGAATAACTTTTGTTCTACAACTTTTCCCAAAAGTCAATAGTTTAAGAGAAACAGTTGTTCAAAAATCTCAAAACAAAGTCTCTAAAATCTACCTATCCCCAGTTATGATCAGCTGTGTTTACATTTTAGGTCATATTTGGGGTCATCAATTAGAAGCACTATTTTCTGAATTTGTAACTAAAGCAGGGATGAAGAATTTTTGAAAAAACTAAAATAAAAATCAATTTATTTGGAAAAAAAATATCGAATTTTGAAATTTTAACACTTGTTTTCAAACAGTCATCAGCAGTGATCGGAGTAGGTAGATTGAATTGGGGTCATTGATCCGAAACGTATATATTAATATGGACATTCCTCCGGAATTTCGTAATTTTCGGAAAATTTCGGAATTGGATGATTATTAAAAAAAAAACGGAACTTAAAATGAGCAATATTGTATTCTTCATTTTCTTTTTTAACGGCACTCTTTCACTATTTGACACAACCCAACGATCAATTAGAACAAAGGATCATGGGTGGTGCACTAACCGGTTATCAAAACAATGCGTACGCTCGCCGACGACATGCCAGGTAGCTGACTCGTTTATTTCGGTTCGTAGAGTGCATAAAAAATGTATTAATGCTTCGATCGGAATTCGATTGTTTTTATTATTCAACAGATAATTACTAAATTAATTTAGTTTTGATACCTTCCTTTAAATTCTGAATTGAGAAGTAATAATATCACTGAAAACATTAACAATATTTAATTGAATCCGGAAATACCGGAATTACTTTCCGGAAAAATGGCTTATCCATGTTATTCTTTCTGTGTGCATTTATGATACAAGTACCAAAAATCAATCTACCTACTCCGATCACTGGTCATCAGCGATACTACAAGTGGACTTTGGATTAGTACCCCCTTTCCGACTAACCTTGTACTTAAAAAAGGTCATTGTGATTTTTTATGTATGGAGTTTGTCGGAAACGCGCGTCGACGGCGCGTAGAAAAGACGCCGTGTATATGTATAGACCCTTAGCTTTGTAAGAAATGACTTACACTATGGGCTAAAACACACTTAGCGTATAGCGCCGCGTATTGCGCGAGATATCAAAACACGATATATCACCATTAGAAATAGTCTAAAACACTAGTGAATACTTATTTGAAGGTTAGCGTTTGACATTTTTTGCGGCTTCGGATTAAATAATAGTGTTGACGTTTTAAAAGTGCCTGTAATCTGGACTATTTGAAATAAAAAACTTTAGAGTTTGAGAAATCATCGTACACCAACACATAGGAATTAAGAAATAATCGTACACCAACACATAGGAATTAAGTAAATTATTTCTTTTTATTATTTTTAACATAAATATCTCTCTTCCTCTTATTTTTATATTGCAAATGAATTTGTAGATTTATTTAAATTGAAAAATTTTTATCACTCGTTCTTTTCGCAAAATCGTTCACTACTCCAACACTATTAGTTTTAGTATGGTAACATTATTTTGCTTTGAACTGGCTAGTTATTGCATCGAATTAAAAATCCAATTATAGGCCCTATTTCGCTTGCATAATGACGCGTGGTGAGGCCGCGCAGGAGAATTTGTATAGCGCAATGCAATACGCGTTACGCGACAAAACATGAGCCGTGTAACATACGCTCAGTGTGTTTGCAGCCTTAGTATTAAAAATAATTTATGCGACAATCTTCGTGTTTACGAATTTGTACGAATCATGCGACCGATCAAGTGGCTTGTTAATAAATGAAATAAAAACTAATTCAAATTTGAAAATTGTATATTTATTTATATAAAACACATTTGTACAATATATACAATACTCATTGATTATAAATGCTAATTATTTTAATTAAAATTATAATACCACATCTAATGAGTTATCAGAGCCTTTCCCAACTATGTTGTGATAAGCTTCCGGCCTAATCTGGGGGCCTACTGGGAGTCGCCCGAAACGTAGGAGTGAACAAAACAAGTGTCAAGTTCAACTTTTCGGACGAGCAAAAACACATCGGTAGTAGGGGCAACTGTCAAATCGTGTTGTCATTCATTCTTAGTTCGGGCCCCGAAATAATCGTATGTCCGTAGGTGATAGGGAGTAGGAAATGCTCGTAACTAAGGCCGAAACCACGGACTTCGTGCTTAGGGAGTAGACCCCCAGATGTATCTGTAATAAAGATATTTTGCGCCATCCGAAAAAGGACCTTCTTTTTTTAAGTAGGTTAAAAAGGTATGTAATAATAAACCATTTAATAACACTCAAATCGCTGTCAAAATGTACACGTCATCTTGGCTTCTTACAAGTGTCAACTTAAAATATGGTTTAGTCAGTAAAATCATCATCTTGAGAGTACCTAGTAATAGTATACCTACATAAGATCGATTTCAGAAATAAGAGCGATATATTTATACTAGTGTGAAAAATGTGCACTTGACGGAAAATGTACATTTCACAAAATGTGCACTTCGCCAAAATGTGCACTTCGCAAAATGTACACTTTACGCAAAATGTGCACTTCGCAAAATGTACACTTTACGCAAAATGTGCACTTCGCAAAATGTACACTTCAAGCTAAATGTACACTTGACGTAAAATGTACACTTCGCAAAATGTACACTTGACGTAAAATGAGCACTTCGCAAAATGTACACTTGACGTAAAATGAGCACTTCGCAAAATGTACACTTGACGTAAATTGTGCACTTCGCAAAATGTACACTTGTCGTAAATTGTGCACTTCGCAAAATGTACACTTGTCGTAAATTGTGCACTTCGCAAAATGTACACTTGTCGTAAATTGTGCACTTCGCAAAATGTACACTTGACGTAAATTGTGCACTTTACGCAAAATGTACACTTTACGCAAAATGTACACTTGACGTAGAATGAGCACTTCGCAAAATGTACACTTGTCGTAAATTGTGCACTTCGCAAAATGTGCACTTCGCAAAATGTACACTTTACGCAAAATGTACACTTTACGCAAAATGAGCACTTCGCAAAATGTACACTTGACGTAAAATCTGTATTTCGCAATAGGTGCACTTATAATGAACACTTGCTCACTTGTCCGTGACCCGTAACAACATTGCTAACATCGAGACGAAACATTAACCTCCGTTTTCTGACAGGATCAATATTATCTGTGGTCAAATCTCTTGTCAACGAATATGATTGGTCGACACAAAATACTGACAACCAATCACATCACTTGATTTGATTTGACAGATGATGAATGAATTTGAGATGACATTCAGTTTATGTTTAAATACAAGATCTATTCCATTAGATGTGAGACATACATTTGGTATCAATTATATTAACCAATATTATAAAATAGTGCAATTATATGTAAAAGAACTACGATCATTAGCGCGGAACATCCAAGGTTGGAAAAAAAGTAAAAAAAAACTTAGAAAAAACTGAAAGAAGTAAAATGATAACCTTAATATAAAAATTAACCTTTTCAGAAGTCGGTGCCTTCAATTTGGTTCGTATTATTAATACATGTAATTGCACAAAAAAACATTAAAATTAATAAAAAATAGTCAAAATTATAAAATACGTTTATAATTATTAATATAATTTATGAAAAATACTATCTATTCTCACATATAGTGTTAACACATTTGTGGCAATACATAATACGTATCGCTCCTGCCTTGGAACCAATATTGGAGCCAATCTTTATATCAAATTTTGCTATAGTAAAAATATTAACTTAATATCACTTCAAGCACTGTAATTATAGACACAATAGATAAACAATGGCGGTAAATCTCCAGGAGATGTGTAACGGACAAGAGGATATTTGAACCAAATCTTGCAAGATATTGAAACAGATGATAGTATAAATATTTTAAAATACCATAATTATCCATTACATGCCATAGAAAAATTGAAACGGTTAATGGAAAAACGCCCAATAGAGGAAGCGACAGTGGGGTTGGAGAGTCCTATACCCAGCAGTTGATGAAATAATAGATTTCCTACTTAAAAGTATTGCAAGCTTTGGTTTTATATCTTGGATCCAATATTGGTGCCAACTTCAAAACATAATTTGCTATAAAGCCAACATTTAGAACGCGTCACAGTTAAAATTATAGGAATACATATATTAAAGACTAAATATACCTTCACATTGACCGGCTAATGTTGATAATATGCTGACATTGACCGGTCATTGTGGAGTAATAACTAATACTAAAGGCTTGGTACCCATGAAAAAAAGCCAGAAACACCATTGTAACACCACACCATATTTTTTCGTATGTTCACATTTCGTCAATGGCTTCGATATGGATTTTGCGTTATGTTAAAAATCTGTTCCCTGCTAATATCCAAAAATATACAGGGTTTTAGGGTTTTAAAATACCTAAACTTTAGCTATACATAGGGTTGCCATCCGTCCGGGTTTGCCCGGTTTTGTCCTAGTTTAGAGGGCATCCGGGGAGCGTCCGGGCCGGGCTTCATAAGTAGTCCGGGTTTAAAAATTTCAAGTTTTGGGCCGCCCGCAACACACGCACTGACCGACGAACCGACTCGCTAAACAACTGTTTTTATTACACTGACTATGTTTAAAAAAACCTGTTGACATGTCCGGGTTCTGGGCTCTAAAATCCGGGGTTTTCACGCGTCTTGTCCTGGTTGCCAAATTTTAGAGATGGCAACCCTAGCTATAGATCAACTATGATAAAATGGCACGACCCTCCATTGAAACTGCAAATAAAAATGTGTGAGAAACAATATTAACAACGCGTCATTCAACGCAGATGTGTGCTGCAACTGTAGGACAAACTTAAACAAAAACATGTTACAGTCGCTCCACAGATTTGACGTCGCTAATTAACAGTATGGTACCGTTTGGAGGTTTGTATGAATTACACATCACTTTGATTATGCACTAGTCGAGCAATAAAGGTTCGCGCACATTATGTCGGGCCGGGTCGCAGCGCATTGACGGATTTTGAGTACAATGTACTGCCCTGCCAGACTTGCAAATCATATAGCTCTTTGTATCCATGAACTAAATTAATCAAAAGCTCTTCATCCATTCTTGTGAACACCACAGGAGCACGAAAATACAAAAAAAAACGCAAATATCGTAATATGAACACGTGGGCGCGTGCACTCCAATCCGCTTGCATATAGCATACTGTGTCGGGGCGGGGCGGGCCATGGCCAAATATCAAGCACAAACATGGTGACTCACCATGTTTGTGCTTGATATTTAGTATATTTAAGGTTCGCGCACATTATATGAACTAACGCACACTATGCCGGGGCGCAGCGGGCCGCATATTCCGTCGCGGATATTGGTTGCGTGCGATGCGGCCCGCCCCGCCCCGACACAGTATGCTATATGCAAGCGGATTGGAGTGCACGCACGCACGTGGTCTTTTTAAGATATTTGCGTTTTTTTTTTTGTATTTGCGTGCTCCTGTGGTTTTCACAAGAATGGATGAAGAGCTTTTGATTAATTTAGTTCATGGATACAAAGAGTTATATGATTTGCAAGTCTGGCAGGGCAGTGCACTGTAGGTACTCAAAATCCGTCAATGCGCTGCGACTAGCGTTGAAAATGACATGTAAAATACATATATCTTTCAAACGCCCCTTTATTTTTCAATAAAATACAGAAACTTTCCTTGCGGATCTTTGGTTGAATCTTTCGCAAGTTTAAGTATTTTTAACCGACTTCAAAAAGGAGGAGGTTCTCAATTCGGTTGTATTTTTTTACGGTGTATTTTTCGCATTTAAAGAAAATTAAATGTTACTTTAAACCCTGCAGACAGAAAAATGAGTCGACTCTGCTTTGGAAACCCAAACAACACATTTCCAATTGCTGTTTAGGAAATGTATAGAATTCATAGGAAATGAGTATAATACAAGTATTATACGTATACATATGGTTATATTTTTCAGACGAACGAGATATTTGTATTTTTCGAAAATTACATGTATTATACAGGAAAGATTGGGAAAGATACAAAGTTTCGAAAAAACAAAATGTATCTTTCGCAATTTTCAACGCTAATGGTGACTCGTTGTCATATGCACACACACATTGAACACAGATGTTGGACGTGCCATGTCATCGTAGTAGACATATAATTAAAAAACAAAATACCTAACTTTACAACAGCGATGAGCGCTCACTTTATATCTTTTATCCTGTTATCTATTTAACTAAGGTTTAGGTATTATTTTAAATGAATTTGAGAATATGATGAAAGGTATGCACGAAGAGTTCTTTCGAAAAATGGTTGTAATGTTAGAAAAGTTAATTTTATTCTGTTTTAGTGAGAGAGATAAATTCGGATTATTTATGAATTTAAAGTAGGTAAGTTGATGAAGATGATGATTCTTTGATTGTAACGTTAGATCTGAAAGTAATTTGTTAATAATCAATTCCAGTAATTTCAAAGGCATAATTTAAAAAAAATGCCTGTTACAAATCAGTCTGTCAATCGAAATAAAAAATAAAGACTTGTGTCAAGGCAATAAGACTGAATTTTAAATGCAGTTAGCAAGTGATTATGCCAATGCCTGGAGTGGACGTTCACGGGGATGATGATGATACTATTACGCTATTATGAAGAGACTAAGCAGTAAATATAAGTACTAATGTAATGGGCAAGGTAACTTTAAATTAACCGCCGAAACACTGGGTTACTAGGTGTAATAGAACACTAACTAATAAAACAATACCGGTAAACTGGGGTTACTTTCAAATACAGGGGTGACATTGATAGTTAATAAAAATATTGCATTTGGTCATATACAGGAGTGTCGTAAATAGTGGTCCAACGTTAAGGGGTCGATACGCGATATATTCAGCTATTACATAACCACAATTACTTTTTTTTTGTATTAAGTATAGTATTTTTCGAAATTAATAACTAAAAAATAAAAATTACTTGCATATAGGAAAATAATGTATTGGGTTGAAATTACAGCTAAATTAGTAAAACGAAGAGTTAATTTTAATAATAAAAAAAATCAGACCTTTGGTAAAAAATGGTTCAAATTGTGGTATGTGATAGCTGAATACACGGTGTGTCGACCCCTTAACGTTGGACCACTATTTACGACACACCCTGCATATCGGAATTTATGCATTTTAATTTAATTGTATAGGCAACATTGTTAGTTTTTCTGTTTTACTATTCGGTATAAAGGTGTCTGTGATGCTACATGGCGAAGATAAAATATATTAAATTACACCACAGATTATGTAAAAATTCAACTCCTAATTGAATGATAAAACAGGAATCATCAAAGTGGAAGCCATTGATAAGGAATATTTTGTCCTTTTTTTTCTCGAAAACCCTCGAATTCGCCAGTTAATTGTAAGTAACCGTCAATATAATATATTGATATAATTTCTCTAATACTTTAAGTAGTACAATAAAATAAATAAATGTCATACAATTATACTAAGCCCGACTATAATAAAAGCACCATTGAAATTTAATTAAAAGAAATAAAATGCAAATAAAAAATATAATAAGTTCTATAGGAATTATCTGGAAGGATTTTGATCAGAGATCGGATTAGTGCGTAAGCAATATCCGAATACGATCCGAGATTTTTAGACTCTACATCCGTATTTTCATGAATTCGGATCGGATGCAGTGCGAAAAGTAATATCCGAATTCGGTCCGAGTTTTATATATCCGTATTTTTACGGATCCGGATCGGATGCAATGCGTAACCGCTCTAAAGCTGAGCATCCACCAGAGCTGTGCTGAGCTGCGTAGCGAGGAATGTGTTTTGTAAGCACCAATAGAATCACTTCATTTAGCTAGCTTCGCTCTGCGCAGCTCCGGTGGATATGGGCTTAGCGGTGCGAGGTTTTTGTTCATACAAAACAAGCAAGAAATGCGAGCGAGGGATGTGTTGCGGGGATTTTTTTGCGAAAAATGTGTGGCGAGGAATGTGTTGCAAGGAATGAGTATTATTTTCCCTCATATTCGAAGAGTCCGCTACCTATCCTCGCACCGCTCATTTGTACACATTAACACATTCCTCGCACAGCTCTGGTAGGCAGGGTCACACCGTTTCACATCCTCACTACACATTTTCGCACCGCACATTCTCCTCGCACAGCTCTGGTGGATGAACAGCCTTAATGTTTATAGATCAAACCGGTACTCTTTAACGGACCTGTGAACTGAATTATCCGTGTCACCGCTACCTACGACTAACGCCATCTAGCGGACACGAAAGGAGGCTTTCTGATTTTTGTTGCGCTTTGTATATCTATAACTATGTATATCGTGGCAGTATACGCAAATGGGTTCTCTGTTGGAATACCGAAATAGGTATAACCGATTCTTATCTGGCAATCGAAAATTTTTCGCCACTTTTCATTTAAAACGCCGAATGATTAAAGTCCATAACTTTATTTTGTAAATTTTTGTTACGTCGACTAGTCTGCTGGCCACTGTTTCATAGTCAACTGAATTATTGGCCACTTTACACTTGTTAGATGGCTCATTTTACCATCATGCAAGCAAGCATGCAAGCGTTTCTGAGCATGCTCTGCCAGAAGACTCGCTTTGTCGCCCCTTCGCTTTACTCAGGACCCTTCTTTTTCAGGATTTTTTGATTCAGGAGCTTCTGGCTCCACGCTTTTAAATACTACTCTAGGAGTAAGACAGAATCTGACGACGTGTAGTCGGGGTGCCCTGAGTCGGATTAACATTACATTCCGTTGTGTGACCAAATTAAACCAAATAAGTGTTCGACTAAACCAAAATTTGTGAAGGATTTTTTGGCCAACCAATCATTGTGGCTAATATTATCATTCGGCGAAGTCAAATTAGGGAAAACATTACTTCGGCAAACATTACTTCGGCGAATTGTTGTCGGCGTAATGAAATTCGATATAAAATACTTGGGTTAAACAACGGGCACCCATCACTATGTTATGGCAGTTATGACAAACGGCCACGTCATATTTTCTCTTTCTAGCGTTAAGCTGTCAATATAGCGCCATCTCACTCTATATGTCGGACCATTGCTATATAATTTGACATACAGCTTTTCATATAAATATCTTCTATAATATAGTTTTTACATAATTTTTATGTCAAACATTCAGTTTCGATAGTTTATTTATATATGAGATTAAGTTTTACGTCAAAAAGTCGGGTTATGTATAAACCACAGCCAAGACTGTTTAACCAACGGTTATAGGACGTAACCACGTCTTCTAAAGCTTAATTCGGTTATGTTTTACTGCTTCCAATTTATATTTAGTGTCCAAAGCGTATTTTATAGGCCTTGTTAAAGTGCTTCAAATAAATAAAGGTTGGCAGTACTTTTTTCATAATTTTCCTTGTCTGTAGTGAGTCCAAAAAGCGTAAACATTTATCCAAATATACTTAGGAGTAAATAAATCTAGCCACTTCTATTTTTCACGTATAATTGTTATTATTTTTGGTATTATGGAACAGATCAATTCGAATCATATATCGTCTAAAAGGTTATTTGATAACCTTTACAATGAGGGTAGTTTTTTGTCAACTTAGTATACAATTCATGAAACCAAAACTAATAACCAGGACACTTGAAAAAAGGAGTGGCTTGATTTATTTGCTCCCAAGTGTATATGTCACAATATTGGCCATAACGTTGGCTCAAATGTTTGCTATAATTTGGATCAAATCTTGGCCATAACATTTGCTCAAATGATTGCTATAATTTGGGTCAAATTTTAGCCATTGCATTGGCCAAAATGTGGCTATAACTTGAGTAAAATCTTGGTGATAGCTTCGGCTAAAATGTTAGTTACACTTTGCCCCGAAGTTGGCTATATCATGGACAAATATACATTCTCATTAAATCAAAATTTTTTCACATTTTAGTGATATGAATTTAACTTTGGCACACACAAGATTACTTATCCTTTTTGGGGAAGTTTGTCCAGCAGTGGACTTCAGGAGGCCAGGATATTAGTAATGCCCGTATAACCTTATGGTACGTACGTCGCTGAACCACGATGCTCACATATTACAATGTTACTCGATGCGCACGCGCGGCGGGGATGCCATTCGTCGCTCTTGTCTTAGTTTTGCTACTTCAGATCTTGCTATCCTGTGAACATATAAATAACGTTGTAATAAAAGATGACTAAGATCACGATCCACCGAGCTCTCCCGTCATAGAGGATAATTCGGCCCTCATCAAGCTGTCTCCCTCTCAACTCCCCGCCAGCAAAGCCCTGCACCTCTTCCTTCCCCCGACTAGGGGTCGCCCTTAGTGCTATTGTTGCAGGTAGTCATGATGTTAGTGTAGTACAAGTAGTTAGCTTAGGTTAAGTATTTTACTTCCCCCCCATTGGTTGGAGACCCTTCAGGTCTCGTCAATACTAGGACCATCTACAGCAGCACAATATAAAAAAAGGCGACTAAGAGATGACGTCAGGAGGATGGGTGGCGGCGACCTGCAGGGTTACTCCCGACAGCATCGAGTTTTGAATCGAGTCGACTTAGTGACAATTCTTACTCTTGAAATCGACAAAACTGCACGACCGTGCTGAGGTTTGATTTAAAACTAACAAATATCAAAAACAGTCGTTAATTTTTATTCGAGCCGGTGCACAATTGTGCGCTTTTGTCGATTTCAACAGTAACAATTGACCTGCAGGTCTGCTAATAATAAAAATTGTGGTCACTAAACTAGTGGCACGGTATGATGGCGTCTGACGTTTACCCGCTCATGAAGTTCCAAAATTATTGACAGCTACTTATGAAGGAACAATTGCTGTACTTTATTCAATAGCATCGAACTGCTACAGCTATAATTTATTGAATGTATTACTTTATGACAACAAAATTAATTTAGTATTTACGTATTTTGTTTATTTTATTAAAGCCATTCACTACACGAGCCCAGTGGCGTGCACTCCATACATGCAAATAAGCTCTGCATACCCTGTAGTTCCAATACATACATACATGCCCTTCTAAATGATAACTATAATTTAAAAAAAAACATGGTAATTTAGTTTACGCGCCATCTATTACTTTATTTTGGAACTAACTCAATGGAGCGGCGAACATTAGTGCCCCGCGCACCGCGCAGGCAGCGCTCCCAGTGAGCATAAGCTGTACTACGCCTTGCTTATTCTTCATACAACGCATCTCATGTAGTACGCAGTAAAAGTGTGACTGTGTGCGTGAAAATGTTTGCGCGTGTTGGAGTTTTATAAGCATAGCTTACATTGTTAACCGTCCAAATTGAGAACCCGTTAAAGCACCGCTGAATTGTTGATTGCAGAGGGTTGAATGTCAGTGAATGTTATTGTGCCCCCCCCCCCCCCCCCGCCCTCTTGGTGGAGGCCTAAAGTGTGTAGCGCACGAATCCAAGTACAGTAGGACACAAGTAAGAATGTATATCGATGCACCTCATCGAACAATACTTATTGCGTCAGCCAAAAGATCAAAGTTCGGGAGTGATCGATTTTACGAAGATTGCCGATGCGACTTCTTATTTGTGTCGTACTTTAACAGAGATGTAGATGTTTAAACCTGTGTACTAACCTGAGCAAAAGGAAGAGCGCCATGAAATTGCACGCGATGAGCATGTAGAACACGTGCGTCCACGAGTGACTGGAGACTACACCGGCCAACATGGGACCGATCGCCGCACCTGTATTTAAACAGTCATCACCATCATCATTCAGCAGAAAGACGTCCACTGCTGGACGTAGGCCTCCCCCAAAAGGGAGGGTTTGCCGTATGTTCCGTCCCGAAACAATAATAATAAAAACATAAATGATTAGATTTTTTCATCACACGACACTTTATATTTTTGAGTATGTGTATTGATAATTGGTGTGGTTTGATTGACCGCTGGTGTCTGAACGGAAGCTTGCTGAGCAATCCGATTGGCTAGATGTAAAATCGGCAGCCAATCACGGCACCGTGTCGTCGCGCAGCTAGCACTCCAAGCGGCGATTCCGCGAACTCTCTTTCTCGAATCCTTGCCCACATGACGAAACCGCGCTCCGCGCTTTAAAATCAAATATAATACTTTTGTTGTGTTGAGACCCGTTTTCTATCTCCGCAACTCACACTATCGACCGTACGGAAGACTAGCACCTATGGAACAGTTCGTATAAGGTTCCCTGCTGGATTTAGCCTCATCCGAATCGACTAAACCGCCGAGCCCAAGGAGCGCGAGGCAGTGGAAGAGAAGATCCCGGTGAGTTACTTCAAATCCACACCGTAATCACCACGCTTGGCAGGCGGGTTGGCGATCGCGTTAAAGTTGTTAAAGTACTCAACAGATTCTTATGGATTTAACAAAAAACTATTTTCAATAAGAAAACATGGTGTTCTTAACGTCAGGTAATTTGGCGCCCTGGGTGGTACGCACGGTTACAGTTCAAGCTATATTTAGAGCCTCGATAATCCGTACTCTGGCTAATCCAAACGTCGCTGTAAGCCGAACTGCCGACTGTTCCTCTCTCTCTTACCGTGACTGCTGATCTTATGTTTTGACTTTAGTTACTAATTAGCCACCCCGCGTGTTTACGTTACTCTGTACTGAACTCGCGCGCCACGTGTTTTCCTGTCTTTATCTGAAAAAATTATGCTGTGTAATTTGAGGTACGAAGCTTATTTAAGCGGGTTCTATTTACTGACCAAGAAAATGGTCAATAAATAGAACCCGCCAGACTAAAATAGATGACTTTGTGAATAAGTAACTTACACCTAACGTATTTTGTGGTTTAAATATGTATCTTATAAGCTCAATAAATGTATTCTGTCAAAAGATGCTTGCATTTTTTTATAACAAACTATAATCCGAACGCTCCGTGAGTCCGAACAGGGGTTGTTTTTTAGTAATTCGGATTATCAAGGCCCTACTGTATAAGTTGATCTCGCATTGGATTTCCTTACAGTGAGAGGTCAGTGTAAACTGGAAATGTATAGCTTGATGTGTAGCCGTGTGTACATAATAATTATTAACCTTTAATTATGTTGTGGTCGGCTTACAGTTTTTTTTTTGAGACAATCTCTTAAAATATATTTTAAGAGATTGTTTCAAAAAAAAACCTTCATTCCAGGAATACTGGGAATGCATAACTAGTCGAGTGTATAGTATGGAAGCGACTTTTTAAATAGTTTTTTTTTTTAAATACCCGTGATTTTTGGATTGCAGAATTATTTAAAATTAATATTTAACCCCCGATGCAAATATGTAGAGTGTAAGAAGAGGAGTGGTGTGTGTTAGATAAATAAAAAAAAAACGTAAATTAAAATAGTTGTCCCGAAACCGCAGGATTTTTTCGATACAAAAGCTCATTCCATGTTAGCCAACATCGTATGTTTAGGTGAATATGCATCCGAATATCCGATCTCTACTTATAACACCCCTCTTTTTTCTTCGAGGGTTAAACATTGTAGATATAACGATGGTGTGACGGACGGACAGACAGACGGAACACACAAGATTTACTACGGAACCCTTTAAAAAATCTTGAATCACAGATTGACTCTGCATGGGATTCTTATGGATTCAACAAAAAAACTATTTTCAATAAAAAAACATGGTGTTATTTACGTGAGGCAATTTGGCGCCCTGGGTTAACTAATAATTTTAATCAAAATAAATTCCGTGATAAGTTAATTTATACTAGATCATGTGGTTTTAAGGAATTTCATAAATTATATACGAATTATACACATAACGTATACAATTTGTAACACAAACTCTGTCCGATCCAATAAAGGCGTATTCCTGGTTCAATTGGCTCTTCGGCTTCGATCGGGACATTCGGGACACATTCCATTGAACAATTTTGCTTTCCTTATGGGAAAAGTTGATTCACCTAATTGTCCTGAGTGTAACATAGTGGAGGATGTTCATCATATACTAATGGAGTGTGTTCGGAACGAGGCCGAAAGAGTTACATTGTTATGCTAATCATTTGATGTAGGAAAATGTAATAATATACTTGCATTCCCGTTGTCAAAGGATGCAAGAATCTTGTATAAGGTAGTGAAGAAAGGACTTAGATAATAAGCTATTGTTTGTACCAATGAGGGTGGCATAATCAGTCTATGACTAAACCCTCTATAAATGAATAAGAATAAAAAAAAAATACGTACTACAAAAAAAAGTTATAAAAATGTAACTCATAAAAAACAAAAGTTATTGATTTTTTCTTTTTATAATCCATGCGAAATTTAACACTGAATGTGGCATCATAAGTTGACAACACTCCACCCGCCTGCAACTTCAACTAGTCGCCGACTCTTTGATATCGCCGATTGGTTGCCGAGCGATCAGTGTTGCCTTTGATCAGTTTTTATTTTTATTTAATTATATTCACTGGGGAAAAATAATAATCTCAAATCCATTAAATGGTTACGTATACACCGTGTCTCAAAGTTCAACGATAAGCGGGCACCAGAGGGTGGACCTGCTCAAGATAAACAGAGAAAAAAAGTTTTTTTTTTTTTTAAATATTTCACTTACCTGTAATTCAAATATTTCGATTTTTTTTAAATATTTCTACTTTTTTTTGTATCGGCAACCTAAGTAGTACTGCTATCCATCACAACCTTTAAAAATCCCAGAATGCCTCTAGTTTTTACACAAAAATCAATCAAACTTATTTTCGACAATTTTCGAAGGACTTCAAATTCATTTTGTAATAAAAAAAAAAGATGGTGATTTCTTTTTTTTTCTCGAGTAGTCATAAGCAGGGCAGGGCCACCCTCTGGTGCCCGCTTATCGTTGAATTTTGGGACACAGTGTATGTGTAGCAGTACGATGCCGAATAATACTCTTAAGGACCAGACAGGGTTTTTGTTACATGCTGTATGGACCAATTATAATAGTACAAAATTATACTAACCAACACTCCCGGTGCCGTCTATAATCGCGGTGACGGTGGCGAGCGCTCTGCTGTTCCCCGCCAGACTACTGTGCGTGCCCAACTCTGCGCTGACAGCTGTTGTGATCAGAGCGTACGGACCGTTCACCATCATGCCCGTGAGGATCAGCAGCAACACGTTCAGCAGATACGTGGACGCGCCCCACGACTGGTAGATGAAGAGCTGGGGAACAAACACACCGGTGTTACAATGATATAGCTATACCACCAGCTCACCATGGGAGCACAGCAGCTATAGAAGGCCACACACACGAGTGCTGGACACGCGGTGCAGTCGGCCACTAGTCCCGCTAGTATGGCGCCCCGTGCTCAGCTCAGCTCAGCTCAGCTCACCTGACTGAGCTCGCTAACACTCACCATGGGAGCACAGCAGCTATAGAAGGCCACACACACGAGTGCTGGACACGCGGTGCAGTCGGCCACTAGTCCCGCTAGTATGGCGCCCCGTGCTCAGCTCAGCTCAGCTCAGCTCACCTGACTGAGCTCGCTAACACTCACCATGGGAGCACAGCAGCTATAGAAGGCCACACACACGAGTGCTGGACACGCGGTGCAGTCGGCCACTAGTCCCGCTAGTATGGCGCCCCGTGCTCAGCTCAGCTCAGCTCAGCTCACCTGACTGAGCTCGCTAACACTCACCATGGGAGCACAGCAGCTATAGAAGGCCACACACACGAGTGCTGGACACGCGGTGCAGTCGGCCACTAGTCCCGCTAGTATGGCGCCCCGTGCTCAGCTCAGCTCAGCTCAGCTCACCTGACTGAGCTCGCTAACACTCACCATGGGAGCACAGCAGCTATAGAAGGCCACACACACGAGTGCTGGACACGCGGTGCAGTCGGCCACTAGTCCCGCTAGTATGGCGCCCCGTGCTCAGCTCAGCTCAGCTCAGCTCACCTGACTGAGCTCGCTAACACTCACCATGGGAGCACAGCAGCTATAGAAGGCCACACACACGAGTGCTGGACACGCGGTGCAGTCGGCCACTAGTCCCGCTAGTATGGCGCCCCGTGCTCAGCTCAGCTCAGCTCAGCTCACCTGACTGAGCTCGCTAACACTCACCATGGGAGCACAGCAGCTATAGAAGGCCACACACACGAGTGCTGGACACGCGGTGCAGTCGGCCACTAGTCCCGCTAGTATGGCGCCCCGTGCTCAGCTCAGCTCAGCTCAGCTCACCTGACTGAGCTCGCTAACACTCACCATGGGAGCACAGCAGCTATAGAAGGCCACACACACGAGTGCTGGACACGCGGTGCAGTCGGCCACTAGTCCCGCTAGTATGGCGCCCCGTGCTCAGCTCAGCTCAGCTCAGCTCACCTGACTGAGCTCGCTAACACTCACCATGGGAGCACAGCAGCTATAGAAGGCCACACACACGAGTGCTGGACACGCGGTGCAGTCGGCCACTAGTCCCGCTAGTATGGCGCCCCGTGCTCAGCTCAGCTCAGCTCAGCTCACCTGACTGAGCTCGCTAACACTCACCATGGGAGCACAGCAGCTATAGAAGGCCACACACACGAGTGCTGGACACGCGGTGCAGTCGGCCACTAGTCCCGCTAGTATGGCGCCCCGTGCTCAGCTCAGCTCAGCTCACCTGACTGAGCTCGCTAACACTCACCATGGGAGCACAGCAGCTATAGAAGGCCACACACACGAGTGCTGGACACGCGGTGCAGTCGGCCACTAGTCCCGCTAGTATGGCGCCCCGTGCTCAGCTCAGCTCAGCTCAGCTCACCTGACTGAGCTCGCTAACACTCACCATGGGAGCACAGCAGCTATAGAAGGCCACACACACGAGTGCTGGACACGCGGTGCAGTCGGCCACTAGTCCCGCTAGTATGGCGCCCCGTGCTCAGCTCAGCTCAGCTCAGCTCACCTGACTGAGCTCGCTAACACTCACCATGGGAGCACAGCAGCTATAGAAGGCCACACACACGAGTGCTGGACACGCGGTGCAGTCGGCCACTAGTCCCGCTAGTATGGCGCCCCGTGCTCAGCTCAGCTCAGCTCAGCTCACCTGACTGAGCTCGCTAACACTCACCATGGGAGCACAGCAGCTATAGAAGGCCACACACACGAGTGCTGGACACGCGGTGCAGTCGGCCACTAGTCCCGCTAGTATGGCGCCCCGTGCTCAGCTCAGCTCAGCTCAGCTCACCTGACTGAGCTCGCTAACACTCACCATGGGAGCACAGCAGCTATAGAAGGCCACACACACGAGTGCTGGACACGCGGTGCAGTCGGCCACTAGTCCCGCTAGTATGGCGCCCCGTGCTCAGCTCAGCTCAGCTCAGCTCACCTGACTGAGCTCGCTAACACTCACCATGGGAGCACAGCAGCTATAGAAGGCCACACACACGAGTGCTGGACACGCGGTGCAGTCGGCCACTAGTCCCGCTAGTATGGCGCCCCGTGCTCAGCTCAGCTCAGCTCAGCTCACCTGACTGAGCTCGCTAACACTCACCATGGGAGCACAGCAGCTATAGAAGGCCACACACACGAGTGCTGGACACGCGGTGCAGTCGGCCACTAGTCCCGCTAGTATGGCGCCCCGTGCTCAGCTCAGCTCAGCTCACCTGACTGAGCTCGCTAACACTCACCATGGGAGCACAGCAGCTATAGAAGGCCACACACACGAGTGCTGGACACGCGGTGCAGTCGGCCACTAGTCCCGCTAGTATGGCGCCCCGTGCTCAGCTCAGCTCAGCTCACCTGACTGAGCTCGCTAACACTCACCATGGGAGCACAGCAGCTATAGAAGGCCACACACACGAGTGCTGGACACGCGGTGCAGTCGGCCACTAGTCCCGCTAGTATGGCGCCCCGTGCTCAGCTCAGCTCAGCTCAGCTCACCTGACTGAGCTCGCTAACACTCACCATGGGAGCACAGCAGCTATAGAAGGCCACACACACGAGTGCTGGACACGCGGTGCAGTCGGCCACTAGTCCCGCTAGTATGGCGCCCCGTGCTCAGCTCAGCTCAGCTCAGCTCACCTGACTGAGCTCGCTAACACTCACCATGGGAGCACAGCAGCTATAGAAGGCCACACACACGAGTGCTGGACACGCGGTGCAGTCGGCCACTAGTCCCGCTAGTATGGCGCCCCGTGCTCAGCTCAGCTCAGCTCACCTGACTGAGCTCGCTAACACTCACCATGGGAGCACAGCAGCTATAGAAGGCCACACACACGAGTGCTGGACACGCGGTGCAGTCGGCCACTAGTCCCGCTAGTATGGCGCCCCGTGCTCAGCTCAGCTCAGCTCACCTGACTGAGCTCGCTAACACTCACCATGGGAGCACAGCAGCTATAGAAGGCCACACACACGAGTGCTGGACACGCGGTGCAGTCGGCCACTAGTCCCGCTAGTATGGCGCCCCGTGCTCAGCTCAGCTCAGCTCAGCTCACCTGACTGAGCTCGCTAACACTCACCATGGGAGCACAGCAGCTATAGAAGGCCACACACACGAGTGCTGGACACGCGGTGCAGTCGGCCACTAGTCCCGCTAGTATGGCGCCCCGTGCTCAGCTCAGCTCAGCTCAGCTCACCTGACTGAGCTCGCTAACACTCACCATGGGAGCACAGCAGCTATAGAAGGCCACACACACGAGTGCTGGACACGCGGTGCAGTCGGCCACTAGTCCCGCTAGTATGGCGCCCCGTGCTCAGCTCAGCTCAGCTCAGCTCACCTGACTGAGCTCGCTAACACTCACCATGGGAGCACAGCAGCTATAGAAGGCCACACACACGAGTGCTGGACACGCGGTGCAGTCGGCCACTAGTCCCGCTAGTATGGCGCCCCGTGCTCAGCTCAGCTCAGCTCAGCTCACCTGACTGAGCTCGCTAACACTCACCATGGGAGCACAGCAGCTATAGAAGGCCACACACACGAGTGCTGGACACGCGGTGCAGTCGGCCACTAGTCCCGCTAGTATGGCGCCCCGTGCTCAGCTCAGCTCAGCTCAGCTGACTGAGCTCGCTAACACTCACCATGGGAGCACAGCAGCTATAGAAGGCCACACACACGAGTGCTGGACACGCGGTGCAGTCGGCCACTAGTCCCGCTAGTATGGCGCCCCGTGCTCAGCTCAGCTCAGCTCAGCTCACCTGACTGAGCTCGCTAACACTCACCATGGGAGCACAGCAGCTATAGAAGGCCACACACACGAGTGCTGGACACGCGGTGCAGTCGGCCACTAGTCCCGCTAGTATGGCGCCCCGTGCTCAGCTCAGCTCAGCTCAGCTCACCTGACTGAGCTCGCTAACACTCACCATGGGAGCACAGCAGCTATAGAAGGCCACACACACGAGTGCTGGACACGCGGTGCAGTCGGCCACTAGTCCCGCTAGTATGGCGCCCCGTGCTCAGCTCAGCTCAGCTCAGCTCACCTGACTGAGCTCGCTAACACTCACCATGGGAGCACAGCAGCTATAGAAGGCCACACACACGAGTGCTGGACACGCGGTGCAGTCGGCCACTAGTCCCGCTAGTATGGCGCCCCGTGCTCAGCTCAGCTCAGCTCAGCTCACCTGACTGAGCTCGCTAACACTCACCATGGGAGCACAGCAGCTATAGAAGGCCACACACACGAGTGCTGGACACGCGGTGCAGTCGGCCACTAGTCCCGCTAGTATGGCGCCCCGTGCTCAGCTCAGCTCAGCTCAGCTCACCTGACTGAGCTCGCTAACACTCACCATGGGAGCACAGCAGCTATAGAAGGCCACACACACGAGTGCTGGACACGCGGTGCAGTCGGCCACTAGTCCCGCTAGTATGGCGCCCCGTGCTCAGCTCAGCTCAGCTCAGCTCACCTGACTGAGCTCGCTAACACTCACCATGGGAGCACAGCAGCTATAGAAGGCCACACACACGAGTGCTGGACACGCGGTGCAGTCGGCCACTAGTCCCGCTAGTATGGCGCCCCGTGCTCAGCTCAGCTCAGCTCAGCTCACCTGACTGAGCTCGCTAACACTCACCATGGGAGCACAGCAGCTATAGAAGGCCACACACACGAGTGCTGGACACGCGGTGCAGTCGGCCACTAGTCCCGCTAGTATGGCGCCCCGTGCTCAGCTCAGCTCAGCTCAGCTCACCTGACTGAGCTCGCTAACACTCACCATGGGAGCACAGCAGCTATAGAAGGCCACACACACGAGTGCTGGACACGCGGTGCAGTCGGCCACTAGTCCCGCTAGTATGGCGCCCCGTGCTCAGCTCAGCTCAGCTCACCTGACTGAGCTCGCTAACACTCACCATGGGAGCACAGCAGCTATAGAAGGCCACACACACGAGTGCTGGACACGCGGTGCAGTCGGCCACTAGTCCCGCTAGTATGGCGCCCCGTGCTCAGCTCAGCTCAGCTCAGCTCACCTGACTGAGCTCGCTAACACTCACCATGGGAGCACAGCAGCTATAGAAGGCCACACACACGAGTGCTGGACACGCGGTGCAGTCGGCCACTAGTCCCGCTAGTATGGCGCCCCGTGCTCAGCTCAGCTCAGCTCACCTGACTGAGCTCGCTAACACTCACCATGGGAGCACAGCAGCTATAGAAGGCCACACACACGAGTGCTGGACACGCGGTGCAGTCGGCCACTAGTCCCGCTAGTATGGCGCCCCGTGCTCAGCTCAGCTCAGCTCAGCTCACCTGACTGAGCTCGCTAACACTCACCATGGGAGCACAGCAGCTATAGAAGGCCACACACACGAGTGCTGGACACGCGGTGCAGTCGGCCACTAGTCCCGCTAGTATGGCGCCCCGTGCTCAGCTCAGCTCAGCTCACCTGACTGAGCTCGCTAACACTCACCATGGGAGCACAGCAGCTATAGAAGGCCACACACACGAGTGCTGGACACGCGGTGCAGTCGGCCACTAGTCCCGCTAGTATGGCGCCCCGTGCTCAGCTCAGCTCAGCTCAGCTCACCTGACTGAGCTCGCTAACACTCACCATGGGAGCACAGCAGCTATAGAAGGCCACACACACGAGTGCTGGACACGCGGTGCAGTCGGCCACTAGTCCCGCTAGTATGGCGCCCCGTGCTCAGCTCAGCTCAGCTCAGCTCAGCTGACTGAGCTCGCTAACACTCACCATGGGAGCACAGCAGCTATAGAAGGCCACACACACGAGTGCTGGACACGCGGTGCAGTCGGCCACTAGTCCCGCTAGTATGGCGCCCCGTGCTCAGCTCAGCTCAGCTCAGCTCACCTGACTGAGCTCGCTAACACTCACCATGGGAGCACAGCAGCTATAGAAGGCCACACACACGAGTGCTGGACACGCGGTGCAGTCGGCCACTAGTCCCGCTAGTATGGCGCCCCGTGCTCAGCTCAGCTCAGCTCAGCTCACCTGACTGAGCTCGCTAACACTCACCATGGGAGCACAGCAGCTATAGAAGGCCACACACACGAGTGCTGGACACGCGGTGCAGTCGGCCACTAGTCCCGCTAGTATGGCGCCCCGTGCTCAGCTCAGCTCAGCTCAGCTCAGCTCACCTGACTGAGCTCGCTAACACTCACCATGGGAGCACAGCAGCTATAGAAGGCCACACACACGAGTGCTGGACACGCGGTGCAGTCGGCCACTAGTCCCGCTAGTATGGCGCCCCGTGCTCAGCTCAGCTCAGCTCAGCTCACCTGACTGAGCTCGCTAACACTCACCATGGGAGCACAGCAGCTATAGAAGGCCACACACACGAGTGCTGGACACGCGGTGCAGTCGGCCACTAGTCCCGCTAGTATGGCGCCCCGTGCTCAGCTCAGCTCAGCTCAGCTCACCTGACTGAGCTCGCTAACACTCACCATGGGAGCACAGCAGCTATAGAAGGCCACACACACGAGTGCTGGACACGCGGTGCAGTCGGCCACTAGTCCCGCTAGTATGGCGCCCCGTGCTCAGCTCAGCTCAGCTCACCTGACTGAGCTCGCTAACACTCACCATGGGAGCACAGCAGCTATAGAAGGCCACACACACGAGTGCTGGACACGCGGTGCAGTCGGCCACTAGTCCCGCTAGTATGGCGCCCCGTGCTCAGCTCAGCTCAGCTCAGCTCACCTGACTGAGCTCGCTAACACTCACCATGGGAGCACAGCAGCTATAGAAGGCCACACACACGAGTGCTGGACACGCGGTGCAGTCGGCCACTAGTCCCGCTAGTATGGCGCCCCGTGCTCAGCTCAGCTCAGCTCAGCTCACCTGACTGAGCTCGCTAACACTCACCATGGGAGCACAGCAGCTATAGAAGGCCACACACACGAGTGCTGGACACGCGGTGCAGTCGGCCACTAGTCCCGCTAGTATGGCGCCCCGTGCTCAGCTCAGCTCAGCTCAGCTCACCTGACTGAGCTCGCTAACACTCACCATGGGAGCACAGCAGCTATAGAAGGCCACACACACGAGTGCTGGACACGCGGTGCAGTCGGCCACTAGTCCCGCTAGTATGGCGCCCCGTGCTCAGCTCAGCTCAGCTCAGCTCACCTGACTGAGCTCGCTAACACTCACCATGGGAGCACAGCAGCTATAGAAGGCCACACACACGAGTGCTGGACACGCGGTGCAGTCGGCCACTAGTCCCGCTAGTATGGCGCCCCGTGCTCAGCTCAGCTCAGCTCACCTGACTGAGCTCGCTAACACTCACCATGGGAGCACAGCAGCTATAGAAGGCCACACACACGAGTGCTGGACACGCGGTGCAGTCGGCCACTAGTCCCGCTAGTATGGCGCCCCGTGCTCAGCTCAGCTCAGCTCAGCTCACCTGACTGAGCTCGCTAACACTCACCATGGGAGCACAGCAGCTATAGAAGGCCACACACACGAGTGCTGGACACGCGGTGCAGTCGGCCACTAGTCCCGCTAGTATGGCGCCCCGTGCTCAGCTCAGCTCAGCTCAGCTCACCTGACTGAGCTCGCTAACACTCACCATGGGAGCACAGCAGCTATAGAAGGCCACACACACGAGTGCTGGACACGCGGTGCAGTCGGCCACTAGTCCCGCTAGTATGGCGCCCCGTGCTCAGCTCAGCTCAGCTCACCTGACTGAGCTCGCTAACACTCACCATGGGAGCACAGCAGCTATAGAAGGCCACACACACGAGTGCTGGACACGCGGTGCAGTCGGCCACTAGTCCCGCTAGTATGGCGCCCCGTGCTCAGCTCAGCTCAGCTCAGCTCACCTGACTGAGCTCGCTAACACTCACCATGGGAGCACAGCAGCTATAGAAGGCCACACACACGAGTGCTGGACACGCGGTGCAGTCGGCCACTAGTCCCGCTAGTATGGCGCCCCGTGCTCAGCTCAGCTCAGCTCAGCTCACCTGACTGAGCTCGCTAACACTCACCATGGGAGCACAGCAGCTATAGAAGGCCACACACACGAGTGCTGGACACGCGGTGCAGTCGGCCACTAGTCCCGCTAGTATGGCGCCCCGTGCTCAGCTCAGCTCAGCTCACCTGACTGAGCTCGCTAACACTCACCATGGCAGCACAGCAGCTATAGAAGGCCACACACACGAGTGCTGGACACGCGGTGCAGTCGGCCACTAGTCCCGCTAGTATGGCGCCCCGTGCTCAGCTCAGCTCAGCTCAGCTCACCTGACTGAGCTCGCTAACACTCACCATGGGAGCACAGCAGCTATAGAAGGCCACACACACGAGTGCTGGACACGCGGTGCAGTCGGCCACTAGTCCCGCTAGTATGGCGCCCACTACTCCGCCCGCGTCGAACACTGTGCTCAGCTGACCTGACTGACGCGCTGACAGATCCGCTGAGGAGGGAAACAGATATATTACTTCAAAGGAATAATAATTATGATTTTAATAATATTTTGAAGAAAAAAAGTATTTCAGGTACAAAGTTACAACTGGCGAGGCGTAAGCTGAGCTTTGCATTGGTGTGAATGCACTAGGAGTGAGGCGTATTCATCGTAACAGCTATTTAAAACAGGTATCTTATGATAACAGACTGTAACTGTGACAAACAAACTGAAAAAGCAGTTCCTGTTCCACGACTCACGACCTAACAAAATCCCCTATATAACAGTCACAAGCTGTTCTCTTTTTATGCTTATGACAGTTACCTTAGAATAAGATTAAAAAAAATACTCTTACTCTGCGATACCCTGTTACAGCCGTCACAAGCTCTGTCCTTTTCTCGCATAGGTTCAACACCTTAGTTAGAAAGAGAAGTCCTGCTGTTACAGTAAACAGGTTAAACGTTGCTATCTGTGGTAACAGAGAACACACAATAGTGTGCTCCCACATAGTATGAAATAACAGATTGTTATTTTGTAACAGGTTTTTGGAACTGCTATTTACGTGTAACAGGAACAGGCGTAACAGATACGTGATTTTACCTGTTACAACTCACTCCTAGTGCACATGTAGTCGATTGCCAAAAAGCAGTATAAACAGGTTTAAACCAAGCAAAGGACGCGTCTGTATTCATTCTCACACAAATGTAAAGCTCAGCTTAGGCCTCGCGGACGATACCACTTTAGCTAGAATCATCAACATCGGTCTGTTATTATAGCCGTGAACAGTGAAAACGTAACAAACAGATAGACAGATTTAATTTCGCAATTATAATATTATATAATTTCGCGTCGTAGCGGTCGAGGAGTCAACATATCCTGAGGATGCCCCGTGCAGGAGCGAAACACGTGTCGTGTACTGGTTTGGTTGCATGTTGCATTATTTTTTCACTGTTTCTGCATGTGCAATTGTGCATATACTTGTGGGCGGGAGGGTGGTGCTGCATACTGCATCCAAACTAGCGATCTTGTTCAGCGGAATTAAAGCTAGATATTGTATTTGCATATTTCTATGTCATGGATTTCCGCAAAGTAACGACTGATTCCATCATTTATAATATTAGTAATGATTGTAACTTTGATATGGACTTTGTATTTAATTACAGACTTGCAACAAATAAGGGTGACGTTTCTGGGGACCTACTCCCTAAGTGCGTCAACGAAGTTAGTCGCCCGTCCGAAAGTAGCCCGAAACGTAGGAGTGAACAAAACAAGTGTCAAGATCAACTTTTCGGACGGGCAAAAATACATCGGTAGTAGGGACAACTGTCAAATCGTGTTGACAATCATTCATTCTTAGTTAGGGCTCCGAAATAATCGTATGTCCGTAGGTGATAGGGAGTAGGAAACGCTCGTAACTAAGGCCGAAACCACGGACTTCGTGCTTAGGGAGTAGACCCCCTGTCCCGAAATAAAGTACAGTAGGCGATATAAGTGTCTATACGACTAGATAAAGAAAGAAACACGAGACAAATAAAAGAATCAGCTAAATGAATATTCCAAAAAGTATAATATACACTTGGGAGCAAAGAAACTGAGCCACTCTTTTTTCACGTGTCTTGCTTATTAGTTCGGTTTCATGATTTATATAATTCAAAATACAAAAATCTACCCTCACTGTAAAGGTTATTAAATAACCTTTAAGGCGGTATATGTTTAAAATTGATCTGTTCCATAATACCAAAAAAATAATAACAATTATATCTAAGTACGTGAAAAATAGAAGTAGCTCGAGTTATTTGCTCCCAAGTATAGTTTCAAACTGTAAAAAGTCTAAACACAACTCTACAAGTATATCTTCAAGTTTTTATTTTATTTTATATCAATTAGTCTTCCAATTAATGCTCATTTTAAAAACTTTAATGTTCGCCTACTTTTTTCAATGACTGCTGCATACTGCAGTTCGGAGCATTAGGGTTGGACCTCATCTGGCAGCACGGAATCGCCTTTTTCCGTCGCCCTTTCTCTTTCTGTCGCTTAGAACTGCCATCCGACCATTGCATTTTGTCCGTGATGCCGATCGCCTCGAGGATTCCGCCGCGTGCTATCGCATTATGCTTTCTGTCTCGGTCTAGCAAATGGCAGTTCTAAGCGACAGAAAGAGAAAGGGGGACTACCGCCAGGGGCATCCCTAGGTTATCTGGCGCCCGGGGCGAAACCAGCTCGGGGCGCCCCTAGACATTTCAACATCTCTCTCCTCGGCCTTGGCGCCCGGGTGCCTTGCACTCCTGGGTAGACAAGGCCCTGGCAACCGCATTTTGATACATAATAGTGAGTTACTTTTTCCTTCAACTACGTAGTAATGTTATCATTAATCACTACAAAACCGATCACAAAGGACGTATTTTTCGCTTAGAACCAAAACAGTGCAGACATGTGCTCATTGTTGCACTGTTTTTTATTTTTTATTTAGATGTAAATTTACCACAGAGGTTTAATGTCTCCCATTAAGTTTAATATAAAATGATCAAAAACATACTGGCTGAAAATAAAAATCGGCTAAATAAAAGCGACATGGTGAAAAATGAAAAACAAATGGCGCGCATTTTGTACCATTGTAAAACTTTGATACTTCATATTTAGCAAGAAAAGTTTAAAAAATGGAAATAGATAGCGATATGAATTCAACTCCAGAAAGTATAAAAACAGCTACTAATGAAATTGTTAGTAACCTTTTGCCGCAAAAGTCGCAGGATAACTTTGTTATCATTAACTTGAGTTTTTATTTTGAGTAGGTATATTTTATCACGGTAGGTAGATTGGTAGTTGAAAGAAAAGTAGATTACGCACCTTGCTTAAGTGAGTAATTAATGCACTCGTGTTAATTTAGTGCCCTCGCGTGCGCTCGGGCACCAACATAACACTCATGCATTAATAACTCACTTTGCGCTCGGTGCAACAATCTACTATTAAAGTCGTTTTAGAATGGTTAGTTAGTTCGATTAACATTGGTAAGTTATTGAGCAAGCTACATAATTATAATAAATATCTTACCTGAAGTATATCTGATATAAGACGGTAGCCAATACAGGAAGGTGTAGCTGACGAGCTTAGCGAAGAAGAGCGAGAGAGAGAACTCTAACACTCCCGGGATGGCCAGCGCGCGAGACAGAGACACAGCACTCTCTGAGGGCGCGCGCAGCAGCGAAGTGCGCTCCGTCGCCTCTTCTTGCTGTTGGAATAAGTAAGTGTGGAGTATAACAACTATAAGACTTGCCAGTAGGACTCGGCATTCGAATATTTAAATATTAATATTTTTATTTATGAAATACAGCTTGTTAACTAAAGAAAGGCGTTCCCGATAACCAGCAATCCCAGAATACAGAAAGAACCAGAATCCGCGTTCAACAGTAATTGCAAGCCGTACGCTGTGTCCAAAATCAAAGCATGCGTCCCGCGCCCGTCTCACTTCCCACCCGCGTAATGTTGCTAGCTCAGACATTGTTTACCCGTTTTGGGGAAAACGTTGAGTATTGGAGGTAAGATAATAATAAAATCAAAATTGTGCTTTCTTATACAGGCAATATTTTATATCTACATACAGTCAGCGTCAAATATATTGGGACGAACAGACTGTTCAAAATGATCCGAACAAAACTATATCTCAATAAAACAAGGGGTGTTTCAGAATGAACGTAAGACAGGACAATTGGCATTCTGACAAGAATCCCATTTAGATGAACAACAACATAATGATGAACAGTCTGTTCGTCGCGATATATTTGACGCTGACTGTACCTGATAATCTCAAGAAATAGAGAAAGTCTAATAGGAATAAAACACGGTTTAGATAAAAAAAAAAGTTTAATTTAAGCCCTCAGTAGGTAATAAAAAGAAGGGAAAATCAAAACTCTTATACTGGCAACACTAACAATATGGACGCATCATTCCCTATGACAATTACAAACTGAACAATTTATTGATTAATTAAATAAGACGATATCTGAATGTGCTACTTAAACGGGAAATGTGATCCCATCCTGTTTTGTTTTTAGCCCCGCTGCATTTTTACAAGTAGGAACGACACAAGACGGCATAATTTAATTTAATTTGACACCGGTAAATACACGTACTCGATATGACATTCACAGAGTGACTGATCGGCTGCGCGTCAAACTACTCCGTTTAAGAGTAGTTTTTGATGCCTCAGTATTAGGCGCGATCACGGCTTCTGGTTCTTTCTGTATTCTGAGCCAGCAATACTATAACATCCACACATATTAAAAAATAAGGAGGTTCTTACTTGTGGCATATTTGATGAGTGTCTGTTCGGGCGCAAACTTGCAGACTGTAACGAAACAAATATTATATAGTGGTACATCACGCCTGTATTCCCTGAAGAGGTAAGTAGAGATGTATAGTAGACCCTGATTTCGCCGTTATGTTTAAGTCCCATGTAATTTTTCGGGGCTGCTACTGAGAAATTCCATACGGAACAACTCAATAATAGGTTGCCCGACCTGGGAATCGAACCTAGGACCTCACGCTTAACAGTCGCGTTTGCGACCATTAGACCAATGAGGCAGTCAGAAGTATGTAATGGTACAGTCAGAAGCAATAATATCTGCTTATCGACGGTTTTATAGAATGGATAATTATGCGCCTAGACAGAGTGGCGCTACAATGGCATCTTTAATTTAACCCACGGGTACGGCTAGCGGTCAGTAATCATAAAAACGATAAAAAAATAGTAAGTAAATAGAAAAAATAAAGTTTTCAAACAAAGTAATTAATAAATTCTTTTTTTTTTTTTTAATAACGTTGCCCCACACTAAGATTTCTCTTGTATCGTGAGTGCGTTTACAGACACAAATCTCACAAACAAACGCCCAGTCCCGAAACAACCATCTGTAGGCCATACAAATTTTTGTTCCGTGTGGGAATCGAACCCACGACCCGTAGCGCAGAAGCCAATCGCTTAGCCACTGCACCAAACGTGTCGTCAATTTAATTAACCAGCTACATACCAGCGGGTTGGTGTTCTACTCGCAGCGGCAACAAGCTGGTAAGTAGCTGCATGAAAGAGTATGTTGCACAGATTGATACCAATTTGGTTACTTTATTTATTACTTAGATTGCCTGTATTTTTCGATTGATTATTATGCGGCTGAATACCAGTATTATACACGGAGCGACTGCCATCAGACCTCCGCAAAACAGTTACTGGCCAATGACGATATCCTAAGGTTAGACTGGTTGTCAGACTTCCGGGCTTCTGAGTAGGTATTCTCGTATGTTACCCAGGACGAACAGCTTAACGTGCTCTCCGAGGCACGTAGGGGTCTCAATGTGTAAGAACGGCCACCCATCCACGGACTGACCGCGGCAAGCGTAGCTTAACCTTGCAAATCGCTTGATTCACGCGGTTATTAATTTGCCACGAGCCCCTCTTCCTCCTCGAGTATTTTGGGACAAAATGTCAGTATTGGTGGTTTTAAATCCGTTGCTAGACATGTAGTATTGCTTTTGACTGTACCTACACACTAAACGAACGACCGTCAACGAACGTTCGTCGTTCGTTAATTTGACGAAACTTACAACGAATCCTGTTTCATTCGAATGTCATGTAATACCTTCTTTCCCGTTCGTTGGCTTAGTGTGTACGTATCGTTACACAAGCTTGTTAAAAAAATAGAAATAAAATATTAAAAACGCAATAATAAAAACCTTTCTAATTACCCCCCTCTCGACCTGGTCACAGAAAATAAAACTTTTGGGATTCTAGTTTTTGACATTTTTTTTGGGATATACAGGGTGTTAACGAATTCGTGTAATTCCTTAAAACCACATGATCTACTACTGGTGTAGACTGGCCCCGCACGGGATATAGCTTGATTAAAAAAAAAACTTTTTTTTTTCATGCGGCTTTGTTACCGATCGTAATTATCTAAACCACCTAGCCATCTAAACCATCCAGTAATAAGGATTCAGTAAAAAATATGTTTTTTTTTTTACAAAAAAATAATTTTATTTGTGTGAACATTTCGATGCCACGCATAAATTAATGAAAGTACGACGACACGGCTGGCAGGAACGACTAACGCGATATCGCTCTTTGCAGTCTCAACTCAAGGCTCTAAAAAGACACAAAAAAATAAAATTGAATTTTTTTTTTTGGTTGATTTTCCGAAATTCCCATTTAGGGTTAATCTGTGTCACCAGTAGATCACGTGGTTTGAAGGAATTACACGATTTCGTTAACACCCTGTATATAAAAAGTAACTTTAAATATAATGGTTCCCACTTTAAAAAGGCTTAGTTTTAAAAGTAAGTTTGCACTGTAATATTATTAAAGTTCTTCTGAATACATCCCATTTTTATTATCATTTGATGTTTTCATTTTATACTCTAGTCGCTTCTCATGTTCGACGTGATTGATTGTTCGACGTGAGACTAAGCGGACGTGCCTTTTGTATTATTTATAATGAAATCTCTTTAAATAATTACGACAAAAATAATTATTTGCTGCGTCGGATTTATAAGTAAAGTGTGTCGCGTGTGATTAATAAGTTACTACGAGTACACGAAACGATGAACTGAATAACTTTTTATAGATAAATAGATTACTGTGTTAGTTATGTCTAACCCAGAAACCAGTCCGTTTGGACGTAGCCAATTACTACGGCGAAGCCCTCCACCGACGCCAACAGAACCGGTCCATCCTAGGGTACCAAACCCACCGGCACCTGCGGAAACTGAATTGCCAAGGGAGGTTATTTCCACGCCGGAGGTCCAGCAATGGTTAACTTCCATTGATACCGTTTTGAACGAAGTTTGTACTATTGTCTCGGACGGAAAAATGAATTCGGAACAGAAGCTTCGTGTTACCAATCTTTGCCGAAACGCTTTAAGTGGAGCATCTCAAATGGCCGTCTTATACCAAGCCTTGAAGCAAAAAACCATCCAGGCGTACTCCACAAATAAGCATTTAAAGGAACAGCAAAACCTTGTGAACTCTATTCAGCAATTCAAAGAGGCCGTTGAAAGTAAGTTGCAACCTGAAAAAACATACGCAAATATGGTAAAAAAAGGTACCGATAATTTCATTCGCCCAGCAAACTTGAGCTCCGTTGTTATATATCCGAGCGATAAGACCAAAACTAGTGACGACACTAAGTCCTTAGTACAAAAAATAATCTCCCCAGAAGAACTCAAACTGCATGTTCGTGGCCTAAGGAAGGTGAGAAATGGTGGCGTCATTATTAGTACGGACAGTAAAGGAGACATAGATAAGCTAAAAAACTCGGAGAAACTAGTTTCCTCGGGTCTAAAAGTCGAAGAGCCTTCGAAACGAAGACCTAGGATCGCTGTCATTGGTGTTCCTGTAGCCCTTACGGAAAAGGAAGTAGTCGACTGTATTTACGAGCAAAACCTTTCCGACAAGTTGCCGTCTACCACCCGTGAGACTTTCCTAGATACCGTTAAATTGAGCCACAAATCAGGCAAGAAGAACCTCACTACCTGTAACTACATATTGGAAGTACCTGCCACCATTAGAAAATTATTAATTAATCAAGGGCGTATCTTCATAAATTGGACGTCATGCCCGGTTCGAGATTTTACTATAGTGACCAGGTGCTTCAATTGCCAGCAGTTTGGACACGCAGCCAAGTTTTGCCGTGAAACTATTGCTACATGCAATCACTGTGCAGAGACTGGACATGCCTTCAAAGACTGCAGCAACAAATCTTCTCCCTCACAGTGTGCGACGTGTAAACGGTTCAAAAGGAAATGCGACCACCCAACTGGCGATGTAAGTTGCCCGGCACGCAAAGCAGCAGAGGACTACTATATTAACTCAATAGATTATGAAGGCGCCTAAGAGCGCTACCAGGTTCCTTATTAAGTAAGCACTTTAAACACAAAACTTTTATATACATCATGACCAATCAGCTAATCGGTGATCTAGATAATTTTTCTGTGTCTGAAGCTAAAGTATGTAATGTTGAGGAGTGTAAACATCTCTTTCCTGTGGGAGGGAAAACTTTAACTCTGCTCACACAAAACATCCGCAGCATTAACAAAAACATGGACGGTTTTGAGGTACTCTTACACAATCTTGATATAAGCTGTGATATTATCGTCTTAACAGAATGTTGGTTATCAAAACAGTCAGTCAATTTACCATGTCTCGACGGTTACTATTCTCACAAAACTAATACTAGCATCAATCAAAATGATGGCCTTGTAGTTTATATAAAAAATAATTTAAGAACAACAATAGAAGAACCAGCATTCCAAGACAGTAACTGCTTAGTAATTAAAATGCCAGATACAGTTGTTATGGCTATCTATAGACCTCCATCTCAAAATATTGACATATTTTTGGACTCGCTGCATAATAATCTAACAAAACTTTCATATTTTAAGAACATAATACTTCTGGGTGATATTAACATTAACATCGCTTCGGGGAGTATTAATACCCATGCACATAATTATTTGAATATTTGCACATTTCATGGGCTTCTTCCTGCTCATTATTATCCCACGCACCAGAGCGGGTCATGTTTAGATCATGTCATTATGAAATCAAAAATACCAAGCAAAACATTTGTTACTAATTCTTCGCTAACTGATCATCAAGCTGTATTATTAACATTACAAACATTCTTACCTAGAAAAAAATGCATACGTTTCCATAATAAAATTAATATGACTAACCTTGAAAATGACATACGCGGAATTAATTTTGACCCCGTTTTCAACTCGAACGATGCAAATAATGCTTTAGATTATTTCATACATTCCCTTCAACATGCAATAAAGAATAACTCAATTAGTAAAATTACACCTAGAAAGTATATTAGTATTAAGCCGTGGATCACACCCGGTCTCGTTCGTTGTATACGACATAGGGATAAACTTCACCTAAAATCTAAACTCGCACCCGAAAATCAAATACTTTCTATTACATATAAAAGGTACAGAAACTTTTGTAATAACCTTTTGAAAAAGCTTAAAATTCAACATGATAAAAGTGAACTACAAAAGGCAGGAAAGAATAGTAAACTTGTTTGGAAATATATTAAAAGTAACACATTCAGATCAAAACCTCCAGAACCTCCTCTTGAATTATTGTCAACAGACACTAACCCATCTGACGCAATCAATAAAGTAAACAACTTTTTTGCTAACGTTGGAAAAAACTTGGCTGAAAAACCCTTAAGTTCCCGAACCTCTTCTTCCTTAAGTACGCCTATGTCATTTTCTACACTAAAATCTTTTGGTCTATTGGATACTGACGTCAATGAAGTATTATTACTAATAACTGGCCTAAAGGAGAGCTGTGCTACTGGGTGGGACGGGATACCTAATAATATTCTTAAACGATTTAGATACTTGCTTGCTCCTTCACTAACCCACATTTTTCAGTTATGCTTATCCAAAGGAATATTCCCTACATTGCTTAAAAAAGCTGTGATTACTCCTGTGTTTAAATCTGGTGATAAAACATGTGTTAATAACTATAGACCCATTTCAGTACTAACCGGATTGTCAAAGATTTTAGAAAAAATCATAAATAGCAGATTAATGAAATATCTTGAAGATAATAAATTACTTTCAGAAAATCAGTTTGGATTTAGGCAAAAAAGATCAACAAGTCAAGCAGTTCACAAATTAACAAATGTTATAACAACCAATCTCGATAATGGCATGCATTCCTTAGGGATTTTCCTTGACCTTGCCAAAGCCTTCGACACTATTTCAAGTTCTATACTATTACACAAGCTTGAATCACTTGGGATAAGAGGTGCACAACTTCAACTTTTTTCTGACTATCTTAGTAATCGTCAGCAGTGTGTAAAAATTGGTCAGTACACAAGTTCTGAGCTTGAAAATAGTGGATACGGAATTCCACAAGGAAGTATTTTGGGCCCTACCTTGTTTTTGATCTACATAAATGACCTATGTAGCTTGACACTCCAAAATGGTGCCATTATGTCATATGCGGATGACACGGCTCTAGTATTCTATGCCAAATCAAGAGCTGAGGTTTACGCACATACTCAAAATGGCTTGAATATTGTATCTAATTGGCTCCATAAAAATATACTAACCTTAAATGCAGATAAAACCAATTATATTTTATTTACAATGAGAAATACAAACATTCCGCTTACTAATCCAATTATTCATGCGCATAAAAATAATTGTAGTTTTAACGCTGACACTGCATGCACTTGTCCCGCTTTAGTTAAAGCTGATCATATTAAATATCTAGGTGTCACGATTGACACAAATCTAAATTTCCGTAAACATATCGATCTGTTATGTACTAGAGTACGTAAACTGATATATATATTTAAACATTTACGACACATAGCCGACTATAAATTAATTAAACAGGTTTATTTAGCTTTGTGTCAATCAATTCTCACCTATTGCATAACCTCCTGGGGAGGGGCCGCAAAATCAATTTTATTGCCTCTAGAACGTGCTCAAAGAGCAATTCTAAAGGTTGCTACCTTTCGCCCTTTTAGATTTCCCACGCACCAGCTTTACTTGTCATGTGATGTGCTAACAGTCCGCCAATTATTTATTCTAAATGTCGTACTACTCCAACATACAGAACTTCCATTTTTCCCATCACCCACAGACAAGAGAAGGAAAGATTTGGTTTGCATAAGGACCCCAAGTAGACATGCTTTTGCAAATAGATTTTATATGTTCCTAGGATCCTATTTGTACAACAAGCTTAACAAGCTCTTAAACATGTATAGTTTAAGTTATAAAAAATGTAGTCTCAAAATAGCAGAATATTTAACTAACCTTAACTATTCAGACACAGAAAATATTCTAGTAATAGTTCAGTAACTTTAAGTTAGTTATCTATTAATACACCGTAAGTAATTATTTTTGTATACCTACTCATATCATAACTTACTTTTATTATTAGAAATGTTTAGTCTCGTAGTCAGTAGAAACATATTTTTATATGTCATACATAATATAATGTTTTTGTCCCTTTTATTATAATCAGCCGTAAAGTGATGGCCTGAAACACAGGTTTGTATAAACCTAGCTCGGGCGTGACGCTAGTTAGATATAAAGCCCGTCTAACTATTTTCAGTATGTTTAAATTATTTATAATCTTAGTAATCTAGATATATCATTGGTATTCTTGTAATTAAAGCTAAGACTTAATTATTAACTTGTGGTGTAACTGTACTTTATTTTGTAAATAAGTTATTAAATAAAAGTTTATTATTTATTTATTTATTATTTATGTATCCCTCCAGCTCTCACATACACACTAGGGAACACTTATATTCAGATAGTAGCTAGCCAGGCTGAGATTAATATTCTATTCTAATCAAAGGTTTTTGAATGAAAAAGTTCCTAAAAAAACTTGTATTGCAATGGAAACTGAACTTTGTGTAATGGAACTAAAAAATATAATTCTTTGTCATGTTAATTGTAAATATAAAATGGTTGATGTATTACCTGATCACCAACGATGACGGACGAGGCGTCATCATCATCAGCTTCATCCTCTTCGTCTGACTTAGTTGACTGGCGGGCCGGCTGCGAGTGAGTGATATGATTGATTCATAATTAATGTTACAATGAACGGTAGATCTAATGATTGATATTGGTAAAATTGTTTAGGGTGGCTTGCTCAAGCACTCACTAAATACAACTAAAGCTAAAGATAATTAAAACATCATTCTGTGTAACAAATATTATTTATTGATACTAAAAGATTGATTAGGTTGTTCAAATGATTGATTCTACTACAGACTATTATCGTTCAAATCAACTTAGAAATCAAGTTTCGCTCAATGGCACTTTCATTTATTTAAACATTTCATCAATCAACATTTTGCATTGCTTACCGCTCGGTAAGCGATGCAAAATGTTGATAAAAATGACCTGCTTCATAGTTATTTCTACATCCATCCATCATTGTCTTTGATCAGATTGATTCAAATATAGCTGATTGATTCAACCATGATCGTAATGGTTGAATCAATCAGCTATGTTACAGATTTAAGAACAGTTAGACACTCGGCCTACTATTAACAGCCATATAATCTGTATCCATTCAATGTTACATTGATTTCGATTGATTCAAACGCAATTGATTGATTCAACTATTCACTCACTTAACTTCTTTTTTTCTAGAATCAGCTCAGAATAGCTCATGCATCTTGCATGCAGTAGTGAAAAGATTAGCCAGACAGCAAGGTTGGTAGCGGGGCTGACTGCCCAGGGTGCGCTAGATGTACTGGTTTATCACCAGGAGTGGAAGGTCTTTTACTGCACTTACCGAGTTCCTACTGTTAACAGCGGCTGCGAGTCCCACCAGGCGCGGCTCGGGAGCCAGGAACAACCACACCACCCCCCCCACTACCCCCATCACCAGCCCGGGGTACATGAACGAGAGGGACCAGTCTGAGTCCACGTACTCGGCAGCCATTATTGTACCTGATAACAAATATAGTATTTGACTGAAAAAATCTAATAAGTCCGTCAGTTAGATTATTAAAAAATATTTGACCCTTATTTTTTCTTTTGTTACGTAAACCAAAATTGACGAAGATAAGACACTTTTAAAATTGGTAAAACTTCACAAGCATGCACAATTTTTACTTGCTTCTGACGTCACAAGCCCCCACTCTCGTTTTGATGCGTTTTATCTTTTCAAATATTCATAGATTTAACAAAACAAAAAATACGTGTCCATTATTTTTCAAAACTCTAACTGGCGGACTAATTAGATTTGCAATTTATTGATGCTGTTAACATGCCTATTATATCAATGGCAACTTGCGTGAGAAACTCCCGTAGACGTCCACTGCTGGACATAGTCTCCACAATTAACGGTCAAAGGGGAAATTGCTCATCACCACGCTTAGCAATAATTTTATTTTAGTACAAACTTTTTCTATAGTTGGGCATAAAATATCTGTGTTGGACAAAAAATATGAATGTTGGGCAAATCTACTTTATGCTCAAATTAAATCCTATACCTAGATGAAACATTATCCCACTGCTGGGCAACTTACCCAATATTTCGTTTTAGTTCGTAAACGTCCACTGGTGGGCATAGGCCACATAATTAACGGTCAAGGGGGTAATTGCTCATCACCACGCTTGGGAATAATTTCATTTTTGTGCAAACTTTTTCCATAGTTGGGCATATAATATGTGTTGGGCAAAAAAAATTAATGTTGGGCAAAACTACTTTATGCTCAAATTAAATCCTATAGGTACCTAAAACATTATCGCACAGTTGGGCAACTTACCCAATATATTTCCTAGCGAAGTATGCGAGTTCCATATCCCAAATATGAGACCTTTCTTGCTGTTGCCGAACCATTTGCCCACTATAGCGACCGTGCCGGGCCACCCCGTGGTCTGGGCTATACCCGCCCCTGCCTGGAAAATGGACAACAGTTATACTAGGGTACAAAAATTGACAACAGTTGTATTGGGGTACAAAAATTGACTACAGTTATACTAGGGTACAAAAATTGACAACAGTTGTATTGGGGTACAAAAATTGACTACAGTTATACTAGGGTACAAAAATTGACAACAGTTGTATTGGGGTACAAAAATTGACTACAGTTATACTAGGGTACAAAAATTGACAACAGTTATACTGGGGTACAAAATTGGTCCATTAACGTTTACTGAAACCAGACAACACTAACACCTGGAGGCCAATTCGACTAGCAAAATTATTGTCAAACGCAAACGAACCACAACCGTCAGTCAGTTTTTGTTTACGAAAACTTTCAAAATGATTGATTTTGTTTTTTGTGTCAAACAATTTGACAGCTTATGAAAACGAAAACTGTCGGAATGAACGGTTCGGCCTTGGTTCAGTTGCGATTTATCAAGATTGCTTTTAGGAGAGTTGGGCCCTTGATACCGATGCTGACCTATAGGTCAGATAGAGAATAGGTTATTAATCTAAGAAATAAATCCCAGGGTTAATCTATACCAGTAATAATTCACCTAGTTTTAAGGGATTACACAAATTCGTTTACACCCTGTATATACGCTTGAAGTCGTCACTACATTTAGTCGTGTCATGTCTTATGTCGTAGATAAACGGCCTTAATGTTTAAAAGTAAATATTTAAATAAAAATAATGTTTTTGTTTGTACTAACCTGCACTAACAGATAGTATGATATGTTATGTATATTATAAGTCCTTCCGAGCCCGAACAGATAGCAGAATATAGCCGATGTCAGCATACCAAATGATAGGAAGTAGCGGAGGTCGACGCGCTCGGCTATCATACCTGAAACAATTTATATTTATTCAAAAACCTTTGCTCCACTGTATAATCTTAAATGTAGTTTTTTTTTTTTACTTTTCTTACGACTTTTATACAAACAAAAAACATGCGTCCAATGGGGACGCATGTTTTTTTCCCTTAGAGCGTGACGCCTGCAACTTTTAATATTCTTTTATAAGAAATACATATTTATGGATGAAATGTGTGTTATAATTTATACAAGGTTAGTCAGAAAGGGGGTACTAATCCGAAAGGGTGTTAAAGTACCCATAATGAAGAGTAACTTTTGTTCTACCACTTTCCCCAAAAGTCAATATTTTAAGAGAAATAGCGGTTTAAAAAATACATAAAATATAATGCTAAAATCTATCTACTCAATACTCAATATTTTTATTGCTTTCCACAATGTGAACTTAGGTGGTAGGTACATATGGAATATACATACAGCAGTTTTAGAGCATTGTGGGCCCTGTCGGGCACAACAAAATACAAATTAGGAGGAGGGCTATTATAAATTCATATTAGTTTACAACTTCAATATTTATGTACTCGTTTGTTTTGTGAAGGTAGGTGGGCTTACAACTAGGTACATAAATTGTGTCATATAATTTTTACTACTTATATTATGGATTTATACATTAATATTTATTTAAAACACATGTATTATTATTATTGGTATTATAGATTATTATTGCGGTTTTTTTTTTGGTATTATTATTTATTTATTAAATTTATCATTTAAATATTCATGTACATTATAATAACATTTACGGATTAGAAGTTGTTTTAATTTATTTATAAAGTTATTCAATTTTTGTTCATTTTTAATTTCATCGGGTAATTTATTATATATTTTAACTGACATTACTAAAGTGCTTGTGGAGTGTATTTTTAGCTTAGAACCTGGCTGATTTAATCTATTTTTGTGTCGTAGTGTGTAGTGAGTCTGTATGTTTTCACGTGTAGTGAAGAGTTTTTGGTTATTTTTAACAAATTTACACATTTCCAAAATATATATACAAGGTAGGGTTAGAAGTTTATGTTCTTGGAAATGGGGTTTGCAGCTGTCTGTGCTATCTAGACTCAGCTATGACCAGCTGTGATTACATTTTAGATCATATTTGGGGTCACTAATGGGAAGCACTATTTTCTGAATTCGTAACTAAAGTAGGAACGAAGTATTTTTGAAAAAACTAAAATCAAAAATATTTTACATGGAAATAAAAATTATCGAATTTTGAAATTTCAACACTTGCTTTAAAACAGTCGTCGGTGATACTTTAAGTGGCCTAAGGATTAGTACCCCCTTTCTGACTAACCTTGTATAATAAATAATTCAGCCTATAACTGTCCCACTGCTGGGCAAAGTCCTCTTCTCATACAGAGAAGGAACGAGCATTGATCACCACGCTTGCTCACTGCGTGTTGGCGATTTGAGACAATTAAGTCCAGGTTTCCTCACGATGTTTTCCTTCACCATATGTCAGTGGCATCTTAGATTAACTAAGAAAGTACATATGAAATTGAAAAAAAGTCACATTGGTACATGCCTGGGTTTGAACCCGCTACCCGGTGCTTAACAAGCGGGTCTGTAACCTCTGGGCCACTACGACATAATTTATATAAAAAAAGAAAATTTTATAGGAACTAATCTTGTGTATTCTGGTGGGTTCTATATTTTTCGGATGAGCAATTTGCTTTCAAATAATTATCAGGTTTGATTTTAAGATATGAATGTGCGATATATGTTGGCATGATAATGTTATCCTTGATTATCAAAATATTTTCCGATGCCATTAATAAATGCACGTCCGTTTTATATTGCATTCATTGCCACGGATTGCCTTTTTTTACAAAACGGGGCTTTTGTTTTTTAGGGGACAGCGGGACACATAGCTCAAAAGCAGGACTGTCCCGTTTCGCGCGACGATCTCCGGCCACCGTAGTGTTAGGCCTGCGGGTGGCGGGTTAGGGGACCCGTCGCCAAACCAGTAACAGGGGGCCTACTCTCTAAGTCAGTCAACGAAGTTAGTCGCCCGTCCGAAAGTAGCCCGAAACGTAGGAGTGAACAAAACAAGTGTCAAGTTCAACTTTTCAGACGGGCAAAAACACATCGGTAGTAGGGACAACTGTCAAATCGTGTTGTCATTCATTCTTAGTTCGGACCCCGAAATACTCGTATGTCTGTAGGTGATAGGGAGTAGGAAACGCTCGTAACTAAGGCCGAAACCACCGACTTCGTGCTTAGAGAGTAGACCCCCAGGCCCGAGAAGGCGGCGCGCAGTGTTCCGTGCGCGCCTCTCAGAAGGACGTGGGGCAAGGCCCCACAGTAGGAGAGGTTCCCCATGGGCTAGCAAACCGAGGCCTGCCGGGGTCGCGGTGCATGCAGCTGCGAATCCCGCGACCCCGGCCAAGGGTCAGGAGAAGGGACACCGTGGGTTTTAGCCGGTAAGAGTCTGACATAACCTTTCGCCTTCAGAATCAGAATCAGAATCAGAAATTGTTTATTTGTCAAACATAGGTATTTACATTATAAAGATCTTAAAATAATATTGAGTGCGCTATGCTTTGTCAACAATGACATACAAATATGTTATTAAAAATTAATTAATGATAAAAAAATAATCCCCGAGCGAAGGTTATCCAAAATGACAGGATAAAAAATAAAATAAAACAGTCCCGTTCAAAGTGGGACGTATGGTGACGTCACTCAAAACATCTGTAGACCATACAAATATTTGTTCGTATGCAGAAAGCGACCTTGAGCATAGAAGACGTTGTTTAACCGAAGACGATGCACCAATATTTAATATGACGTAATAATTAATATATTTCGAAATGGAGCTAACACAACATTTACCTTCGAATGGCACTTCTAGTGGCCGATTCCTATATTTTACCGAGCGCTATTGTCTTTTTTTTTTTTTTTAAATCGTTGCCCCTCGCTACGATTTCTCTTGTATCGTGGGTGCGTTTACAGACACAAATCTCACAAACAAATGCCCAGACCCGAAACAACCATCTGAAGGCCATACAAATTGTTGTTCCGTGTGGGAATCGAACCCACGACCCGTAGCGCAGCAACCAATCGCTTAGTCACTGCACTTTTGTATCTTTACCAATAATGAAGCAATACTCCATAGCACAGTAGACTCTCCCATATGTTAGTAGCTATCACAACTAAAATTAGTTTTTAATTAGCATTCCTCTCACAGTACTCCAGGCATTTCGATAAAATCCTCATCTGTTCATCCGCAAACACATCAAAATTCGGTTTGGCGTCGCACTGAGCGCGGTGAGACTTCGCGGTATGGGTGATCGTGAACGAGCCACAGTACGACTTACATAGTTCTATGTTAGGAGATGTGGTTTCCGCACTTAGTCCTTTAAGTGGACCATTGTACGTGGGCCATGGCGGCCATCATTCCAACCAGCCCACCTCCTTCCAGAGCAGATTAGGGCTCTCAGTCCGCTCAGAACATTTGCGAATGATTTCGGTGCGCCAAGGGTTGTTTCTCGTATTTGGGTGACCCCTGTGCATTCCAGGAGCACGTGTGCGACCGTTACTTCGGCCTCCATACATGCTCTGCACAGAGGGCTGTCCGTTATGCCTATCGTGTGGAAGTGTTTGTTTAGTGAGCAGTGTCCGGTTATCGTTCCAGTCACCATTTGCAGGCTGCTCCTGTCCAGGCGCAGCAGGCGCCTTGTCAGTCTGCTATCCATGAGTGGCATGGCCTCCTTGGATTGCCTGCAGCCTGGGGCTGAAGTCCACCAGCTCTGTGCCTGTGTGTGAGTAAACTCCTGGAGCCACCTGCGTAGTTGGTTGAAGGGGACGGGTACTATAGGTTCAGGGCCATAGGTCACCGTGCCAGATCCCCTCCTGGCCAGTTCGTCGGCTGCATCATCTGCTGAGCGTACGGTCCTGGTATCGAGTCAGGCAGTGTTATTGAGTTTTTCCGTGTGGAATTTCTCAGTAGTAGCCCAGAATCTGGATTAGTGACCGGTTGATGGCAATAGGCTCGCTCCCTATTTTAAGGGACTTTAACATAAGGAGTCATTGTATTCATCATTAGCCAAATGTGAAATCGCGAAAAAAAAAAATCAGCTGTTCCCTACATTAATGTTCGCATAACTCGCCAAAATGTAGGGAACAGCTGTTTTTTTTTTTCGCGATTTCAATTTTGGTCCCATAGTAAAAGTTGTTCATAATGATGAGTACAGTGACCCCCTTAGGGGCCGTCCATCAATCACGTGATGTTTTTTAGCATTTTTACCCCCCCCCCCCCTCCCCCTTGGTGATACGTGGTGAGGTTTAAGACTACCCCCCTCCCCCACCCAAAATCACGTGTATTTTTTAGTACCTAAAAAGAATCTTAAAATTTTTAGAATATTATCTTTTAGGCATAAAGTATAATCTAATTTTATTCTGAAATTAAGGACCATGATAAAAATGTCTAGACAGGAAGGTTGCAGGTTTTTTTGACTGGCATAAAAATTTTCGCTTTTCGGTTTAGAAATCGCGCGTTTGACGAAAAAATAAATACACGTGATATCTTACTACACCCCCCCTCCCCCCTTGTGATATTTCGTGATTTATGCCAAACCCCCTCCCCCCCTTTCGAGCCTCACGTGATTAATGGACGGCCCCTTAAGAGGTTGTGCGTTATTTATAATATGTTACAACTTGTATACATATAGGTACACCTCTGCCCAATCCCTCGGCGAATACAAGCGTGTTGTTATGTTCACATAGTTCTTACCTGACACAAACATGGCGGCCGCGTAAGAGAACAGAAAGGCGGAGTCCAACGCGCCCAGCAACGTGTTCGCGTCAGCTGTGTCTGAAACAAACAATAAGCAGCCAGTCAGTACGAATACAACATATTTTAACATTCGTAAGACACATTTTGTATACGGTTTACTCACGTGCATTTTTCGGACCCAAACGGAGCCCTTAATCATGAGCACACGCGGCGAGGTCGAGAGTCGAACAATCTCGAAATATGCACGTGTTTAAACGTAAACAATCACAAATACGCATACAACGTTACAATTAGGAACCTTAATTAAAGGACCAAGTATATTTTCTGTGGAATGATAGAAACAAAATTCTTATCACGGCTGAAAATTTTACTCAAGTTTTGAAATGATCTTGCCCACGCCCCTATTCGATTTGATCTATACTTCCAGGGACACCCTGTATAGGCGACGGGTACCACTTACCATCAGGTGGGCTGTCGGCGCACTACCCCATCTGTTTCCGTGGGTGTCGTAAAAGGGGGTGGGATACTCAACTTCAAAAACCAAAACATCAACAATCAAAATATCAACACCAAATAATCAACAGTTTAATTTTTCAATGAATCAGAATAACATTAGCTTAAAACATAAACGGTTCAAAATGTCAACACTTCAGATGAGCAACGAATCTGAATGTCACTGATTTATAACGTAAATTGTTCACTTGATCAACACTTTGCATTGCATTACACAAATTACATTTATAATTAAACAATAGGTAATTAATATTGTAGGTTTATTTCCTTGTACTCGTATGCGCATCCCATAACAATATAAATATGATTTCTTGTTCCAGAGACGTTTAGACAGCTATTAAACTATTTGTTTATGATGGCAGCATTTAACAATGTCTGCGACGAATATTATGTTATGACTGAATATTTCACGATATTTTGCTAAGCATCGATTTTGTAAAGTGTTGATCAAGTGAACAATTTACGTTATAAATCAGTGACATTCAGATTCGTTGCTCATCTGAAGTGTTGACATTTTGAACCGTTTATGTTTTAAGCTAATGTTATTCTGATTCATTGAAAAATTAAACTGTTGATTATATGGTGTTGATATTTTGATTGTTGATGTTTTGGTTTTTGAAGTTGAGTATCCCACCCCGTAAAAGGCGACTAAGGGATTCACTATTCGGATGTGCAGCAGCGTTCTCTGAGTACTTTAACAACCATACTGCGATCGACAACCCGCCTGCCAAGCGTGGTGATTATGGCAAAACCCTTTAGCGGAGGCCTATGTCCAGCAGTGGACGTCTTTCGCCTAAATGATGATGATGTTGATGTCAATAGGCTCGCCCCCTATTATATGGGACTTAAACATAACGGCGAAATGAGGATGTACTATACAGGCAGGATGATAATGTTTTTCTATATCTATGAATGAAGTTCGAATGGACAGTCTCCTATCAACATTTTCTTGTAGCCACAACGATTAAGGTAGCTGCCCTTATAACTAAACCATCACGAGTTTTTTTTTTGCGATTTTCGACGTTTCTAGTACTACAACCTCAGTTGGTCCGGAAGTATTTTGATCCTTATGGGAAATAGGATCGATTGGCATCATTTTTTTTTGTGAAAAATTCCCTTTTTCTCTCTGACTGGTTTTTTTTTTTTTAAATCTGTGAATGTCGATAGAAATTATTCCAAAAGTTAGGAGTGGTCTTCTAAGAACGTTTTCCTGTAGCTACAATAGTTAAGATAGCTGCCCTTCATGCCCCATCTCAAACCACCCTGTATATATACCTCTGCCCACCCCTTCGGGGTATACACACATCAAAAAAAGTTTGCGTCCACTTTGAAAAATTATGTAGCCTTTTTGAAGCCGAATTTTCTAATCGTGATTCAAAGCGATAATTATCATGATAAATATATAGATTGATAGTTATCTAGATAAATATAAATCAGATTTCAGTTGGACTTTGAATTCGGAATCTTCACATAGGGGCCGTTCAAATATTACATAAGCAGATTTATTACAATTATTTACCCCCCCCATCCCCCTTGTCAGCAAAAGTAAGCAAAGCTCTTACCCCCCTCCCCCCATGCTTACGTAAACATTTTTCAATTATAAATGTATTTTTTTATATTATAATTATAATTTTATAAATAAGAAAATAGATTTAAGATAGAGATTAGATTTTACTGATACAATATTCAACATAGAGTAAGGGACAAAAATATTATAATCTTACGAACATTTCAAACTTTTCAAGCATAGACAATGTGAGGGTTGCCATTCGTGTAAAAAAGTAAATAACTAACGATAACGTAATCATCATCTAGACTCCCCTACCCCCCAAGTCATCCAAAATAAGCAAAACAATGACCCCCCCACCCCCCCATAGTGCTTACGTAATACTTGAACGGCCCCATACATAATTATGCTAGTGATCGCAAACTTTTATTGATGTGTGTACGTGATCTTTAAGCTACTTACTGAAAGGAGCCCAGTTGCACCACTGGTCGTCGTTGGGGTCGGTGCCGGGCGGCGGCGTCAGCGCCGAGCAGTTCTGATGCAGCACCGACTTGACCACGGAGATGGGCTTCCGCGTCAAGTGATACGTCATGTACGTGAAGAACGTCAGAACTAGAACTGACGCTTGATGCCTGGAATGGTAATAGTTATTTATTTCTCTCAAAAAGGTACAATGGTTGATTTTTGATGACATTTAATCATGTCAATTGTTTTATATAGTTTAGCTTCATTTTATCTTTTGTAAATGTGAGAACTTCGTGGACTTGCCTATATACAGGGTGGAAAAAATCAATGGGCCCTGAAGGGAAACCACCTTAAATCCTTAACATAGATTATTTTTCTTAAAGGAAACATTCCTTTATTTTTAAAAAGAAACAATACTGCATTCACGGATTTCTCGATAAGCTTACCTTAACCGGGAATCGAACCAGCTAAAAATAAAAAAAATAAACCCTCGCTATTTTACTCTACTAATCGATAGGATTATTGTCAAACGGAACGTTCTATTTTTAAACTTTTCGTCAGAGCGCCCCGTCTAAGAAAGAAAATGTGCATAGAATTATTATTACCAATTAAATGATTTTCTTATCTAAGTCATCAACGAGGTACTTGTAATAAAAAAAACATCAAATACACTTAGAGATAAATTAGCAAGCTTGTACTTCATAGAATGTCTTTGGATGTTGGAGTTTAAAAAAAATTATAACGTTCTTTTACTTGTTAAAAGTGAACAGTTCTCGTCTAGGTAATGTTGATTAAAGCCTTTGTGTACTACCTAAATATTAGATTTCATGGATATCTTGTACGACAGACGAGTGTAAGACCTTATGTTTATTGGAGAAATTTTATCTCTAACATTGACTGTATCGACTAGTGAAATAAAATAGCGAGTATTTATTTTTTAATTTTTTTAACTGGTTCGATTCCCGGTTTAGGTAAGTATGTCGAGAAATCTGTGAATGTAGTTTTGTTTCTTTTTATAATTAAAGGAATGTTTCCTTTAAGAAAAATAATCTATCTTAAGGATTCAAAGTGGTTTCCCTTCAGGGCCCATTGATTTTTTCCACCCTGTATATAATTGTGTAAATTACTATTATTCATATTGTGTTATTTTTTCTTTTTGGTTAATTTTTGTACTCAAGACTTGGTATTACATTACTCACAGGTCTGTGGTCAAGACTACATTGTTCTCTCTTAACTATCATAAATCATAGTACTGTATTTACTGAAGTTGTTAATGATATCCTTTTTTTTTAAAGAGTAACCATGGAGTTTCTTGCCGGCTCTTCTCCATAGCAAACGACTAATTGGAACCGTGCACCTAAATTCGACTTTTCATAAGCGCCTGTATTGGTTTATGTGAAATAAAAGTTTTTGATTTGATTTGATGTGATTCATTCAAAATCACAACAAAAGGAGAATGACCCAAAGTGGTACCAAAAAGCCTCATGCATCAAGATCAAAATATTATAGTAATTATTTTCATATTTTTTTACGACGTTGCGCGTCGGGGATATGATTTTTGAACAGGGAATTTAATTTAAAGTAAAAAAGTGTTGATATTGTTTTATTTCCTATATATGACGTTCCGTTTCACATGATTTATGATTACTATAACCTTGAATTTTGAAAGTGTCATGATAACATCTTTCAAAAACTTGTAAAAATAATAGATTAGAATTTTTATTTAAACGATTATATTTTTTTTTTATCTTTGGTTTATTGGCCGTTCACAGCCGGTCATAGAGCTGTAGAATGCAATAGATGCGGATTACTGTTTTTTAGAGGAATAATAAATCGTGTATGACTTAACTACATTGTCAGGTTATTTAGATTATTTCTAAAATCTCCGAAAGTCTTGTTAACAAAAAGAACTTTTGTAGGAGTTAATATGATAAGTGTAGTCTATAAAAACAAAGTTTGACTTTGATTTGATTTGATTTGATTGATTTGCAGCATGGTACGGGACTCCATACATCCATGAGCATTGTCCTTTCAGCCCCGGATCTTGAATTTCCTCGAGGCAGGTGTTGGAGCTTGTGATCAACACAGCCATAGACTATACACTTTATCACAGCATAGGCTGAATGGAACACTTTTTTTTTTGCTACCTGTCATCTGTCATAACGTTAGAATATGCACTTGCTAATTGTTTCCCGCCAAAAATACGAATAATAAAATTGTTCCCGCTAAATTAACACCGCATTAAAATTAATTGTTCTTGCACTGAGTATTCCTGCAGTTATTATTCCACTAAATTCCTTATAATTCCCGTACATGGTCCATAACGAGCTGGATAACGTATAATATAAAGAAGATCAGCGGTTATAATCAAGGAATTAAGAATTGTATTATCCACGCGTCGAGGAGGTTTGCCAGTGGATTGGATTGATCTCGAGCAAGCTATTAGCGGTGTACGGCGTTTATAATTAATTTAATATCGTCACCCAACACTCAGGTAGTATAAGTAAAGTAAATATTCATAAAAGGTCAGTATATTACTTATTGTATTGTGTTAGATGAAAATCATTAAGTACCTACTTGTTGCATTGTGATTAGTATTTTATTCAACAGCCAAACTAAGTTTAAAATCATACAGATTACAGTATAGTTAGCTTATTTGCTACATCATTTAAACTTAAGTTAGGTATAAAGCTGTAACTAATACACATAATTATCTACTTAACAGTGTTTGTTAAGTGTTAGCAGGTATCTTAACATAATACATGTAAGTTGAGAGTGTTTGATATTAGAGCAAGTCATTGTTAAAAATAGTATTCAGAAAGTGTATAAAACACAGTTTCAGATGTGTATTAAAATAATATTGTTCGTTTTATAATTGTATTCCTGTATCAATTTCAGGTTGACAACACTCGTCTCCCAGTATGTCCGAGGAAAGGGATTTAGTTAAAAAGCGAGGTAGCTATAAAGGTCGTTTGACTGCGTTCATCAACTTTCTGGACTCACTTAAGGACAAAGAGTTATCAAACTGTGATGTGTCGGAATTGGAGTTGCGTATGGGTAAGATCGAGTCGTTGTACGAGCAGTATGATGAGGTACAGTTACGTCTGGAATGCATTGTAGATGATCTCAAATTACAATACTCTGAGCGTTCTGATTTCGAGTCTCGTTATTATCAATCCTTGTCCAGAGCACAAAATATTGTGAGTGATTTTAATAAAGATAATAAATCGATGGAAAGCTGTAAAAGTACACATGCTGGCATGCATAAGCCAGTTAAATTGCCAACGATTCAGTTACCAAAGTTTGGTGGATTATATTCTAATTGGCTAGAATTTCGCGACACCTTTACTAGTCTGATTCATTGTAACGACGACATTGACGAAATCAATAAGTTCCATTACTTGAGAGCATCTCTTGAGGGAACTGCTGCAGTAGTAATTAAATCCATTGAGTTTTCTTCAAGCAATTACTCTGTGGCATGGAAGGTGTTATGTGACCGATTTGACAACAAAAGATTATTGGTGCAAAATCATGTGTCCGCATTGTTTAATATCGAGTCGATCGTAAAGGAATCTTCTGTTGCAATAAAAGGTTTAATCGATCACTTAAATAAAGATTTGCGTGCATTAGAGTCGTTAGGGGAACCTGTTAAATTCTGGGACACACTTTTGATTTATATTGTTACTCGCAAGCTTGATCAAAGGACCTATCGTGAATGGGAGGAGTACAAAGGTAGGATGGACAAAGACAGCACGATCACGTTTGACGCATTTATGCAATTCTTACGTAATCGAGCCGATATAATCGAGACCTTAGAAATAGTTCGCAATAATAATTCCCAAACGTCAGGTAAATCAGGCCCTAAGATCAAGTCTATGGTAGCAACACAATCTCCTAACGGTTCTAGCACTGTATCAGCTCCTAAAGTATGTCCTAAATGTAATAACAATGATCATATTTTAAACAATTGTCCACAGTTTCTCGCATTAAACAATGACGATCGTCTCAAACTACTGCCCAGTTATAAAGTCTGTTTCAACTGTTTTCATTCAGGTCACTATGCTAATAAATGTAAAAAACCAGGTTGCAAAGTATGCAAACGTAGGCATAACACACTAATTCACATAGATTCTAAAGGCACTATTGCGAATACACTTCGTGATAACAACTTGTCTGCATCGTTTTCTTCACCGTCTACTACCACTGATACAAATACCGTAGCCTTGTCAGCTAACATTGCATCTCCCCGTGGTCATAAGCAGCAAGATGTGTTGTTGTCGACCGCCCTGGTCAAGCTGCGGGATCACAATGGCTGCGTGCATCTCGCTCGCGCGGTTCTTGATAGCGGTAGCACCTCGTCATTCATAACGGACAGGTTGTGTAAACAACTCAATTTAATAACCAGCCAAGTAAGTAAATCTATTCTAGGCATCAACAATGTCACTTCGCATGTAGGCAAAACTTGTCGTGTTAAGGTGACATCACTAGATGATAGTTTTGTTTTCGAACTTAATTGTTTTGTTCTGCCATACATTACAAGTAACGTACCGTGCCGTGAAATAAACATTTCTGATTTCGAAATACCATCGAATATTATTTTAGCTGATCCTACTTTTTATAAGCCCGCTAATGTTGATTTATTAATCGGCGCTGACCTCTTTTGGGAGTTGTTAGGATCGCAAAGACTAAAGCTAGGTACCGGAAAACCAATATTATGTGAAACCCGTTTAGGATGGATAGTTTCCGGTCCAATTACTCAAAATTATATTTCACTGCTGTCGAATGATGTAAATTGTAATTTTTCTAAAATGGTTTCCGATGGCGATAGTGACTGGGAAAGGCTTAGAACAGAATTGACAAAGTTCTGGCAATTAGAGGAGGTGAATGCGAAATCTTCCAATTCTTACATGCCAGAAGAAAAGCTGTGTGAGGATCATTTCGTTAAAAATACGACACGATTGTTTGATGGTCGTTTTTGTGTTCGCATACCCTTTAAGAAAGATCCTTCAGTTCTGGGCAATTCTTTTGAGAAAGCTGCACATTGTTTACAGTCTTTAGAGCGTAGGTTAAAGGTTAAGCCAGACTTTAGTAGAATGTATCACGATTTTTTGTTAGAATACGAGTCACTTGTTCATATGACAAAAATTAATAAACCTAATTTGTCTGGTTACTTTATTCCTCATCACGGAATATTACGTGAGTCGAGTAGCACGACCAAACTTCGTGTTGTCTTCAACGCAAGTTGTCCTACTTCGACGGGAGTATCCTTTAATGACCTGCAGATGGTCGGTCCTACTGTGCAGGACGATCTGTTGTCTATAATTCTTCGTTTCAGGTTCCACAAGTATGTCTTATCTGCGGATGTGGAGAAGATGTATAGACAAATAGTCGTCCACCCGTCGGATAGGTATTTGCAACAGATTGTTTGGCGTGACACTGTTTGTGAGCCGATTAATGTTTATGAATTAAACACCGTCACGTACGGTACGGCTAGTGCACCGTTCCTCGCGACACGATGCCTTAAACAAATAGGACTCGATTGTAGGAACCCTAAAATATCTGATATCATCAGACATGACTTTTACGTTGACGACTTACTGACAGGAGGGAATGACTTAGACGAAGCTAAATTCATTCGCACTGAAGTTACGAAAGCGCTTGCGTCGGCATGTATGCCATTGAGAAAGTGGAAGTCAAATGAACCTCAACTAGTGTCGGATTGTGTTCCTGCATCAGGCAAATTGCCGGCGTCATTAGACTTAAACATTGGACCTAATGAGCCTGACAGATTGCTTGGTCTTGGATGGTATGTCAGTGCTGATGAGTTAGGGTTTCCTATAAATCTAACTAAGTCCTCGAATGGGTATACTAAGCGTGATTTGCTATCCGTGATTGCGCGAATTTTCGATCCCTTAGGTTTGTTGGGTCCTATTGTTATCACTATGAAGGTATTGTTACAGAAATTGTGGTTAGACAAATTATCATGGGATCAACCATTACCTAACGAGATTTGGAAACCATGGGATATTATAATTAAGTCTTTGCCTCTTTTAAATCATTTCCGTATTCCGCGAATTGTAGTCTGCAATTTATATACGGAGCTAGAACTCCATATTTTCACAGATGCGTCTGAGGCCGCATATGGTGCCTGCGTCTACATTCGCAGTGTTAGTGATAGGGGTGAGCATTTGGTTCGTTTATTGATGGCCAAGAGTCGAGTGGCTCCCATAAAGCCTACAACAATCCCGCGGCTGGAGTTGTGTGGTGCAGTAGTCGGTTCTCGTCTCTGTGAGAAGGTGATGAGCTCACTGCGAGTGAAGATCAGCCGGGTCTATTGTTGGACTGATTCAACCATCGTGTTGGGATGGCTACAGATGATGCCTACCAAACTTCAGCCGTTTGTACGCAACCGCGTTGCTGAAGTTTTGGATAAGGCGGGTAACTGTACATGGCGGCACGTCCCAACCGATCAAAACCCAGCTGATCTCATATCTCGTGGGGTGGATATCAGTGTTCTGCAGGGATTGGATCTGTGGTGGCATGGACCAAAATTCTTAGAACTAGACCCGTCTGGCTGGCCTTCACAAATAAAGTGTCCAGGACTGGAGTCGTTACCGGAGACTCGACCTAATGTAGTGTTAAATGCTGTCATTAATGATTTAAAAAGTGAGGTTTTCATTGATTTTAGTCGTTATTCTAATTACTCACGGCTGATACGTTCTATTGCTTATCTATTACGATTTATTAAGTCATGTAGAAAACATTATCCAAAGGTTAATTATTTGTCACACGATGAGTTACAAGATGCACTAAATGTTGTAATTATTCAAAGTCAGTCTCAATCATTTCCCGAGTACGAATTACTTTTAAATAAAAGGAGCTTACCTAAAGGGAGCGCCCTTCTAAAGTTCAATGTTTTTTTGGACGACAAAAATATTATGCGAGTAGGAGGACGTCTCAATAATTCTAATTTTGCTTACAGTAAAAAGCACCCTATATTATTACAGTCCACTCATAAGTTAACAAAATTATTATTTCATTTCGAGCATAGAAGATTGATGCATGCTGGCCCACAATTATTGCTAGCTTCCATTAGGGAATCTTACTGGCCGATAGGAGGTCGTAACTTGGCAAAGGCCTGTTATCACAAGTGTGTTTTGTGCCATCGTATGAAGGGTAAGGTCGTAACTCCGTTAATGGGTAACTTACCACAAGAACGCCTTCGTCCAGGTTATCCCTTTGAGAGCACGGGCGTTGATTATGCTGGCCCTATTATGTGTGCAAGTCGTCAAGGTCGTGGATGCAGGCTAGTAAAGGTGTATGTCGCAATTTTCATTTGTTTTACAACCAAGGCCATCCATTTGGAGCTCGTTGGCGATTTAACTAGCAATAGCTACTTACTGGCTTTGTATCGTTTTATTTCTCGGAGAGGTAAACCCCTTGATATATTCTCGGATAACGGTGCCTCATTTGTCGGTGCGTGCAACGACCTTTCTAAATTTTTAAAATTAAATAGTTCGTCCTTGGGTGAAAGTGCAGCGAACGATGGAATAAGGTTCCACTTTATACCCGCATATACCCCGCATTTCGGTGGACTCTGGGAGGCGGGTGTCAAGTCAACAAAATACCACCTTCTAAGAGTGTTGGGAAATTGTAATTTGACTTTCGAGGAGCTGTACACCGCACTAACTAAGATTGAAGCCATTTTGAACTCTCGTCCACTGACGCCGATTTCTTCAGATCCTGCAGATTACACTCCGCTTACGCCAGGACATTTTCTTATTGGGCGGTCTCTTACTTCCTTACCGCAACCTGACTACCAGGATTACTCTACCAACCATCCATCTCGATTCCAACGAATCGAACAACTCCGCCAACACTTCTGGAGCAGATGGAGTAAGGAGTATGTTGCAGAGTTACAAGTACGGTCCAAATGGCGTTCCTGCAAAGATACTCTAAAATTAAACTCGTTAGTCGTGATTAAGGAGGATAATCTTCCTCCTCTGAAGTGGAGACTTGGACGAATTGTGGCTGTGCACCCGGGAACAGATGGCATCGCTCGTGTAGCTGACATCAAGACCTCCACTGGAGTCGTTCGGCGGGCATTCAACAGAATCTGCCCATTGCCCGTGTCTTCGGAATCTGGTTGAAACCGTTGCTTTCAACGCCCGGGGGCATGTTGGAGCTTGTGATCAACACAGCCATAGACTATACACTTTATCACAGCATAGGCTGAATGGAACACTTTTTTTTTTGCTACCTGTCATCTGTCATAACGTTAGAATATGCACTTGCTAATTGTTTCCCGCCAAAAATACGAATAATAAAATTGTTCCCGCTAAATTAACACCGCATTAAAATTAATTGTTCTTGCACTGAGTATTCCTGCAGTTATTATTCCACTAAATTCCTTATAATTCCCGTACAGCAGGGCATAAACTGAAAAATGCCGCCTAATTATCAACCGCGCGGATCATAATTATGATTTGCAAGGTTAAGCTGCGCTTACCGCGGTCAGTCAAAGGATGGGTGACCGTCCGTTATAGATCGAGACCCCTCTTTTTTGACGACACGTTTAGTGGAGTGGCTAAGCGATTGGCATTCTGTGCGGCGAGTCGTGGGTTCGATTCCCGCACGGAACAAATCGATGCCTCCCAAGTACCTAAGTTGTTGTAAGCCACAAATTGCATTTTTATGTTTTTCACGTAAAAGTGTCTAATTTTATGTATATTATCTGTTCCAAATATAAAAATACAATATAAATTTTTGCTATTTTTATATTTGGAACAGACAATCGTAGCTAAATAATTACAGCCGCATAGACCGATCTTCCGGGTTAAGCCACGCTTGCCGAGGTTGGTCTGTGGATGGGTGACCATTTACGATAGCGAGTTTCCTCCATGCCTCGGAAAGCACGTAAAGCCGTTGGTCCCGGCTGTCATTTGTAGATCTTTGACAGTCGTTACTGTTGGTCAGAAGCCAGAAAGTCTGACAACCAGTCTTACCAAGAGTATCGTATTACCCAGTTACTGGGTTGTGGAGGTCTGATAGGCAGTCGCTCCATGTAAAATACTGATATTCAGCTGCATCCGGTTCGACTGGAAGCCGACCCCACATAGTTGAGACAAGGCTAGGCAGATGATGACGTGAAAAATGCAATTTGTGGCTTACAACAACTTACATGGGAGGCATCGAAATATTTGTATGGCCTACAGATAGTTGTGCCGGGTCTGGCTGGGAGTTTGTGTATGTGATTGCGTCTATAAACGCACCTACGATACAGGAGAAATGCTAGAGAGCCAAGAAAAAAAAACTGCATTTAAGGCATTTATCAATATTCTTAGTTCAGTCGATGTTCAACAGAATCGGGGCCACTAACAATTGTATTAAACGTGTCAGTTACTAGCCAAGTAATTACTATTTAATTTGTTTATCGCACGAACGTAAGTTGTCATGCCATTTGCTCTATGGTATAAGGCGATAAAATTAAAGTCGGTCGGCAACAGGTATACGTAAAAGGCATTACTAGCAGTAAGTGACATCATCTGTCTTCTATATCGGGTGTAAAAAGACCCTTAACGATAACGAAAACCACATATTCTACCCATCATTGGGATCATTTTTTTCTACCAAACCATACCTGGGAAATCATTGATTCCGGAGATATTGAAGGTCAAAGTCAACATTTTTTTTTGTTTTTTTAGAAACGTATTCTAAGTGATAATATTAAACTTTCTTCCAAAGAAACATTTTCAATTTTTCCTAACAAATTACGCATTTGAAGTTACAAAAACGCAATGAATATCAAACGCACACAACCGCCTTGGCTCAGCTGTGTAGCCGCTGCACGACCCACACAGGCACATTCGGTTACGTGCATTACATTACGCGCTACAAAAAAACAGAGTTTTTTTTATGCCAAAAAATAAAAGTCGTTTCCCAGCAATAATTTTTGGTCAATGTGATTTAGTTTGACGTACAGAGTGCGTAGATTTCGGCTATGTGATGGGTCTTTTTACACCCTGTATAAATAAAAATTAAATACTGTTTGTTGGTAAGCGCATTACTATATGTACGTATTACGGTATGTCCGTTTCTGTACACCTGACAACGTATAATGCAAAATTTCAGGATGATCGGTTCAGCGGTTTAGGCGTGAAAAGGTAACTAACAAACAAACTTACAGCGGTTACGCACTGCATCCGATACGAATCCGTGAAAATAAGTTCCGAAGTAGCCATAGAACTATTTGTATGGTAGTTTACGCACTACATCCGGCATCCGTCATCCGATTTCTATCCGTCATCCGTGAGTTTCTAATTCGGAAGAACAATTGACGGACCGAAGTAGCCGTAGTACTGTTTGTATGAACGCTTTCGCATTACCTCGGATTCAAACCAGACGCCAAAAGGATATGCCAAAGATGGCCCCTGAATTGTTTTTTGGATCAGAGATCGGAATAGTGCGTAAGCAACATTCGAATTCGGTCCGAGATTTTTACTCTAGATCGGTATTTTCACGGATTCGGATCGGATGCAGTGCGTAAAGCAATATCCGAATTCGGTCCGAGTTTTTTATATCCGTATTTTCACGGATTCGGATCGAATGCAGTGCGTAATCGCTCTTACTTTCGCATTTATAATAGGATTAGGAAGGATAGTTAGGAGATAGGACTATGCCTACATCATTGCCAAAACAATTATCCAATAACGACAATGTATTATTGTTTATTATTAATTAATTAGTAATAAAATGTCACCACTAATGAGTCAGATATCACGACACAGTTATAAAATATACGAACAGATAAGCCGACGCGTGATATTGTAGTATAAATAAATTATACTATCTATTATAAATTGTCTACGTTTCGCTAATATCCAATGACTGCTCTTTCTATATCCACGCGGAGTTATCTACACGATGCTGTGTGATCATCAGACGGGCTAATAATAATATCTACCTATAAGAAGGCCTATGACTCGGTGCCACATGCATGGCTCATGAGGGTGCTGGAGTTGTATAAAATAAATACAACTCTTCGCACCTTCCTGATGTCATGTATGAGGCAATGGAGGACGATCCTTCGCTATCCAGGATGTCGGCAAATTCAAGGGATAGGAGAACCAATCAAGATTGAGCGAGGTATATTCCAGGGCGATAGTCTGAGCCCGCTGTGGTTTTGCTTAGCCTTGAACCCCCTGAGTACATTACTCGAGGGGACAGGGCTAGGCTATCGGCTGAGTCGGCAAGTTATATCCCACCTCCTCTACATGGATGACCTAAAACTATTTGCCCCCACTAATTTGCAACTGATGGAGTTACTGAAGCTAACTGAAAACTTCAGTAACTCTATCAGGATGGAATTTGGTGTGGATAAATGTGCAGTCATGCATGTAAGACGAGGGGGGATTATGGAATCCGAGGGACTACAACTATCGGATTCCATACACCTCAGACCGCTCTCCGCAAACGATACCTACAAATACCTGGGTATGTCGGAGGGGCTGGGCATCAGTGAGGCCGACATGAAATAGTCGTTGCAGGAGCGCTTCTTTGGCCCCTGAATAAAGTTCTGAAAAGTCTTTTATCAGGCGGCAACAAGGCGCGCGCCTTCAACGGTTGGGTCATGCCGGTCTTGAAGTACTCCTTTGGCATACTCAAGTGGACTAAGACGGATCTCGATGCCCTGGATAGAAGAGTCCGTGCACCGTTGACTAGACATCGGATGCATCACCCACGCCGCTCTTCGGTGATGAGGCTGTACATTTCGCGAAAGTGTGCGGGTCGAGGCTTTTTAAACGCTAAGACACTACACAACCGCGAGCCAGCAGCGGCAGCCTCAGGGAGTATTTCCTCCAAGCTGAAGGGGAGATGCATCGAGATGTGGTCGCAGAGGGCAAGGGATTCACCCCGCTCGCCTTGGCTAAAGAGAACTGGCGCAAGCCTGTAATATTCGATACTAATGGCCGCAGGGAGGTATGGCGGAGCAAGGAGCTTCACGGGCGCTTTTACCGATGTAGACTTTCTAGCGTCCGTGGCCTGGCTACATTTCGGCGACCTATTTGGGGAAACCGAAGGTTTTGTTTGTGCAATTATCGACGAAGTTATGATGACGAACAACTATAGAAAGCAGATTGTGAAGGACGGCACGGTTGACATCTATCGGGCATTCCACTGTCCCGGTGAATCTATCCGACATATTGTCTATGGTTGTTTTCGTCTTGCTAACGGTGAGTATTTGCACAGACACAACCTCGTAGCTAGGATTATCCATCAGCAACTTGCTCTTAAATACAAACTTATGGACGCAGAAGTACCATACTACAAGTGTGTGCCCGACCCAGTTCTCGAGAATGGTCATGTCATATTGTACTGTGGGATCGATCTATCATCACTGACAGGACTATTGTTGCCAATAAGCCTGATATAGTGGTAATAGATCGATCAGAGCGCCGCACAATGATTGTTGATATCACTGTCCCTCATGACGAGAACCTCGTGAAAGCTGAGAAAGATAAACAAATAAAATATCTTGATTTAGCACACGAGGTTGTCGGCATGTGGGATGTGGACCCAGCAGTCATTGTCCCGATAGTCGTTACAGCGAATGGCCTAATAGCCAAGAGCCTCGATCAACATCTCATGAGGCTCTCGTTAGGCGGCTTGATACAAAAAGCAGTACCTACTCCTTGACACGGCACGCATAGTGAGGAGGTTACTTTCTCTGGAGCCCTGACTGCCGGTAGCTTCTCCTGACACTTGGCTGGGGTCGCAGGATTCATAGCTGCATGCACCGGTCTCGGTCCGCCCTCTGGCAGACCTCTCCTACTGGGGGGCCTTGCCCCACGTCCTCCTGAGAGGCGCGTGCGGAACCCTGCGCACCGCTTCTCGGGCGACGGGTGTATTTACGCGCCCCGCGAGTGGTGTGGCGAACCGTTTATTCAAGACCATAAAGACAGATGTTTTTATATTCATGTACTTTATCGTTTAAAGCTTAATGGTGTATTTACTTAGGTAGTCGCTTATTATGATTTATTATAAGAAGACATATTTAAAACACGCATATTTCTGCCATTTGTAGTCGAGGCTACAAGTCTCTAGGCTTCGTTATGCGACAGTCTGCCAGATTTCGGGACAGGAGTGCTGTCATTGTGTTATACTTCTCTTTTGTTCGCAGCATTTTAGAATATAACAGCATAATTTGGGATCCGCACGAGGCAAAGTATAGCATAATGATAGAACGTGTCCAGCGAAAATTCGGAAGATTCCTGTATAAATTCCTTTATGGCTACTACCCTTATTTGTATCCGTCTTTGTTCGTATCAGGTATGGTAGGAATCGATACTCTTGAGTTAAGGCGCAAGTGTTGTCTTATGATGCATTATTATCTACTGCTGAACAATAGAATCGACAACCCAACTACTCTGTCCCACTGTTCCCTATCGGCGCCAAACCAGTACACGAGGCTACGCACGCGCCGCCTCCTGGCAGCACCGCTCGTGCGCACGTGCACTGCGCAATTCACCCCTACAAGTCGGGCAGTAGCACTGCTTAACGCCCTGGTTGCTCAATATCCAGATGCCGACATATTTTACCATAAATTAAATTTCTTTTTAAATATCTGTAAAATCTTTTTTAGCTAAACAACTTTTGTGTTAATAAATTGTCATAATTGTAATGACTCGCTGCACGTGTTGGGTAACTGTAAGTGTAGTGAGTAGTTGATTAATAAATAAATAAACAAAAGTAAACATAATAAACTTTGGCCCTGTAATATGAAGTTGGAAGTGTCCTAAATATTTTAAATGGTGCGAAATTATGAATCATTTGTGTTAGGTATATTTGATACTGATATGTTTACTCCTTATGTGGAAGTGGAATCAACTTATACTTACTCCATATCATATAACATCAGACAATAGTGGTCCACCAAGACACGAATATCTTTTGAACCATTTCTTCAAGTATAGTTTCAACTCATCTTGATTGAACGTTAAGGTTCATTAAGGTGAGTATAGACTAGAGCATTTACTTGTAACAAAACATCGAGCTGCTCTAATGTGTCACCCTTTCACGAACCGAACAATAAGCACGACACTCGACACTTTGTTACAACTTATTTTTGCAAACAACCGAGCGAATTTGTGTAACATTTCGTCTCACAAAGACACGAGACACTCGCGACCTGCAGATCCGACATTTCAGCGAAGAGTAAACGCAAAATAGAAAGGAAAGTTACAGGTACCTAAGTGCTCACTCGCCGTGAGCATTACTTCAAACACCGTGTCGAGCATTCGCAGGAACGGTACATTACATGGAAATGCTTTTTTAAATTGAGCTTTTGCTTGTATTGTACCACTCGTATGAACGTTGCATTACATGGAAATGCTCGAGAAAATGCTCTAGTGTATACTCACCTTAAGGTAAGACCCACAGACATCTTAATAATTTATTTAGATTCGGCACAAACAGTTAAGGCGCTGCCCAAACGTAGGACGCCGTAAAACGCTCAGTTTTTTGTCGCACAGTTAGGCGTATTGGTACATATTACAAGCCAGAAAAAAATTGAGTGTATTGTCAAATGTTCAAAGTAAAAATATTTCATAAAAATAAAATAGGATCATGATAAAAAAAATCATAAAACAGAGCTCAAAAAATATTTTTCGTCGCATAATTCTCAAAATTTTGAGCGTAAACTGGCATATTTTATGTAATGATAATATAGGGAATATAATTAACTAAAGAATTACCTAAAAATAATTTCACTGAGCCGTGTATTTATTTTTTAATTTAATTAAAACTGCAAAATTACTTTTATATTGGCGGTCGTTCGATTCAACTAACATCAAACGCATCGCTGATTTGAACCTTATAGGTTGCCGCGATGTGCTAATGTCGTTCGTTCATCTGTGACATGTCAGTCGGCTGCGAGCTGTTGTGAGGAGAGGTCACGTTTCGAATTCGCTCTAACCTTTTACGTACACTAGTTTATTATTAGGTATAGATAATAAGTTATTTTATAAATATTGACTTATATTAGCTTCAGTTTTCAAATAGATACTATTTTTTTTGTGATTATTGACGCATTTGTATACGTGCGTAGGTATTTTTTCATTATTCGTGTTGCTCTGTGTTGATTACAAAAAATATTTTTTTAAGATTAGTAAAACAACAATGGGCATTATAAGAAACAAAGTACTACGACGGATTTGTACAAGAAAGCGACGTAATAAAAATAAAAATCCTCTAGTATCTCAGTAAGTGCCTATCAATTATTGTTACTTTTGTAGGTGTCACGCTTTATTATTGTATTACACCTACAAAGTTTCTTAATTTTTTTCAATATCTGAAATAGGTTCACAATATTTGCATAGATCGCAAAATAATTTAAAATAATCACAACTTTCGCTCTGCCGCCTCGACCGTCGCGTCGGTAGCCGGTGAGCGCTAAGATGCCGTAGCCACCTCTCGAAAGCCGATGAGCGCTAATATGCACATACATATAATAAAATGTTCAAAATAAAAAGAGTGTTATGAATATCTGTTCCGATGAAAAGATTGTTTTCTATTCAATTACAGAGAAGCTAAGGGTTATCAGTATAATAATCCTCCAACATCACTCACACGTCTGACTGCAGTTACTCCAACCTCAACAGATATAGGTACTGTTCAAGGAGCAGATTATGGGTAATTTCCTATCTATACTAATGTTAATAACACTAAAAATGTAATTTAAAAATGAAAGTTGTTTGCTAGAGTTGCTTTAGTAAAAACTATACCCTTATAGGACCACTCATGTGTCTGTTTGCCTATCTGTACGTCTGTCACAGCCAATTTGCTTCGAATTTTCTGGACCGATTAAGTTGGGTACCTACACCTACACATTTTTGTGACCTAAACACCCACACACACGTAACTGCTTACAATCAGGCTGACGTATGCTTGATTGCAACCTTATTGGTATAAAACAATTAATCATCTGATTCGCGACTTGAGAGGTCAATAAATAGTCTCATTTTAAGTGAAAATCTCACATGGAAAAACGTGTCTATTTTTATCCGAATCAGCTCAGTCGTTTCAGCATGATTGACAAACAACATACTATCACATTGAATTTTTTCTTAAAAACACTAACACATTATTTTTTTTTTCAGAGAATCCACCTAAACACGTAGACACATTTTAAACGATTCGCTCCTTGTAGAAACCGTTTCTCAAGAAGATGCGAACCTACCAATACATGGTCGAAGGATTATACATATGATGTATTTTATCCAGCAGCTTCAAAAAATATCAAGCCATAGTTCTTTGTTCAATTGCAATTTAAAAGACATGTCATTGATAGGAGAAAGAAGAAATGGTTTGATCTCTAAATATAAATTTAAATGTAATATGTGTAAAGAAAATTTTGTAATTACAAGTGAGGATCCAGCAAACATATCTAATGTTAACGCAAATTTGGCTGCGGTAACAGGAATCACTTATCTGCTGTCACTTATAGCTGGTATCGGCTATTCGCAGTTTCAAGAAATTACAGCATGCATGGATATACCAATTTTTTCAGAAATAACTTATTCTAAAATTCAAGACATCGTTTTTGAAAAATGGGAAGAAACAGCCCTAGAATCAATGGAAAAAGCTGCTATGCGTGAGCGTGATGCCGCTATAAGTGAAGGGAAATTTAGTAAAGCTAATATACCTATATTATAATAATATGTGTATGCAGATGGCGTTTGGTCATCACGTTCGTACGGTAATAACTATAAGGCATTGTCTGGTACCGCAGCGATTGTTGGCCGCAAATTTGGTGAAGTCCTATATATAGGTATTAAAAACAAATACTGTCTAGTATGTGCTCGAGCAGAGAAAAACAAATTTCAATACCAGATCACGTTTGTTTCAAAAATTATACTGGGCCTTCAAGCGGTATGGAAGCAGAAATCATTTGCCAATGATTTGAAACATCTATACAAATGTATAACATATGGTAGGTTAATTGCAGACGGTGACTCTGCTACTTACGCAAAAATCCTAGCTCGCAATCCCTACCCAAATCATACTGTGCAAAAGATAGAATGTAGAAACCATTTGTTACGTAATATGTGCAACAAATTAAGAGCTATGACTAAAGACACAAAATGTCCTTTAGAATACAGAAAAACATTGTCAGAAATCAAGATTATGAGCATTCGTAAAATTGTGATAAACTCAATAAAGAGATACAAATCCGAAAAAGAGAAACCAGAATCAATAACAAGCCTTAGAAAAGACATAGAAAATTCAATTTATCATGCTTATGGTAACCATGAACAGTGCCAAAATTATTACTGCACAAAAGATAAAATTACACAGAGCAATAATGAAATACAAAATACTGTGTTCTGATTCAGAATAAAGACGATTATTCAATCAATAACTTCAAAATCTAGGAGTCTGCTTGAGGATGTAGATACGAACATAGTAGAATGCTTCAATAGTGTCGTAGCAAAGATTGTGGGGGGGGGGGGGGGGGGGGGGAAGAATAAATTTCTCACTTCGTCGTGGTTATCGTGCACGGTGTTCTGCTGCAGTTTTGGCTTTTAATAACCCTTATCCAAGACATACACTTCACAAAAAGATTTCAGGTCGAAGCCCTCAAAGCATTTTGAAAAAAACCGAGGCACGACGACTGAAGAAAAGAAAATTTAACCAAAGAAAACCTCATAAAAAGAACAGAGTAATAAATAAGATAAGTAACATTCAACACGATTATGGTGCTCAAAGTACTACTCCTGATATGGACACCACATGAACTAGTACGAGCTAAAGAGCTATTTCTGGCAAATTTAAAACAATTAACTTTGGACAAAGATAAAATACAGCTATCGACTATAAATCAGAGAGATAGCAATGACAGGCTACCTACTGGAACCAAGGAAGAATATGCTTACAGCATCAAATTTTGGGATAGTAGTGAAAAGAAGAGAAACTAGCAGTAAAGCAATGTTAGTGAAAAATATATTATACAAATCTAATCTCATCAATGTAACAGCTGTTGCACATGGCATAGAAAATGAACAACTCGCTTTGCAACAACTGGCCAATCAAGAAAACGTGAGAATTGAGCCTTGTGGGTTATTTGTGGATGACGAATACCCCTTTCTTGGTGCCACGCCAGATGGTTTGATAGACCAAAACACAATTGTAGAAATTAAATGTCCTTTAGTAGCTCTCAAAAATGGGCTGGAAAATGATCTAAACGCAAATAAGGTACAAATATGGAGATACGGAAAAAAAAACTAATTTGATCAGACTGAATGAAAATAGCACATGGTACTATCAAACACAGGGGCAATTCCATGTTACCCGTAAACAAAAATGTTTATTTGCTGTCTGGAGTGGTGAAAATAATCCGCTTAAAAAAGAAATTATAGAAAGATGTGATGTCTTCTGGGAGACGAAAATGAAAGAAAAACTATTGACATTTTATATGGACTAGTTGTTGCCTGAAATAGTAGACTCTCGTCAAGCTCGAGGCATGCCATTGAGAAAAAAAGAATCATTATCGATAAGAACAATTTCATTTCAACAAGTTCATTTTCTATGCCATGTGCAACAGCTGTTACATTGATGAGATTAGATTTGTATAATATATTTTTCACTAACATTGCTTTACTGCTAGTTTCTCTTCTTTTCACTACTATCCCAAAATTTGATGCTGTAAGCATATTCTTCCTTGGTTCCAGTAGGTAGCCTGTCATTGCTATCTCTCTGATTTATAGTCGATAGCTGTATTTTATCTTTGTCCAAAGTTAATTGTTTTAAATTTGCCAGAAATAGCTCTTTAGCTCGTACTAGTTCATGTGGTGTCCATATCAGGAGTAGTACTTTGAGCACCATAATCGTGTTGAATGTTACTTATCTTATTTATTACTCTGTTCTTTTTATGAGGTTTTCTTTGGTTAAATTTTCTTTTCTTCAGTCGTCGTGCCTCGGTTTTTTTCAAAATGCTTTGAGGGCTTCGACCTGAAATCTTTTTGTGAAGTGTATGTCTTGGATAAGGGTTATTAAAAGCCAAAACTGCAGCAAAACATCGTGCACGATAACCACGACGAAGTGAGAAATTTATTCTTTCCCCCCCCCCCCCACAATCTTTGCTACGACACTATTGAAGCATTCTACTATGATTTTGAAGTTATTGATTGAATAATCGTCTTTATTCTGAACCAGAACATAGTATTTTGTATTTCATTATTGCTCTGTGCAATTTTATCTTTTGTGCAGTAATAATTTTGCCACTGTTCATGGTTGCCATAAGCATGATAAATTGAATTTTCGACGTATTCTCTAACGCTTGTTATTGATTCTGGTTTCTCTTTTTCGGATTTGTATCTCTTTATTGAGTTTATCACAATTTTACGAATGCTCATAATCTTGACTTCTGACCATGTTTTTCTGTATTCTAAAGGATATTTTGTGTCTTTAGTCATAGCTCTTAATTTGTTGCACATATTACGTAACAAATGGTTTCTACATTCTATCTTTTGCACAGTATGATTTATGTAGGGATTGCGAGCTAGGATTTTTGCGTAAGTAGCAGAGTCACCGTCTGCAATTAACTTACCATAGATTATGTTATACATTTGTATAGATGTTTCAAATCCTTGGCAAATGATTTCTGCTTCCATACCGCTTGAAGGCCCAGTATAATTTTTGAAACAAACGTGATCTGGTATTGAAATTTGTTTTTTCTCTATCGGATAGGGGGTACTAATCCGAAAGGGTGCTATAGTACCCATAACATTTAATAACTCTTGTTCTACAACTTTCCCCAAAAGTCAACAATTTAAGAGAAATAGCTGTTCAAATATTTCATAAAAAATACGCTAAAATCTATCTATACTCATCTAAGATCAGCTGTGTTTACATTTTAGGTCATATTTGGGGTCACAAATTAGAAACCCCATTTTCTGAATTCGTAACTGAAGCAGGAACGAAGAATTTTTGAAAAAACTAAAATAAGAATCATCTTTTACGGAAACAAAAACTATCGAATTTTTAAATTTTAACACTTGCATAAAACGGCCATCAGTGATACTTTACGTGGCCTGCGGACTAGTAACCCCTTTCCGACTAAACTTGTATATAGGACTTCACCAAATTTGCGGCCTACAATCGCTGCGGCACCTGACAATGCCTTATAGTTATTATTACCGGCTACTACAGGTATATCGTCGTTACTAAATTTCTCTTCACTTATAGCGACATCACGCTCACGCATAGCAGCTTTTCCCATTGATTCTAGAGCTGTTTCTTCCCGTTTTTCGTTAACGATGTCTTGAATTTTGCAATAAGTTATGTCTGAAAAAATTGGTATATCCATGCATGCTGTAATTTCTTGAAACTGCGAATAGCCGATACCAGCAGAAGTGATTCCTGTTACCGCAGCCAAATTTGCGTTAACATTAGATTGATTGATTGAGATCTTAAATATCCATAAATATTCGTTTATAATTTTGAAATAAATAGTTTTAAAAAATACAGAAAATTTCTACTTTACTTATAGATTAAATACATAAAAAATTGACCATTCCCCTCCCCCCTACTGAGGCATAATTTTGATAAAAATAAAGGAGTATTTTCAGTGACTTTTTACTTATATTACAGGAAAACCGAAGTCTAAGGTCTTAGGGTTACTACACCGATAACCCTCAGCTTCTCTGTACTTGAATGGAAAACAGCATTTTTTATCGGAACAGATATTTACGACATTATATTTTTATTTTGAACTTTAATATGTACATATTAGCGCTCATCGGCTCTCGAGAGGCTGCTGCGGCATCTTAGCACTCACCGTTAGAATATGGATGGCGCTAGAATAGGGCCGTGCGTGCTATCATAAACGCGGGCGGCGGGCGCCCCGCAGTGGGCGGAGCTGTGCCCCTGCTTCACCCCCTCAATTACCTAAAAATTTGCTTCTCACCGCGCCTTAAGTGCATTACATTGCGCGCTACAAAAAACAGCGTTTTTTTATGCCTACAAATAAAAGTCGTTTCCCAGCAATTACTTTTGGTCCACGTAATTTAGTTTGATGTACAGAGTGCGTAGATTTCGGCTATGTGATGGGTCTTTTTACACCCAGTATACCCTCACGGACTTGCTTGTGGGTACTGAAGACTATTACTATAAACATGTAAGTATATTATTTTTAGGGGCGCCGGCACCCAAAAATAACGCCATTGGGAACCGGCGGTACATTACTGCCGGCAGCCGAGATTAAAAACATCTGCCGGCACCCAAAATGGACACCGGCGGAGGTAATAAGTTCTTTAGTAGGTATGTTAGTTGAAAGGTAGGTTAGATTTTGGGTCAAACACTGTAACGTGTCATATAAGATATAACTGACTAATTTCAAGAGCGAGCGAAGCGAGCTCTATATTTTGGGGCACACCGACACGAATAGGTTAGGTTCGAAGGGGATGACGGGAGCTAGAGAGAGTGAGCGAGCGAACGAAGCCCCCGTCATCCCCTTCGTGTTAGGTTACTTTAACAGAAATTGGAGCCCGTCAACTATAATAAAATATAGCGTAAAGCACTCAACGATAACGTAGCTTCCTATTGGTGAAAGATTTTTTGAAAACGGATGAGTAGTTTTGGAGATTACCTCCTACATACAAAGAAACAAATTACCTCTTTATAATATTATTATAATAATACAGTAGTATACAACCTTAGTTTTAGTATATACTAAACCTGAAACTAATTTGTTCAGAATCACTAGGAGAATCGATTGACATATTTTTTCACCACATTTTTTTTAGTTTTTTTTTTTTTTCATAAATTTCAATTTTGTTTCAGTAGGTTTCTACCCATAACAGTTGACGGGAATAGACACCTTGAGGCTTGAGATGGTCCGCTCGGTCAGTTTCCGTGTATTAGACAACTCCTGCATAACACATCTCAGGCATTTCACACTTTTTTAGGGAACTTAACGCGACATAAACTAAGGTGTAACTTGGAGATTTACTAAAAAAAAACACATATTCAGGCAGTTCTGATGAAAATCTTGTTGGGGTGTCTCGGTTTTCGTATAAAGTAAAAATAAGGTTGTAGATTTATTTCAACCAATATCATGAACATTGTATCTTGTAATGCAATAATCATGTAATTGTAATGAAGTGATAATATTTTATGTTTCTAGTACAATGATTATATCTATGCGATGATTGTAACATTGTTCAATAATGGCATGGTATTATAAAACCACGTATTCTTTATCTGCGATGCGTGTTTCCATAGTATACAAGGCCAGTACGCAGCCGCCCGAACTAATCGTATATACTTCAGGGGGTCTACTCCCTAAGCACGAAGTCCGTGGTTTCGGCCTTAGTTACGAGCGTTTCCTACTCCCTATCACCTACGGACATACGATTATTTCGGGGCCCGAACTAAAAATTAATGACAACACGATTTGACAGTTGTCCATAATACCGATGTGTTTTTGCCCGTCCGAAAAGTTGAACTTGACACTTGTTTTGTTCACTCTTACGTTTCGGGCTACTTTCGGACGGGCGACTACGTTCGTTGACGGACTTAGGGAGTCGGCCCCCTGAATACACATTTGACGATCGAGCGTTATAAACTAATACATCAGTATTTCGGAATAATCGTGTATATTTTGAAATTGATAATTTCAAGCATTCGATTCTAAATTATACTTCACTAGTACCATCCAGCATGTAGTGCTTAACTGCGTGCTAATCGCGGATAATTTTGAATGTCCGCGCCACCACGCTCTATTCTGTATGTCGTTAATTGCAGCTTGCCAATTTGTTTTATGCACATCTATTTCTTTTCTTAGATTTGTTGTTATATTTATCTTTTTATAAATATTAGCACGTGCCATGCACTTCCCCACCATTGGCTGGAGACCCTACAGGTCTTGCAAAATGGAGCTCGCTTTCTGGCTTAGGGGGAAACTCGCCTCTCGTCCGCGGCCCAAATTACACGCAGTAGGAACAGTAGTGGAAAGGTTGGCCGAATGCGTGGGCCAGAATACCACGGGAAAAAAGTATCGTAGTTAAATCGACCCATTCTGATTTAATTTCCTTAAAATGAAAAAAAAGGTGCGAAATAAAACGTAAGTATTAAAATATGGGGTATTCCTCGAAGCGCACCAATGATGAAACATGGAGAAGAGCATGAAAAGATATTTTAAAATTCAACTGTCCTAATTGTTTCTTTATTAAAACTACCAGGAAAGCAGAAATGAACTGGAGCTAGGTGCTTAAATAACTTCGCAAGCTTTTTTGTTTTCGCAAGTGAATGTTTTATGGCTGTTATGTGTGTGTCTGTGTGTGTATGTTTATGTGGATGTGTGTGACAAGTTGTAAACTTTTAGTTTTTAATCTCAGCTAGATAGATCAAATAAAAATATACGATAGAATAATTACTTAAACTCAGCAATTAACATTGCAAATGCGCATAAACTCTTAAGGCTTCGCCACACCGAGCGCGTGTCGTAAGCGGGGCGTGTCAGCGACGGGTCTGGGTTAATAATAGTCTACAACGCGTAACATCATCATTATTCAGCCGAAACAAGTCCACTGCTGGACATAGGCCTCGCCCAAGCATCGCCACGTCGACCGGTGCTGTGCTTCTCGCATCCAGCGGATTCCCGCGACCTTATGTGTAAAATAATAAACGCAATCCCTAACAGTAATTTGTAAAGAATCTGCTACTGAATCGATTTCAGACATTTTGAATAACTGTGTTTTTGAAAACATGTTTTTTTACATATTGTTATCGGTAGCGGGTAGCACTGGGCAATGTTGACAAGAGAGGGTAGTCGTCGATATGGATCGGCCCACCCGAGGTTATAAAGGCGGTGGTCATTCGACGAAGCGAGAGCATTCCGTGTTGAACAGCTGAAGAAGTCTGACCTTTTATATCTGATTAGCTTGTCCTTATTTTATGATCTTGTAATAATTGTGTAAAGTAATATACTGTGATCTAGTTAATGTTACTAATATTAACCCAAATACAAGTACTCTCAGTGGTGGAGAGTCTATGTTGGTTTTATTTACTGTGTTTACCTTGCTCGCAATCCTGACATACCGATATTAGCTAAAACTGTAATGATAGAATCACCCCTTGAACGATTATATTATTGTGTCATTTACATCAGAAGTGGAACAAGAAAAAACCAGTCCACATTATGATTGTATACCCACATGTAAATATTTTTGCTTAGAAAAATCCCCTGTAGACGGACTGACAATAACTTGATTATTCGATTGATATGACAATGGTGAGAAGTGTGAGAACGAGAAAATGTGATAAATCTGGTGAGTCACAACCATTTTATTATGTGTGAAGGAAGTTTGATGAAGGAAATATAATATGAGAGGTTATTTATTCGTGTAAAATAAATATTACTTAAATGATATCTTTGCTTATTCATGTAAAATAAAAGAGATGTTATCTGTATTTATTCGTGTAAAATAAATGAGATGATATCTGTGTTTATTCGTATAAAATAAATATGATGGTATCTGTATTTATTCGTGGAAAATAAATACGGCATCTGTATTTATTCGTGTAGGAAAATACATTGCAAGTCGTATTAGAGTTTGTGGTGAGATGCAACCAGGGTTGATCTTTGGCACCGCCCGGTTTGGCCAGCCGGGGTTGGCCAAAGGCTTCGCCTGGGGAAAACTGAAACTCTAACGTGGCGAAGCAATTGTTATAGGGCTGGAACCAAGGCGGGATATGCCATGATATGGCTAGATCCAAGGCGGGTGATGCCATGTTGATAAAGCAGGATCCCAGGCGGGTGATGCCAAATGAGTTGGCTAAATCCAAGGCGGGTGATGCTATTAATTGATAAATGAAAATGCAGTGAAAATGAGATTCTGTTTTGAATTAATGTTTTGAAAAAGTTTTGAAAATATTGATATTTGTTTTGATTGGTTTTGTTATAATTCTTGTTGTAGAATGGTACAAAATAGTTTATTGAAATTAAAAAGTAGTTTGTTATTATTACTTATGGTTTAAAATGTATTTTTTGTAGACGAAAACAGGAAATTGTATTTATTATTGATGATAATTACTATGATGACTTCCGTTCAAGATTAATTTGTCAAATTTATTTTAAATAAAAAATAATTTGACTTATTTTCGTTAAAGATGTGTTTAATATGTATTGTATTGTTGTAAAAAGGGTTGGATTATTAGCGCAATATAGAAATGTTATGTTTAAAACATCATGTCAGTTTTGTAATATGAGTTTGTGAATAATTGAGATATTATTTTGATCATGAAAAGTTTTAAAGGTTATTAATTTAAGTATTATGATTTTGGGAATAATTGAGATAATATTTTAAGTGTTTATAATTATGTACTATGATACTGTGAATAATGATTATAAGATATTTAACCATGAAACATTTAGGATGTTTGTTTTATGATTTCGTGAAGAATTGAGATATTTAAGAATGTAGGATTTTGTGAATAATAATGAGATAATAATCGTGAATTATTTTAAGGGTGTACTATGAGTTTATGAATAATGAGATATTTAATCTTGAAATATTTTAAGTGTTTAACGTACTATGAGTTTGAAGTGTTTATATGTTGGTAAAATGAATTGTGAATAATTGAGATTTATAATCATGGAATATTTTAAGTGTTAAATGTACTATGAGTTTGTAAATTATTGAGATATTATGTTATGATTTTGTGAATAATTATGAGATTTTTACGAATGAAATATTTTAAGTGTTTATGTATTATGGCTTTGTGAATCGTTAAGATATTTAACCAAGAAATATTTTAAGTGTTTATGTATTATGAATTTGTGAAAAACTTTGAGATATTTAGCCCTGAAGAACATTGTAAATGTATTTAAATGATTTTATGAATTTGTGTATGATGAGATTGTGTGTTTATGTACGTATTATGATTTATTGAATAACTAAAATTTGATGTTTAACCAAAGTAGAACTGTCTAATAGGCATCTGAGATAGTATTTTATGAAAATGTGAAAATGTTGGAAATCTAATGTGTGGATGTTTGTAAGATTTTGATACGAGAAGTTATGAACGAATATCGAACTAGGTTGATACTGAATGAATATCAACTAGTTTAAGTCATGGGTGATGAGCTTGTTGGCCGTCGATGGGATAACAAGCTCTAATTGATTCAAACATTCTTTGGATGCTTTTCATTTTACTTTGGTCAAAGACATGAGTAACATGACGAGGTCAAAGGTGAGTGATCAGGTGTGGCCGAGATGTGTACTGTATTATTTGTTTCTGTTTAAGGTCCGAAGGTGTCACTGAAGTTAGGCCTTGATGCACAATCTTGACGATGGGGTTGATGGTGCGTCAACCACCAACCACCAACACACGAGGACGTGTGTTTTGCAGGAGGGCCGTGTTATCGGTAGCGGGTAGCACTGGGCAATGTTGACAAGAGAGGGTAGTCGTCGATATGGATCGGCCCACCCGAGGTTATAAAGGCGGTGGTCATTCGACGAAGCGAGAGCATTCCGTGTTGAACAGCTGAAGAAGTCTGACCTTTTATATCTGATTAGCTTGTCCTTATTTTATGATCTTGTAATAATTGTGTAAAGTAATATACTGTGATCTAGTTAATGTTACTAATATTAACCCAAATACAAGTACTCTCAGTGGTGGAGAGTCTATGTTGGTTTTATTTACTTACTGTGTTTACCTTGCTCGCAATCCTGACATACCGATATTAGCTAAAACTGTAATGATAGAATCACCCCTTGAACGATTATATTGTTGAGTCATTTACAATATACTGTATTTTAATTGAAATAATGAAAATTGAGCCTTGTGTAAAGGCTATAAGACTGAATTTTAAATGCAAATGAAAAGTAATACTATTTTATTAAATAGGTACATTTTATCTAAGCACATAAAAGTAAAATTTTAGTGATAACTGAATATTATAATTGGGGTGTTTGAGTTTTTCCTGTTACACGTTGTATAGTATTCAAGAGATTACTGTGTGGCGTGACACACCAATTGCGAGGGTGAGCCGTCGGAATGCCCGACCCGCGGTTAGTGTGGCGAGCCCTTTAGTAGAAGTAGTAGTTAGGTAGGTGTTGCAAATAGTTAATATCAACCATGACCTGTAGCAGAAACGCATCACTGACAATCATAACCTTCATTAGTTACGCTTTGTGATTATGAAAAATCTTAGAAATATTGAATAAAATAAAACTTTGTATTAAGTATCTTCTGTTATTTGGTGGAAATTGCTCTAGACAGGTAGTCAGAAGCCTGATAGTCTGACAACCGGTCGAACCTTAGGGTATCGGCATTGCCTAGCAACTGGGTTGCGGAGAGCTGATGGCAGTCACTCCGTGTAAAATACTGGTATCCAGCCGCATCTGGTTAGATTGAAAGCTGATCACAACATAGTTGGGAAAAGGCTAGGCAGAATGGACATGAATTTGAAGAAAGAGTTGCCCTCACAACCATTTTTTCTGGTCCAATAGGCAGGGAGACAATTCGCCTGCCAGGGTTGTGGAATTTGATCGAAAGAGTTACTGCGGCCCACAAAGGGCATTAGGAGGAACATGGATGGGTTTTAGTCAGTAAGAGTCTGACACTCCCTTTCGCTCCGCCCAGAGAGGAAGAAATCATTTGATGATTTATTTACTTAAGGATCTCTGACAAAGGATATACACAAAAGATAATGGTAATAAGTTGCATACATTATATAGCCAGTGTACTCCTTCAATTATGAGAGACCACAGATGATTTCCGATCCGTAAAAAAAAGGGGGCTGTTCGACTAACAAAATTGTAGCCAAACGCAAATGTACCACAACCGTCAGTCAATTATTGGTTATGAGAACTGTCAAAATGATTGGTTTTGTTTCTTGTGTCAAACAATTTGACAGCTTTTGAAATTAAAAACTGTCTGAATGAACGGTTCGGCCTTGTTTCAGTTGCGATTTATCAAGATTCCTCTTAGGAGAATTGGGCCTTGCTCAAAGGTGGATATTTTCAGGCCAATGATAATGTTGAACTTTTAATAAATTCAAATTTAGAATGCCACGCATGATTTTAAGTTAATTCTATTTAATAGGGTTTTCAAGGAGATAAGTAGCTACTAGATACTTAGCCAACTCATTTCCAGAAAAGAGTTTTTAATTCGTCGCGCGAGATAGCGGAATAATAATAAAAAAATATGATCAAGGTATTAAGTATTCAGCCTTTGTGACTCACCATCGTAATCGGTTGATCTGCAGACGGGGGCAGCAATATGAACTTAATTTTTGAATGAACTGCACCCCTATAGGGGCGTCTCTGCTAACGCCACTCATTCTCCAGTATTTTCTTCTAAATGTCCTCGTGATTCCGTCTTGCACGAACCTCATTCACGCCCCTTTACCACACGCATTGTTTTAAAAACATCTCTTTTGTTTACATCGACAAAGCGAAGGCAAACTTTGATCGTGATTCTTAGGCTAATTTACGTTATTTTTACAATTAATTCGAGTCAAATCTTTCAGTAGTTTTATTAGTTTTTTTATACTTTTCACTTTAATTCAATATTATCGTGTTTAGATCAATGATTTCCGCGATAAAAATAATATTTTATAACACGACGGCCCGTGCTTAGACGACACGTCCACTGCGATTACGTTCCGATACTAAGCGCATCCACCATCTTTAGCCTTGACATTTCTTTCTCATTCACAATAATTTCAAATGAATGTGATATAAAACAAGGTTAGACGATGATAGAGAATGCTACAATGCTAAAACTATTGTTTCGCAATTTATTTACATTTTACATTACGTCTACACGTCAACTGTCAATGTCACTTTGATGTTACGTTTTGTTATTACACTGATATTAGAGTGCGCGCAAGATAAGTCTGCGCGCGGCCGAAATCGGAACTAATCATGGTCCACCAAAGTGTGTGCCGTTTTATCAATTTTGATAGTAGAACTAGCTGATTGTAGGAATATTTAACGGGAAAATTATGTTTAGCGATAAAAAAGTAAAGCTTAAAAAGCGGTAATTTGAACTTTTGCGATCACGGCAACGTTTAGCACGCCCTCAGTCGCGCGCAGAGTTATCTTGCGTGCACTCTAGTGGCCTGAAGTATTTATTTTGTGTGAGGATATTTAAAAAAAAAATGCTAACTTTCACCACGTACTCTAGAGTAAAAACTTACACAAGTTAAATCCAGATTTTAATTACATAGGTCCATAATTTAAGATTGATAAAGGAGTGACCAGGGTGACTCGCTCCCTCCCAAACTGTTTACCAGCACACTCGAGGAGATATTTAAACATCTACCAGACTCATGGACCCGGGCAGGCATTAATTAGCCTGACTAACCTTCGCTTCGCTAACGATATCGTCCTCTTTGCACCTCCCTGAGATGAGTTGCAATGAACGCTCCAAGAGTTGAGTACAACAAGCCTTTAAGTTGACTGACTGAAGATGAATCGGTCAAAGAGGAAAGTCACGACCAATATCACGAAACGTAGGGTCGAGGTTGATGGGTAGGTAATACAGTAAGTCGGTGAATGAAGCATGACTGATTAGTGACTTTACATCCGAAAACCATGAACTCTGATCATCGTTGTGTACAATTTTTACTTCTTCTTCTTCTTTTCTCGTGTCAGCACGAGCTCTAGGTCACCTGAGTCAAACTAAGTAAACAAAAGCAAACGGCAAACGGCCCCCGCATGATGGATTGCAGGACAATGTGTAGTCATATGTTTCTCTTTCTCCAACTCACCCACTTACTGTATCTTCTACCTCATTCACGTCGCGGTGGCGCGTGCGGAGCGTTTGCCGATCTGGAAAGCTCAATGTTTTTAGAAACAGAAAACATTGCGCTATTCAGAATTGAAGAGATCATTTTTATAGCGTCGATCTGTACTCCACAATGGTTTCTGGCTAGACTATCGGCGATTTCAGCCCAAAACCATAGTGCTATACAGAACTGCCGAGCTCTGTACCGCACAATGGTTTCGGAGTAAATTACATTATAAACCATCGAGTGGTACAGATCGCTCCGGTTCTGGATACCACAATGGTTTCTTAATACGCTACCGGGCCGGCCCTACCATAGGGCGTACGGAGCGGCCGCTTTGTGTCGTCGAAAATTATTTTGCCGGACTGAAGCGCGGCTTGAATGACCGGCCACACGCTGCAAGCCAAAATTGTCCAATCTTCATCACGTCAACGATTACGTAAGCCGCGCTTTCGGGCCTGCGCTAGCTACCGTCTTGCCGTCCACACATGCGATCTTACCTGCGCAAACTGGTTTGTGCAGGCATGCTCGCAGGCAAGACAGAGCGTGAAGCGGGCCATTAGGGGCAAGCAAGGGCGCCTTAATTGGATCTCGCTCCATCCTAAAACTTGCCTCGGGCTGGCACTGCGGACGTACTTAAGTATCGTCACGAGTAGGGTTACCATTTAGAAATTTGAAAAGTCCTGACAAAAAGCCTGATATTTCCATAAAAGTCCGGACATTTTAGTCATAAAATGCAAACATGCGAAGACTTATTGTTTGATCTCGTTAAGGTGGATCCAGACATTGCGAGGCATGCGCCTAGGCTTGTTGAAAAAATATCGATACATCGAAATATCGATATTTTTGATTCGATATATCGATATTTTCAGCCGATATATTTTAATCCGATATATCGATACAAAATATTCAATATCGAAATCATATCAAAAACGAGCTTTTTATTTTCAAATTTAATTTATAGCAGAAAATTTAACAGAATTCAAAGCCGTAAAATATAGAACAAACGGAAACGAATTCTTATCTAGCATGATATTTTTTTTTAAATAAAGTGCTTCCCTTAAAATTCAAAATATTATATAAAATCCGCTTGAAAACTTAAATAACTCTTACTGATTCATAGTCTCATAATATCAATCTTATTAACTACGACGTTCTTCAAAAGTTATGACATACTGCAAAAATGTTAGAGTTGGGACACATCGATAAATGTAAATCGAATTGCGTTTGCTTTTTTAAAATTTTATGCGACGATAATAAATAATTATACCTACTTCGTACAACATTAAAAAGGTCTTTAAAAGTTTTAAATATTGTAGTTTTTAGATATAAACTATTGCGGCTATGATTATTCGTCATGAGTGTCAAATCTAAAGCTAGGTATATTTTAAGAACTATAAATCTTTATTTTAATATACATTATGTTAACTAACGAAAGGTTAACCGTTAACCAGCAATACTACCTATAGCGTAAATCCTAAAAGTAACGCTTACTGTACATGCACTTGTTTATCAATTTGAAAACACGGCGACATCGCATTTAACCTACATAAGTAAGCCAGCTATTTTGGTTTTAAATAGACCGTTACGAATTGTTTTTTTTTTTTTGTATATTTTTGTTTATTTTTATTGTAGGTAATCTTTATAATGATGTACTTAGATTAACGGGTTTAGGGGACCGCCCTCTCTTATTTTACGTACTATACATCGTTTTTGGACTTATACTCGTAGCAACGCGATTCATCGGGTGGCCGCGTTGCTAACGTTTTTTGAAGTTTTAAGGCCTATCCGCACACAACAGTGCCGGCACAGTGCCGACACGTGCCGATCAGCAACGTATCGGTCAGTGTCAGTGAAATACACACATCAAAAGTGTCTAGGGATCAAGCATTTTTATGCGGATTTCTTGAGATTGAGATGTGGCTTTGTAATAAATTTATGATTTTATAAATTTATATGGATCCTTTTTGGTGCATTTCATAATTTGAATCAGGAACTGTGAATCAAATTCGAGTAAAAGATGAAAATCAGCTGTCAATATTTTCCCTATAAAAACATACAACGCATTGAAGACATTATTAGTGCTACTGTTTCCCTACTACTGATTAAAACCAACGTTATTATGGAGCGGCGACGTCATTTAAGCAGGGAAGAAATGCTCAGAGCCGTGGGAATGATAGAAGCTGGTTCCCGGCAACGTACTGTGGCTTTAGCTCTGAATACAAGTCAGAGTGTTATCAGTCGACTTTGGACACGTTACCGAAGCACTGGTACCGTGGCTGAGCGCCATGGAGGACGGTATCGCTGCACCACACGGAGACAAGACCGATACATTCAAATCTTAACTCGAAGAGCTCCAACAATAACCGCCATGATGTTAGCCGTGAGGCTTCATCACTCTTCAGGGAACTTAATTAGCGACCAAACAGTCAGAAACCGCTTGCATGAAGTGAACCTTCATTCCCGAAGACCGCTACGGGTACCACCTATAGCAATGCACAATCGTAGGATTCGATATCAATGGGCTCTTGGACACAGAAATTGGGCAGAAGAACAATGGCGTTTCGTGTGCTTTTCTGATGAGTCTCGTTTTGGTATGAGACCGGATACAAGACGTATACGTATACGACACTGGAGAACCCCTGGACGCCAACAGCGATTAAAATCCTGCCAGGAAGTCCATCCTTATAGTGGTGGAACCATCATGGTATGGGCGGGTATTTGGATCGGCGGAAGAACTGAGTTGATTTGGATCAGAGGCAACCTCAACGCTCAAATTTATGCTGAGACGATTGTATCAGACGTCATCGTTCCTCTACAAGCGCAAATCGGTCCCATATTTCAGTTAATGCATGATAATGCACGACCGCACACCGCAAGAGTTGTAAGACAGACTCTCGCCGCAGCTAACATCAATGTCCTGCCCTGGCCTGCTCAGTCGCCAGACTTGAACCCGATTGAGCATGCATGGGATATGCTACAGCGAAGAGCTCTGCCGAATATGGAGGGTATCCAGTCGCAAGAAGACCTTTTTTTGTTGTTGCAACGAACATGGGCGGCCATTCCACAGCGTGATTTGGATGAACTCATTTTGAGTATGCCAAACCGATGTTCTTGTGTTGTTAGTGTTCGCGGTAGAAACACGGATTATTAATTGTTTAAGTTACCCAATAAAATTTTAAAGAAAACTGTTATTTCAGTCTTTTTTTCGAACTTTTGTGTTAGTGGTTCAAATGTCAAAAATCCCTTTATTAGGAAAATGGCAAATTTCTTTATTAATGCAAAGGTGACTTGGTTTATCGTTACTGTGACAAACGAAAACACTTTATTTGATGAATCCTTAAAGAAAATTTTAATTAATATCAATCAGGAGAAAAGTTATTGCAAAAATATATGTTGATCCCTAGACACTTTTGATGTGTGTATGATATTGTACCATACATTTTGTATGACGCTATCCGTACTCGTCAGTGACAGTGAATGTCGGCGCAGCACTGACATCACTGAACGTCGTAGAGGAGCTCGTGGCTAAATAATTACAGCCGCATAGACCGATCTTCCGGGTTAAGCCACGCTTGCCGAGGTTGGTCTGTGGATGGGTGACCATTTACCATAGCGAGTTTCCTCCGTGCCTCGGAAAGCACGTAAAGCCGTTGGTCCCGGCTGTCATTTGTAGATCTTTGACAGTCGTTACTGTTGGTCAGAAGCCAGAAAGTCTGACAACCAGTCTTACCAAGAGTATCGTATTACCCAGTTACTGGGTTGTGGAGGTCTGATAGGCAGTCGCTCCATGTAAAATACTGATATTCAGCTGCATCCGGTTCGACTGGAAGCCGACCCCAACATAGTTGGGAAAAGGCTAGGCAGATGATGAGTGGTACGTGATCGTTAACCAAATTAAAGGGTTTAAAGAAATGAGCAAATTAAAATTTGCTAAAAATGTATCGTATTAAAAAAATGTTATTTATGTTAATGTTTTTTATTTTCGGGAGTGTCCGAGTTGGAACCGGCCAGACCTCTGACTCTTCGAATTTATATGTGGAACAGTGATACAGTACCTAATGAGCTGATTATGTATGCGTTTGACCAGACTGTGGGTCCTATATACATACATAATCATAAATACATATAATGTGAACGTATGTCTTTTAGGAAATAAAACAAATTGTGTTTCTCTGTTACAAAAGAATTCAAATTCTTTAATGCGAACTAAGTGTACAGAATTTTTTAAGATGTTAACAAAGGTAGGTTCTTAGAACTTAGTTGCCTGTTAAGGAATTGTAATTTAAATAATTAAATAATAAATGCATATTACTTAGTATAGGTACGCATACTCAATATTACAATTATACAGTTTACATTATATTGTATTAATTATCATTATTCATACATATCTTATTATATCATAAGAAACGACATTTAATGTCCTTTCCTCTCTTTAATAATCTATTTTAATTAACCGACTTCAAAAAGGAGGAGGTTCTCAATTCGGTTGTATTTTTTTTTTTATTTTTTTTATTTTTTATGTGTGTTACCTCATATCTCCGTCATTTATGAACCGATTTGAAAAATTCTTTTTTTGTTCGAAAGGGCATACTTTCCGATTGGTCCCATTTAAATTTTGTTATGATTAGACCATGAACTTCAGAGATATGGAACGGAACTCCTCATCGGATCAAAGCAAAATTCTCAAATTACTAATATTGCTTTGTTTATATTTGTTGTTGGGAACTGACTACTAGAAAAGAGGAGGGGGTGCGTGTCCCCCCCTCCCCCCCTTTTGAATGTTTTCATTATATCGTGTAAGGTATCATTTGAAAGGACTTTTTATGCCCGACTACGTCAAAGCCAAAAAGAAGGGTTATGAAGGAGGGGGTTAAAATTATGACACTAAAACGTATTTAATAAAAAATAAACTTTTAAAAAAAGTAAAAACCGACTTCAAAGAAATACTAAAAGGAGTAAAATAATTACCATAATATTAAATTAACAGTTTCAGAAGTCGGTGCAACTCTACACTGAAGCAAATAGAAGCCACCGACTTCTGAAACTGTTAATTTAATATTATGGTAATTATTTTACTCCTTTTAGTATTTCTTTGAAGTCGGTTTTTACTTTTTTTAAAAGTTTATTTTTAAAATATTGTTCGCACTTACGTTATTTCAACCATCAAAAATCATCCCCAAAATTTTCTCCCTTGACAGTTGAGCTGTCACACAGAGCGCGTCAAATTAATTCAAATAAAGAAATAGTTATTTGTTAACAAGAGTGCAAAGTTGCTTTTTAACCGCGTGCTCAATTTTGATGACCGAGCAAGCGAAAGATTCTAAAATTAGAATCCTGAGTGTTAGCGAGGGAATCAAAAGAGCACGAGGTGAAAAATCTTTGCACTCGAGTGCAACACGTAACTTTTCATCCCACTTCAGCGAGGAAATGACTTAATGTAAAAAAAATAAACTTCCTCGTCGCTAGAATCAGTCATTTTAGGTTTAGGTTTTTCACTTGTTTTCAAGTTTCTTGTTTTTAACCTAAGGTTTTAACAATATGACGTGAATAGAAATAGGCGCGCCTAAAGCAAATTAAAAAAAAGTAATACATCAAGAAGGTTCCGGAGGAGCTCGTGGCTAAATAATTTCAGCCGCATAGACCGATCTTCCGGGTTAAGCCACGCTTGCCGAGGTTGGTCTGTGGATGGGTGACCATTTACCATAGCGAGTTTCCTCCGTGCCTCGGAAAGCACGTAAAGCCGTTGGTCCCGGCTGTCATTTGTAGATCTTTGACAGTCGTTACTGTTGGTCAGAAGCCAGAAAGTCTGACAACCAGTCTTACCAAGAGTATCGTATTACCCAGTTACTGGGTTGTGGAGGTCCGATAGGCAGTCGCTCCATGTAAAATACTGATATTCAGCTGCATCCGGTTCGACTGGAAGCCGACCACAACATAGTTGGGAAAAGGCTAGGCAGATGACATGAAGAAATGGGACGTGTTTTTTTTTTTTCTTTTTATTTCTAGGCCTGCGTTTTTCGGCCATCTCGCCTGATGTTAAGCGATGATGCGGTCTACGATGGAGCACGCTTGCCCAGAAGAAACCGATTCACTTATGACTTGAAGACACCCAGATTGTAGCTGTCGGGGAACACCCACTCGGACAGCGCATTCCACTGTTTGGCGGTTTTCACAATGAAAGTGGAATCAAAGCGTTTCGTTCGGGTTTTTGGTATATCAACCATGAACCGATGGCGCTTTTTCGTGCTTCTGGCCGTCCGATAGAAAAAAGGGCAGGGGGTATTAGATCACGCAGATCTGAAGCACACTCTCCGAATCCGAATGATCTCCAAAATCAGCGTATTTGTTCAACATCTCTGGTGCATTTTACACGGTGTAATTCGTGTAATTCCTTTAAACCTATCTACTGGTGGATCTACGGTGACACTGATTAACCGTAAATGTTATTTTTGAAAACAAAAAAAAATTTTTAAAAAAAAACTTGTTTTTCTATTCCCGAGTCATTTTAATGCCCCGAGTTAACTGGAAAGACCAATATCACGCTAGTCTTGATCGCCAGCTGTATCGCCGTGATTTCATTCATTTATGCGTGGCATCGAAATAACCACACACAAACAAAATGTTTTTAACAAAAAAAAAACCGTTAAATTTTTATTGAATCATTATTAAGTAGGTGATTTAAATACGATGACTTAACCCGACCGCACGAAAGAAAAGAATTTTATTTTTCATTTTTTAATAATTGTGTTCCGTATTTTTATTTCGAAAAGAAGGTGTATAAATAAGCCTATTTTTAGATTGGCCTCGATTTTAACCACTGAACCGATCATCCTGAAATTTTGCATATACGTTGTCAGGTGTACAGAAACGGACATACCGTAATACTACATACAGTAATGCGCTTACCAACAAACAGTATTTAATTTTTATTTATATAGAAGACACGTTTGGTGCAGTGGCTAAGCGATTGGCTTCTGCGCTACGGGTCGTGGGTTCGATTCCCACACGGAACAAAAATTTGTATGGCCTACAGGTGGTTGTTTCGGGTCTGGGCGTTTGTTTGTGAGATTTGTGTCTGTAAATGCACCCACGATACAAGAGAAATTTTAGTGTGGGGCAAAGTTTAAAAAAATAATAAGTAATTTAGGAACAGACTTGTCTTATGTGACGTCGCTGATACTTTTAATTCCCATTACGCGCGTGTATTGAGTGCAGGGATGTTATGGAGCTGTGGAGCTCAGTAACTATAACGTAACCGAAACTACCGGTTAACCGAAATAGAAAAATATCCGTAACCGTCATCATATTCCTGCCCTTATCCCATGTTACTTGAGGTCGGCGCAACACGTTTTCTTTTTCCATTCCGTCCTGTCAACCGTCAGGATGTCATTATTCTTCACACAATCCATCCATCTTTTCTTTGGCCTCCGTCTTCCTCTCCATCCATCCACATTTATATTCAGAACTCTTTTGGTCACATGCGTTTCATCCCTTCTCTTCACATGCCCGTTCCAAGACAAACGGTTCCCTTTCAACTTTTCTGTCACTGGCGCTACTTTCAAACTTCCTCATAAATACTTTACTACTGGTCACTCCACACATCCATCTCAACATTCTCATCTCCGCTACATGCAATCTTTTTTCATCCGTCTTCTTCACGGGCCAACATTCCGATCCATACAGTACGACAGGTCTTATCACGGACTCTAGATTTTCCCCTTTAACTTGAGAGGCATCCGTGGGTCGCAAGTAATTCCAGTGACCTGTCACCATTTCATCCATCCTGAGTTGATCCGGTGTGTAACGTCTCGGTCTATTCCGCCATCCCCTTGGACAAGCGACTCGAGGTACCGTAACCGTATCTGATGTAAATGTATTGAATAATTTCGGATAGTGGTGGAGTTTAAATACTTGCTTTCACATGTAGCCCTATAATAGATACTGTGGTATCTAAATAAAAATAACGTTTACATTCCTCATTTTGTAAATAATTTTTGTTTACTTTGCTTCCATATACTAAGTAGTTACTAGTGATGGTAATTAATGCGATTTCGCATAAATTTCATAAGCATGCGAATTCGTGAGTCTTAGCATGCTAATTGCTATTGCTATGCTATGCTATTTGCTAAAATAATTACTGAACTAAACTACTAATAATTTAAACGAACTCAACAATCACACGCATTCATACAATATACGACCCTAAGTAAAGTACAAGCAAATCAAAGATAATAATTGCTTAACATCATTCCTCGCATCACCTGCTAAATTGCTATTAATTTCACTCGCGAACGAAGTCACACGGAACAGATAGATTTAGTATTCCCATGGGAGCGACGGAGATCGCACGCTGCCGCTCTATGATAGAAGTATGAAGCGAGCGATGAATTCGCTTCACACTTCACAGAATTTCGCAACTTCATTTAATTTGCTAAATGCTAATGAAGTCTTCGCATGCTAACAATTAATGTGAATGCGAATTAATCCATCACTACTAAGTACGTATTCTAAGACACTATGCGAAATTATCCATCATCCAACTGTGCACTTGTCGGTGTATCAGTCTCCATCTTTCTGTATCCAGAGCCAATTTCTTCATGTCTCTGTATGTTATCACTTCTGTCTTTTCCTTCAATTGACCTATTTTAGTTTATAGTTTTATTAAGATATTTTTTTTATGTGTGTATACTTTTATTTGTAATTATGTAAATATTGTTTGTGTAAATATTATAAGCAGATATTGGAATAGGTTGAGTACCTATATTTACCTAAACTTCGATAAAGGAAGTAACATAGAGTGGATAATACCTCCTCTAAAATCACGGAATAATTATAATGACGTTTTAGTCCCAGGATTTAAAAATCACGAATTATTTATTGGACTTTATTGCTACAAATGATTGATTTGAAAAATCATATAACATTCTTTAAGGTTCCGTACTATGTAAAATGTAAAACAATGTATGTTTTATGTAAAACAAAGCTTTTTAATTTAATACTTTCAGTACGGAAGCCTAAACAATGTTATATGATTTTTCAAATAAATAATTTATAGGTAACTATAGATTTCGATTTTCAGTAACAATCTTCGTTCGAGTGACGCTAATGAAAGCACCAGAGAGAACCAATATTAAAGTGAGTATTGTACTACCTTATATTACCGAACAGTGGGGAGGAGCTCGTGGCTAAATAATTACAGCCGCATAGACCGATCTTCCGGGTTAAGCCACGCTTGCCGAGGTTGGTCTGTGGATGGGTGACCATTTTACCATAGCGAGTTTCCTCCGTGCCTCGGAAAGCACGTAAAGCCGTTGGTCCCGGCTGTCATTTGTAGATCTTTGACAGTCGTTACTGTTGGTCAGAAGCCAGAAAGTCTGACAAGCAGTCTTACCAAGAGTATCGTATTACCCAGTTACTGGGTTGTGGAGGTCTGATAGGCAGTCGCTCCATGTAAAATACTGATATTCAGCTGCATCCGGTTCGACTGGAAGCTGACCCCAACATAGTTGGGAAAAGGCTAGGCAGATGATATTACCGAACAGTGTGTAAAATCATGTTAAAGAACTGTGTAGTGTGTTCTGCCAAATATAATATAAATATTGTTATCTATACATATAAAAGGAGAAGCTGACTGACTGACTGACTGATCTATCAACGCACAGCCTAAACCGCTGGGGTTAGAAACTTGAAATTTTGACAGTAGGTTCCTTTTGTAACGTAGGCATCCACTAAGAAGGGGTTTTTCGAAATTCAACCCCTAAGGGAGTTAAATAGGGGATGAAAGTTTGTATGGAAAATCGTCACTTAACGGGTTCAAAATTTCATGCAAGCGAAGCTGCGGGCGAAAGCTAGTTAAATATGTAACCAGAATTGCATTTCATAATAAAAAAATCCTTGAAAGAAAAAAAGAGGTGCCTTTTCTTCTTACTACAATGTTTATATCGTTAGATAACCAGGTAGGTTTTTTATTTACTTTAGTAGTACTTAACTATTCGAAATGGGAAATAAAGAAACCTAACAATCCTTATTGAGTGTATTCACGCGATCTGACGCATACGACGGGTCAATTACTGAGCATCGTGACGGTAATTGTGTTTTCAAATAACATCATTAACCTCAGACCAAATAAAAAACCAAGACATAGTAGTCCAGTCAATAAAGTAGTTGTAGAGTGCGTGAGCGGAAACCTAAGCAATTTCTTCAGAAACTTATTCAGGGTGCTAACATACTAAAAGTCCTGACGTCTGGGAGGTGAGCCGGAGGGACAAGAGGGGGGGGGGGTGACAAAGGTCTCAATTTCAGGTTTTTCGCCAATATCTCAAAAACGGTGCGTTGTAGCGAAAAATGTTGTAAGATGAAATGAAAGCTTATAAAATTTTCTATAACTTTGATCCTACACACTTTTCCATATTCTCAACCGTTTTTGAACTACACGCTCCAGAAATGTAGAAATGAAAGTTATTCAGCGTGATGACCATTACTTCATGCGAAAGTTATCTTAAAATGTATTGTAACATAAGCTGGGAGTACTTCCACGTGGTGAAGGTGGTAACAGTAAGAAATCGCGTTTTTATAACAGCGGTTATCTGAGCTGAGGCGGGAAGTACAATCAATCATGATATTGATAAAGATTGCTATTCGCTCAATATCTCTAATACTCACTGTAGGAAACGCGAATAGTTCAAAAACGGTTGGGAATATGGAAAAGTGTATAAAAATTATAGAGAATTTTATAAGCTTTCATTTCATCATACAACATTTTTCGCTACAACGCACCGTTTTTGAGATATCGGTGAAAAACCTGAAATTGAGACCTTTGTCATCCCCCCCCCTCCCTCCGGCTCGCCTCCCAGACATCAGGACTTTTAGTATGTTTTCTCCATAAATAAATAAATAAAATCATTTTATTTCGGACAACTACGAGATCCATTTGTTAGTAACAGTTTTGAACTTAAAATACTATTGTTAGTAACTTACACTAAGACGAATGAATGCGAAGACCACCCAACAGCTAGACACCCAGAAGCTATGGAACAAGTCTTCGCACAAATTGCCCTATTATGATGGAGGAAACATCTGTCGCCACAGCCTTCAGGATGCTATTATGGCTACCTCTTATTCTGCTCAGGAGTGAGGCCGTTTTTTTGCGGATGATGGCATGAAATCCATCGGTATGGGTTACCGCGAAGCATAAGCACCCTGAAAAAGTTTCTGAAGAAATCGCTTAGGTTCCCGCACGCACTCTATACCCTCTTTTGAGTCATTCATTGACTGGACTATAGCGCTGCGAACAACAGAGTGAAGCATGCGCAAAACAACGCCTCGCTCTGTACATACACGTTCACACGCACATATTTACACCAAACTACAACTAAACTACGTCTCACGACACTCACACATGTCTATGAAACCGGCCTCACTTCACTGTTAACAACGCTATGTCTTGGTTTTTTAACCGACTTCAAAAAGGAGGAGGTTCTCAATTCGTCTGTTTTTTTTTTGTTTTTTTTTTTGTATGTTTTAATTATGAATGGATTTTGGTGATTCTTTTTTTGTTTAGTAGGCCATACTTCAGAGGTGGTCCCATATAAATATTATTGAAATGGATTCAGCACTTTTTGAAAAAATCAACAAAAACAAAAAAAAAAACACAAATCGTTTGTAGACGACGTTCTAGTTGTAGTGCTGGTCCGAGAATTTGTATACTGTTGTAATTGTAATTTGTGGCACTGAAAAGTATAAAATAAAAAAACTTTAAAAAAATAAAAACCGACTTCAAAAAACTAAACGGAGTAAAATAAAAAAAAGTAAAAACCGACTTCAAAGAAATACTAAAAGGAGTAAAATAATTACCATAATATAAAATTAACAGTTTCAGAAGTCGGTGGCTTCTATTTGCTTCAGTGTAGAGTTGCACCGACTTCTGAAACTGTTAATTTTATATTATGGTAATTATTTTACTCCTTTTAGTATTTCTTTGAAGTCGGTTTTTACTTTTTTTTAAAGTTTATTTTTTATTGAATACGTTTTAGTGTCATAATTTTAACCCCCTCCTTCATGACCCTTCTTTTTGGCTTTGACGTAGTCGGGCATAAAAAGTCCTTTCAAATGATACCTTACACGATATAATGAAAACATTCCAAAGGGGGGGGGGGGGGAGGGGGGGACAAGCACCCCCTCCTCTTTTCAAGTAGTCAGTTCCCAACAACAAATATAAACAAAGCAATATTATGTTGGCCACCGGTTCAGAATAAAGGATTCATAATAGAAAACCAGACATTTCAGTATAAACATAGATATTTATTACTTCCTTCAACATAAACCACAAATACACTCGGTACAATTCCAATTATTTCCAATTGTTCAATACATAATGATTTAATCTGTACTTACACTTGTATCTGAAGTGTTACCATTTAATCCAAAATTACACAGTAAGTATCACTTGATGTTCACACCTCGACGTCTCTGACAAGACTGCCGAATGACTACCAATAACTTTTTAATCATGAACGAATGAATGATCGATTGAGTGAATGTAAGTAATTTGACAGTTACCAGAGACAATCTAATATGGTATTACCAGAGACAAGCTAACAGTTCGGCCATCCTGTTCAAAGCGTGTCCTCACGCGTACAGTTTTATACACACTATAAAAACGAGTTTCACTATTTAAACACCAACGATGATATCGTTAAATTAATTTAATTATGTAAACTACAAAACAATCATAGTCTTAATTAGGTGTTATTTTTCCAGTAATCAAACAGTTGTATAACATTGGCAATCTAGCAACAAATTATAGTTATAAAGAATATAACACAACAGTATCTATACTTTCTAAAACATTGTTTTATGAAATAACAATTACAATCAACCTATTCCTTCTTCCTACGTCGCTCTCGGTTGTTATTTCCTGTGCTCATCCCGAATAAATACTTTTTCCTTCTTTCTTTTTCTCCTTAACCCTGAAGGCCGCGATCTCAATAAAACACCTTCATTTTTCTGTGAACTCATTAATATAACTCAACCAATTAATATTAATAATATAAAGCACATTTAATCCTGTAATAACTTAAAGTTTGTTATCTCTACCTTGTTTTCACTATTGCTACTACGTCTAACCTCTTCATTACTCTCCAAATCTCTACAAAACGACAAGACTACATCCTACATCATACATACAAGACTACATCCTGTCGATAACGGCCACGTTTGCGGGACATGGAGGTGTCTTCAATCAGATACCTCTCATTAGAAAGCACCCTTACCACGCGATCATGGTCCTTGAAACTTAACCACTAGTATCCGACACGCACTATCGTGGTACACCCATCTCTCAACGCAAACCTAATCTCCATTCCACACTTTCTGATTTCCCACACCTATCAAATCCCTATGTTCTCTAGCCGTTGTTCCCCAATACCTTCGCTCGCTCTACCCCCAGCCTATCTAACTCCTTCAGATCAGCTACATCGGCGGCATTAGACACAGTAGAGTACAAAATTCCTTCCGTTCCGCTAGCAATGCCAAAACTAAATGACAATTCAGTGACCCTTTCTAGGTTATGTTATGGATCGTGGCACCGTTGCCTATCTGGACTTCATAAATACAATCATCCCAGGTTTCTTCATCTTGGCTACGGAAAAGTTGACAGAGCGTCCAAAATAAGTCCACCAAAACGTTCGACTCGCCCACTCGCTTTAGGCGACGGTATTGCCAATATTCTTCATTCCACATAAAGGAACAAACTCTCTAAATCTTTTACGGGTAAAGCTTCTTTCCTAGTCGGCTGTCAGGCGAGAAGGCATATCAGCCAATACGTTCTTCAAACACTCGTATACTCATCTATGATTTATTATTTTTGACAGCAGTTATACCAACATATACAATAAAACCATAATACAATACTTGCAAATAACAGCCACCCCCCTCGCTCTTAATGAAAAGACCTAGGCAGTCCGCATCCACCGTATGGAGGTAACGCTGATTCCTTCGTTTAGATGAGAGTTACCCTCTCACTCACCAGCAGGCGCCTTGCACAGAGCCCATTCCAAACACCTTTCTCAAAACAACAAAGAGCCTCATCAAATCTGCAATGCCCAACTTTGTCGTGGTTTCCTCCGTACATCTCCTTCAGACCTCCTTAGAAACCAGCGAAATATTATATATCCTGCGTTATTCATGACCGTGCACCCCTTTTGCAGAGTATATTTTCAAACATCTGCACTTCCTCATCCACCATTCTGCGCAATGGCAAAGAGTACTCAACTCAGGAATGTTCAAAATACAAGTTCCCATGTACGGGGACCGAAACCAGGCCGCGATTACGCGTTAGTATGCACCACTCGATAGCCAAGTCGAGACTCGATAACACAATCAAACACCTGTAGCTGGACCCAGCAGTGTGCAACTCACGAAATCAGATTGCGCTTAGTAAATGTGAATCCACCAGTCAGTACAAATTGTGATAGCAAGCACACTATAAGTCCACTCAAAGACGCTAGCACCGCCAAGGTAGAAGATTCCTAGGAGCGAATCTCATATTCGTCAGGGAGAGGTTCTACGGCCCAAAACATGAGACAGATCGAAACACTCCTACGAAATCGTCTTGCAAAAGCACACCCGTCAGTCCGTCCATCTTTGCACGCATCGGTGTGTAACTTGTGTTGTTGCTTTAAAATCACACAAAGCTAACAATAGACGCCACGTAAGTAAAGTATCAATCCTGAATACCACTCCATATCCATGCCGCCTCCTTTCGAGTGCCAGTCAATGGTAATGTCAAATACCTATTAATAAACAAAACATTAACTATTAATCATCAATCAATTAATATAAATTCGTAGACAACCCCAAAAATTTACCAATTTCACGCTGCTTTTAAGTGCCGGGAACTTCGAGACACCATCTGCTCTCCCACCACGTGACCGTATACATGAGTCCACTTCAAAACCCAACAAATCAAACTCCGTAAGCATTTCGTTAGCGCCCGTAAATCGTAAATCCTTCAGATCATTAAAAACAATCCTGATGTTTATTAAGTTATGTTTAAAAATAGACACGCTAATTGTCTTTTAATTCTGTTTTAAAACTACTTTTTTTTCGTAAATAAGCTTTATTTCCTATTTATAATTATAACAAAGTGTAACCTGACGTCATGGCTTCCCTGGTCTCGTATGAAAGTGCCAGACCCAAAATGGTGTTTTTCTTTTTGCAATTATGTTGAGCAATGGCTACTAGCCCATTCAGCCAATGCCAACAAGTTCCTCGCCACAATTTATCAAATCATCAGAGCTATACGACTCAAAAGTCTTCTGTGAACATTTTTTTAAACTTGTAGTAAATGCAAATGTTTAGTGTTGATAGACCGCGTTAGCAAAGAGTTCCCAGAAATTGCTACATCGTCCTTACGACGTATTATATGCAAGTAGGGAACCATGACCGTCTTCGATACGGCATCTACCAGATAAAAGATTCTTTGCCTTCTTCACCTCGAAGCGAACCACGTACGTAAATGCTCCCATCAAATACTAGATTAGATGCGATGGACACGAAACAACAATGTCACCACTAGACAATAAGTATACAGGGTACACCCTTTTTTTCCAAAAAAATCATCCTGTATGGAATTTGAATGGTTATTAAACTAGGCACCTCAGTATAAGAACGTCCTAGGAGCGCGGGACAATCCAAAACGCAATCGTGAACCACTCGAACATCTATAACCTTCTTGACACCTTGTACCTCAACACTGGCTGTTAGTGTACATACAACAATAAAATTCACACCCATACCTCCAAGCAGTAGAATATTAGAAGAAACCTTTACATGGAGACCAAGTTCCCTAGCTCTACTAACTGTAATAAATGAACACAGACTTCTCAAATCTAATGACTTGATACAGCCCCACTACTGATCCTAATATCGAAAAACGTATACGTAGCCACTGCAACTATCAGCTGCGCATAACTTGGGAACACCGACTTCTCAAATCTATAGACTTGATACAGCCCAGTCACTGACCCCAATATCGAAAAACGTATCTGTCACTGTAACCATCAGTAACGCATAACTTGAGAAGACTGACTTCTCAAATCTAATGACTGGATACAGCCCAGTCACTGATCCCAATATCGAAAAACGTATCTGTCACTGTAACCATCAGTAACGGATAACTTGAGAAGACCGACTTCTCAAATCTAATGACTGGATACAGCCCAGTCACTGATCCCAATATCGAAAAACGTATCTGTCACTGTAACCATCAGTAACGCATAACTTGAGAAGACAGACTTCTCAAATCTAATGACTGGATACAGCCCAGCCACTGATCCCAACATCGAAAACCGTATCCGTCACTGTAACCATCAGTAACGGATAACTTGAGAAGACCGACTTCTCAAATCTAATGACTGGATGTACAGCCCATGCAGCCACTGATACCAATATCGAAAAACGTATCCGTCACTGTAACCATCAGTAACGCATAACTTTAGCCGATTCGTTATGAGTATAATTATGCTCTTTGAATACGTATACTCTAAAGCTGGGATGGCCAGATTCATTACAATAAAAGCAATTGAATTTAATTAATCGTTCAGGATTTAAAGTTGTCGATGTGTTGCGTTAATAAGAGACCTGTTATCATACCCATTTCTTTTGCTTGTATGTTGTAACTTCTCTAGTTTGCCCTACTTTGACTATTCTAAAATACTGACTCACTAAATTAAGCTACTTGAACTCCCACTTTTGTGGCCTGATTATCTACTCTATTTAAAATTCAATCCATCGCCTGTTTCCTATGAATTTTACACCTATTCAGTCAATTCAGTTTTATGCAATAATAATTTATTGTTCCAATGATTAACCATACACGACACGTTTAAAATCTCAAGTACTGTAATTATAGACACAATAGATAAACAATGGCACTGACGAACCGGTTCGTCGGTCGGGACGTTAGCGGTTAATTAGCATTTCAGTAAGGAGTTCAGCATAGTTCTCACGGCAAGGGAATAGATAACTATTTTTTCTTCAATGCTCCCTACTTATGCAAAAGAGAAGGTCATCTTTGATACCACGTTTTCGTAACCCCAGTAAGATTAGGAAGGACGTAATGTATGTTGTTTTTCATATAATCCACATATTTCCGCGCATTCTTCAACTTTAGTGATCCGTACTAACAGAGTCTGTTCTTTACTCATAGGCTTCAAATCCGTTACGATGTTTGCGTTAAATTTTAACTTATTTTTATCTGAACTCCAGGCTTTATTTAACATTGTCATAGTCAACACAATACTAATTGGTAAAGACTCACCCGGACTCGAGCTATCGTTGCGATATCTCCTTCGCATTGATCTTTCTCCTGTATTCCTGCTTTTCGTTTCTTGTAATTTTGTTCGTTCATTGAACTGTTCATTTATGATAACATTTCGCTTTTTCAAATTTCTGGTCCATCCAGTAGTATTCATTCCGCTATCCAATGACTTAACTTCCCTGCTCTCTAACCTGAGAACTCCCTGCTCTCTAACCTGAGAACATCCTGGCCGTCTGTCCTAGCCAAAATGCTAAATGCTCTAATCCTGAACATTTCCTGGCCCTTTAACCTGGGCGATCCATCGTCATCTATAACCATCCATGAACATCAGTCCTTCCCCTCGACTGTGTCTTTCCTTGTCCATTGTGAGTGTATCTGAAACTTACAGTTGTAAAGCTTAGTGTTTGTTCATAAACACGAAACAATATTTAAGATTATAATAAAAGTCAAAGTCATTGTTTTATTAACATAATATTGATCCAATATTGTTCCATTTATAATTGCATTATTTTAAAGAAGCTATTAAGGCGGAAATAAAGCAGTTTTCTTTTCCATCTCTATCCTTGTAAGCCATACTATGCAAAAACACAAAAAAATAATTTAAATTAATTTGGTGCGTCATCATATCATGATAATAATTACACGAATAAAATAACCGTACCAATTCTACTTTGAATAAAGTAAACTAAAATCTTTATATAAATATCCTATTAATGTTATAATATCTAAGTATGTAACAGAACACAGACTACCATATCGATTGGTCGCTTAACAAATTGAATAATTATAAATCTACCACAGTAGAAACTTCCATAAATTCATAGTCGAAATTAATACTTCGTTTTCTAAATATGGATGATGTGATATTTATTAATAACGGTTCTTTAATATTATTACGGTAAAGAGTAAGGAAATAAATATCGTATGACAGATGGAAAAGAAAAATAAAATATTTGATATTTATTTTACTTAAATAGCCAGAAAAATATATTTACCGGGTGGGAAAAATAAATTACACCTGATAATAAATGACATCAAAGATCCGTTAAAATGTGGACGTGAAAAAGGGAATTATGAGAATTCCCTTATTATCCCGCTTCTGAACTGTTGGCCACCGGTTCAGAATAAAGGATTCATAATAGAAAACCAGACATTTCAGTATAAACATAGATATTTATTACTTCCTTCAACATAAACCACAAATACACTCGGTACAATTCCAATTATTTCCAATTGTTCAATACATAATGATTTAATCTGTACTTACACTTGTATCTGAAGTGTTACCATTTAATCCAAAATTACACAGTAAGTATCACTTGATGTTCACACCTCGACGTCTCTGACAAGACTGCCGAATGACTACCAATAACTTTTTAATCATGAACGAATGAATGATCGATTGAGTGAATGTAAGTAATTTGACAGTTACCAGAGACAATCTAATATGGTATTACCAGAGACAAGCTAACAATTAGTAATTTGAGAATTTTGCTTTGATCCGATGAGGAGTTCCGTTCCATATCTCTGAAGTTCATGGTCTAATCATAACAAAATTTAAATGGGACCAATCGGGAAGTATACCCTTTCGAACAAAACAAGAATTTTTCAAATCGGTTCGTAAATGACGGAGATATGAGGTAATAAACATAAAAAAATAAAATAAAAAAAAAAAATAAAAAAAAAAAAATACAACCAAATTGAGAACCTCCTCCTTTTTGAAGTCGGTTAATAATTATCATTTAATAAAACTACCAGTTTCAGAAGTCGGTGTTCTACGCTGAAACAAATTGAATGCACCGACTTCTGAAACTGGTAGTTTTATTAAATGATAATTATTTTACTCCGTTTAGTTTTTTGAAGTCGGTTTTTACTTTTTTAAAGTTTTTTTTATTTGGTCTGAGCATATAACTTGGCGTCGCGTCACATAAGCTCAATCTGTTTGCGCCTTAAGTGTGAATACTTAGTGCAACTTAGTGTCACTTAGTTGACTTGATAGCTTCGTGAAGTGCAGTCGCGTTCACTATTGTTAACAAATTAATAATCGCAGTGAACTTCAGTGAAAAAAATAATTGTTTTGTATCACTTTTATTAGGTGAGTTTTGTTTTAATTTATTTTGATCGTGTAGATAAAAATCATGTAGATAAAAAAAAGTAAAAACCGACTCCAAAAAAAAACTAACCGGAGTAAAATAATTTTCATTAATAAAATTATCAGTTTCATAAGTCGGTGCATTCGATTTGTTTCAACGTAGAATTACACCGTCCTCTGAAACAGTACCCCAAGTGTGAGTTTTTTTCGTTAACTACTGTAGTTGCGTCACGACAAAAATGTATGAAAATTTAGGCTGCGTCTCTAGGCGCACCGTTCAATTAACGCGCGAATATTAGTTAGTGAATGGTGCGCCTAGAGACGCAGCCTAAATTTTCATATATTTTTGGCGTGACGCAACTACAGTAGTTAACGAAAAAAACTCACACTTGGGGCACTGATGGTTTTATTAAAGTTTTTATATAAGTTTTATTTTTTGATTTTACTCGGTTTAGTTTTTTTTTGAGGTTTATTTTTACTTCTTTCAAAGTTTTTTTTACTTAATACTTTTTAGGGTCACAAATTACAATTACAATATAGTGTACAAATTCTCGGACCACTACTAAAACTAGAACGTCGTCTATATACTTACTTACGATTTGTGTACTTATATTTTTTTAGTTTTTGTTAATTTTTTCAAAAAATGCTTGAATCAATTTCGATGAAATATGGGACCAAACGGGAAGTATACCCTCTCGAATCGGTTCACAAATGACGGAGATCTGAGGTAACAAACATGAAAAATAAAATAAAAAATACAACCGATTTGAAAACTTCCTCCTTTTTGAAGTCGGTTAAAACGTGTTCCGGTCACGATCCACCGAGCTCTCCCGTCGTAGAGCCTGTCTTCTCTTCAGACTCCGCAGTCACACCGATAATTCGGCCCTCATCAAGCTGTCTCCCTCCCAATCCCCCACTAGCAACGTCCTAAGCCTCGTGCTCGTCCCACTAGGGGTCGCCCTTAGTGCTGTTGTTGTTAGTGGTCATGATGTTAGTGTAGTATAAGTAGTTAGCTTAGGTTAACTATTTTACTTCCCCACTATTTTCTTTAGTTCTCACCAATAACTGTCCGGTTACGTAGAAATAAACAGTCCGCAAGGATTATCTATAACAGTCGAATAGGAAAAAAAAGAAAAGATAAAAAACTTAAAATAAAAGTAAAAACCGAATACAAAAAAAAAAACAAAAAAAAGAGTGAAATAATTAGCATGATATAAAATTAACAGTTTCAGAAGTCGGTGGCTTTTATAATTGTTTTAGTGTAGTTTTGCATCGACTTCTGAAATTTCATTTCGCACCTTTTTTCATTTTAGGGCTGGTTTTTCAATCGTCAGATAACTTTTATCTGAGCAATATGGCAGAATAATATGGCGGTTTGACATATTTTCTATACAGAAGCTGTCAAAATGTCAATATTATTCCTCAGATAAAAGTACCTGGCGATTGAAAAATCGGGCCTTATTAATTAAATCATTGGGATTTAACTACGATACTTTTTTCCCATAGTATTCTAGCCCACGCATTCGGCCAACTTTTCCACTATTGTTCCTACTCCGTGTAATGTGGGCCGCGGACCAGAGGCCAGTTTCCCCCTAACCCGAGTAGCCATCTTAAATTGACAGAATACAGTCAATGTGTGCCTAGCAGTCGCAAGGACGCGGTACACGGCGCGAGGCTAACTTCGAGGCTAAGTGTGTGTATTTACTAGCTTTTAATAAATATCACAACAACCCATTGTCAATGTGTTTACAAAAAATGTTAAAGGTATTGATTTACGCGCGGATCGTACGGTTTGCAAGGTCAAGTTGCGCTTGGCGCGATCAGGAGGCTTACTATGACCTCTTAAAGCAGGACAGAAGTTGTCTGGAAGTTGAACTGCCCTGCTTTTTTGTACTATGACATCGTTGACGTTTACGAAATCCGTTGACATTTTTTTTGTATATACCTACTTTTCGTACCATGAACAAGCATTACCGTTCAACTTGGTTCAATAGTCGTTCACCTTTAGTACTGTCAATACGTTCATGGTACGATTTTTAGCGATTCAGAAGCAGTAGTGTCATTCTGTAAGAAACCCACCTCAATATCGACGGTTAGCTCGATATTCATAATGTCACAGTATGGATAATATATTAGAAGCAAATAACACACAGCAGATAATCGACAGTATAATCAATAACGCGTAGTTTTGTTATCCACGCTGTGTCACGACAAGTGTCTAATTGACAGTCGCGATCGAGATGAGATTCTTACAGAATTGCACTGCAGGCATGCTTTTGAATGGAAGTTGACTGGCTGGCATTTGAACGTTTTCATAAGAGGTCATACAGTAAGCCCCCAGTCCGTGGATGATCGTTCGGTAGTCATCGAGGCCCCACCGTGACTCAGAGAACACGCTAAGCCACTCGTTACGGGTAGTCAGAAGCACTACAGTCTGATAACAGGTCTAACCTTAGGATGTCGGCATTGCCCAGTAACTGTGTTGCAGAGGTCTGATGTCAGTCGCTCCGTGTAAAATACTGGTATTCAGCCGCATCTCGTTACACTGGAAGCTGAACACAACATGGTTGGGAATAGGATAGGCAGAAGTTGGTAAAGATATTAATTTTAAATAGTAACCATGTAGTTTCTTGCCGGCTCTTCTTCATAGGAAACGACTAATTGGAACCGTGCACCAAAATTCGACTTTAAGTAAGCTTTTCCACCATAGATGTGCTATGCAACGTTGCTATGGATGCGTTTTTTATTTATTTATTTAATACACACGTTACAGTTTTTTTTTTCTTAAATACAAACAAAGCACACTATTAGACCTCTGGGGTCTGTCTTAGCATGCCATGGCCTGAGATTTAGTCAACGCGCTGTTGGCAGTAGAATCCAATCTACACGTTAAAATGTAATTGAGTTTATATAGTGCTCTTTTAGTTTGTGTTTTATATTTTTACTATTTAATGTATCTCTGATATCTAAAGGTTTAATAAATTGGGTAATGTGAATGACGCGGTGCGCCTGCCATAAAAGTTATTTTTACGTGGCACTTGAAGAGCTTTATTTTTCGCTTGTCGTGTGTTTAGCTCATATTTAACTGGTATTTGAATACCGTTGTTATCGAATCGTTCTATTATGAACAAATACTCCGCGCGGGCTAAGACAGGTAACACTTTACAATGTTTGAATAAGCCTATATAATTGTCTTGGTACATTCTTTTTACATGGTTTGGTACTACCAGTTTTAACAGACGTGTTTGCAGATTATGTATTTTGTCAAGATAAGATTTAAATGTGCGTCCATAGCTGGTAAGTCCATACGAAATTATTGATTCAGCAAGGGCCATGTACATTTGCAGAAGGGTCCTGTATGGTATATTGCGTTTTATAATTGAAAATTTGGAAAGTATGGCATGCAACTTATCGCAAACAGATTCCACCTGGTAACTCCAGTTGAAGCGATTATCGACTATTAGTCCCAGATAGGTACCTATGATATGGGACTTGTTCTATAGGCGAACACTGGCAGTGTGGCACATTTTTATGCAGACATTCATGACTATGAGCTCTAATTTGAAAGGGATGAGAGGTATTTATATGACTTGAGTGCACGTGTATGACTTTTGTTTTTTGTGGATTTAGGACAAGCCCCATATCATGTGCCCATTTGGTCATCGAATTAAAATCTCTCTGCAAACATGCTGCGGCCACATTAAGGTCTTTGCTAGCAGAGAGTATGCAAGTGTCATCAGCGTATTGGTAGAGGGAACAGTGTTTTATCAGGTTTTCCAAGTCATTGACGTAAGCCAGATAATGGAGGGGACCAGTCACTGAGCCTTGGGCTGTGCCTTGTGTCACGTTAACGGGTCTACTAAGGCAGGGGCCAACTTTGACGCGGTAATTTCGGCTACGCAGATATTCCTTACACCAGTCGAGTAATTTCCCTCTTACACCAGTGTTTTGCAATGTTTTCAATAGTGTGTTGTGTCCAAGTGTGTCAAAGGCCTTACTAAAATCGATAAATATAAGTACCACATGTTGCTTATCGTCTAGGCAGTTGTTAACTTCATCAGTAAAGTTGGATAGTAACTGAGATGTCGATTTTTTACTTTGGAAGCCATATTGTGCTTTGGAAATTACGTCATTGCACCGATAAAAGGAGTGTATTTGGTCACATATAATTTTTCAATTATTTTATTTATGGCAGGTAATATCGTTATGGGTCTATAATTAGCTAAATCATTAAATTTCTCTTTTTTATGAATGGGTCTAACTATACCTGTTTTTAATTCAGACGGATATTTGCCTTGTTCAAAACTCGCATTAATTAATTTAACTATTGCATTAACGATTTTATCTCTTACCATTTTAATGTCTACGATTCTTATTGTATCAAATCCAGCTGATTTATTAATATTTAAGTTGTTTATAATTTTAGAGATTTTATGAGGAGTAGCTTTTTTGAAAAACATTGACTTATCTTGTGATTTCATATATTCAGATTCATCCAGCAAGGGTCTGTCACACTTGGGCACGATATTAGACACACTTGTCTCAAATTCCATTGCAAAATCATTAGCGATAGTTAATTCATTACTTGATTCACTTAAAAAGGCGTTCGTTATTACTTCATCTACTGACTTCACTATCTTCCCGGTAAGTTTATTTAATATTTCCCATAATTTTTTTGGTATCCACCAATCATATTCATTGGTCCACGTAGCATAGCACCAGTACCCCAAGTGTGTGTTTTTTACGTTACTAACTGTAGTTGCGTCACGCCAAAAATGTCAAACACATTTTTAGTCACGCTATTCGCCGCTAGAGGCTCTGCCTAAATTATCATACATTTTTGGTGTGACGCAACTACAGTAAAAAAACTCACACTTGGGGTACTGGTGGAAACTGATTCAACTACGTTTTTTATATGGAAGGATGCGTGCTGTGGATGCGAGCTATGGATGATCGCGAGTGGTGTAGACAAGTGCAGAGCAGTGACTGTACCTACAGTAGGCGCATTTTCACAGCACATGTTACTCGCTCCGCTACATAGCTTAGCATCAGTGGAAACGGTCACCTAGTTTCGTAGCTTAGCTTTTACATTCTCGCAGCATAGCTGCATAGCACATCTCCGATGGAAAGGCACCCTTTTATTTTTATTTTTTTCTCGTCGGAAAATCCTCATGAATACCCTCCGCCCGGGGAAGGCGAAGGGTTATACCGGACTCTTACCGGCTAAAAACCCACGGTGTTCCTTCTCCTGACCTATGGCCGGAGTCACGGGATTCGCAGCTGCATGCACCGCGACCCCGGCAGGCCTCAGTCCGCCAGCCCCTGGCGGACCTCTCCTTCTGTGGGGCTTTACCCCTTTGCCCCACGTCCTCCTGAGAGGCGCGCGTGGAATTCGGCGCGCCGCCTTCTCGGGCCTGTTATTGGTTGGGCGACGGGTCCCCTAACCCGCCACCCGCAGGCCACATGGAAAGGCACCCTAAGGGGCCATCTACAAGGTTAGTCGGAAAGGGGGTACTAATCCGAAGCCCACTTATAGTATTGCTGATGACTGTTTGAAAGCAAGTGTTAAAATTCAAAATTCGATATATTTTTTTTCCAAATAAAATGATTTTTATTTTAGTTTTTTCAAAAATTCTTCATCCCTGCTTTAGATACAAATTCAGAAAATGGTGCTTCTAATTCATGACCCCAAATATGACCTAAAATGTAAACACAGCTGATCATAACTGGGGATAGATAGATTTTAGAGATTTTTTTTTGAGATTTTTGAACAACTGTTTCTCTTAAACTATGGACTTTTCGGAAAAGTTGTAGAACAAAAGTTATTCATTATTGTGTGTACTTTAACACCCTTTCGGATTAGTACCCCCTTTCTGACTAACCTTGTATAAATTACGTCACACGTTAAGCTAGGCAGGCCCCTGGTGGTGTATCAGCTCAGGACAGTTTTTTCGTGAATTTTGAACTAGATTTGGTCCATGTGTTTTTTCGTCAATTTTTTAAGCTAATTTTACCTGTGATAGATAATATCGTATGGGAGGGTCTACTATACAAAGGTTTTTGCTTCATTAAGCCTGATTTACACAGGGTAAGTAACTGACTCCAAACTCGAGACATGTCAGTGCTGACCGGATATTTACCTAGTGTAAATTGATTTGGAGTCAGTACAGCGCTATCGTGATCAATTTACACTAGGTATGTATTGGGTCAGCACTGACTTGTTAACCTAATTATGATTATTTATTTTTTATTTTTATTGCTATCATTACTCTCAAGATATCTTACTTTACAATGATTTTTTGTCTGAGTTATGATGACATTTAAGTATGTTAATTGTTCTACATAGTTTAGCTTCATTTTATTTTTTGTAAATGTGAGAACTTTGTGGACTTGCCTATACATTTAATTGTGTAAATTACTATTATTCATATTGTATTTTTTTTTCTTCTATTTTTTTCCCTTTTTGGTTATTTTTTGTACTCAAGACTTGGTACTACATTACTCCAAGGTCTGTGGTCAAGACTACATTGTTCTCTCTCATAGTACCTTCTGTATTCACTGAAATTGTAAAAGATATCCTTGTTTTAAAAAGAGTAACCATGGAGTTTCTTGCCGGCTCTTCTCCATAGGAAACGATTAATTGGAACCGTGCACCTAAATTCGACTTTTCATAAGCGCCTGTATTGGTTTATGTGAAATATTTTTCTTTGATTTGACTTGTGTCGAGTTTAGAGTCAATTACTTACCCTGTGTAAATCAGGCTTGACACTAGGAAAATATCGGGTCAGCACTGACTTGTCTCGAGTTCGGAGTCAGTTACTTATCCTGTGTAAATCAGGCTTTATTCGCAATAATTCAATAGTTTTACTTGTCACATTGTAACCGTATGTTTATTCATTTATAATAACATAATATAATAAGTTGCTTTGTGCAAATGTAACTAAAGAACCAGCAAAGTATTTCAACAGATTCAATATTGATTTTATGCTTGTGACAAGAATAAAATATTAAATGCATAACAGCATTTGTACTCGTAGATACAAAATATCAGAAACGTGTATGCTAACTAAGTAATAGTTAAATAGTAGCCTGAGAATTTCCATTGTTGAACATAATGGAAAATTAAACGAACAACCTGTAAGGCGTCGTCCTAACTAAACGCGAATGCGCGATCATCGCATGCTCGCGCGATTACATAAACTGGGTAGCTCGTGAGCGAGTGATAGAAAAGAGCTAGCTCTTTTCGATTGACGTCGCTCTCGCTCACTCAATCACTCGCTAAATAGCTCACTATCTCAGTTAGTTATGGATATAATGAACTGTAACAAAGATTCACTTCAATAAAAAAAAGTAAAAGTATTCAACTAATAAACAGCACTTTTTGAAGGTCAAAATTTACAAAAGACAGTCCCTCAAAACGCGTCCTTCGAAGATAATTACTTCGAAGCGCGTGCGTCGTGAGTAAACTGAGCTAACAGTCGGTGTCTGTGTCACTGAGCTATAGAAGAGCTAGTGAGTAACAAAGATTCTAAATTTCCAAAGAGCTATTGACTATTTAGCGAGCCGAGCCGTCTCCTTCGACGTGCGAGCGACGTGAGGCAAATGAGCTAACAGTCGGCGTCTGATTCACTGAGCTAAGTATAGAAGAGCAGTTGAGTTAGAAGCTTAATCGCTCTTTTTCTTTTAAGTGAGCTATTTTGCCTATGTCTAAAACTGGGTGTCCTAATAAAAAGCGAATACGCGATCATCGCGCGAATAAACGATACGAGCGGCAAAGAAAGTAGCGTGCGCTGTGTCTTCAAAACACATTCCTAAAATGGCGGCCGGCCGGCAAGAAGCACGGGTGTCCTGCTCTGCCCCTCACCCCGATCTCCGTGGACGCGACGAGATCATCGCGCGAACGTCAATTAGGACACATATTCGACATCAATATGTTTGATCGCGCGTTCGGTTCGTACGAACTAAGATCGCGCGAACTTGCGATGGTCGCGCATTCGCGTTCTGTTAGGACGACGCCTAAGTGAGGTTCGATGAAATTATTTAACGATGTGATTCGCCCGAGAGTCAAAGTAGGTGTTATCAAGAAAAACTTTTTTTTTTAAATCGTAACACACTCCTGTATTCCCCGAGAGGTTGGCATATTACATTTCGCCGTTATGTTTTAAATTCCATGTAATAGGGGGCGAGCCATCAACCGGGCACAAATTCAAACTCCGGGCTGCTACTGAGAAATCACGGAAAAATCTAATACCGAAAATTAACTTTACCCCCCCCCCCCCCCCACGCCTTTAGTTGAGAAAGACTGACCTACAGCAAAGCTAGTGTTGGTTTTCAAAAAATCATGCTATCAAATCATAACATGCAATCGGAGGCTATCTAGTGATTCGCAAACTGACTGACCAAAAACATATCGTCGGTCACCAGTGAAAACCTTGTTATTGCCAAAAACAAACTTTTACAGGTGACGGAAAAACCATTCACTGTGTTTTTTTTGTTTTATTTATAACTAGTGACCCGCCTCGGCTTCGCACGTGTACGTTTTATAGCTTAAAACCTTCCTCTTTAATCACTCTATCTACTAAAAAAACCGCATCAAAATCTGTTGCGTAGTTTTAAAGACCTAAGCATACGTAGGGACAGACAGCGGGAAGCGACTTTGTTTTATACTATGTAGTGATTCTCAATTCAGAAACCGGAAGTAAATCATGTCATTAATATTTGAACATGAATTCTTGAAAGGTGACAAATGCGAATTTATAATACGTCATTGCGAATTACGAGGTTTTCTTGGAAAACCTTAGGAATTTTGTCGTTAAATACGGGGCTATCAGCAGATAAACAGATACATTATACATAATCAACTTCTTTATTTGTACAAATTGGATTTGGGCCAGTCTAAATATGGGTTGCGGAGGTTTTCTATCCTAAACATGACATAAGACGTGTTTGACCAAAATGACTATTTTACGAAGTTTTTAATGATCGCCGACGATACGTAGCCTTCGACCGCGTGTTATGATCAAGTACTTATTACTTCTATGATTATGATTTGATAGAATGATTTTTTGAAAACCTACGTTGCTTTGCTTATCATGTCTGTTTAATGGAGGAGTTCCTGGCACCCACATAATCATAGTAAGTAGGTAGGTATACATAACGTGACCATTATTTTTTTCTCTCAGAGCGGGACGCTTGCAAATAATAGGAATTAAACACATCTATGGAAGAAAGGTTTAAAAAAAAAATAGGAACTATTCTTGTCTAGTCTAATAAGGGCTGGTTCTACATTTTTCAAATCAGCAGTTTACTTTCAAATAATTATCAGCTATGGTTTTTAAATATTAATGTGTGATTATGTTATTATCCTTTGTTATAAAAATGTTTTTGACGTGCCCGTTTTATATTGAATTCATTACCACAGGTTGACTTTTTATCAAAGCGGGACATTTTTGTGTTTTTTGGGACAGCGGGCAACATAGGTCAAAAGTGGGACTGTCCCACTCAAAGCGGGACGTATGGACACGTTAGGTATACAGTGAGTGCGACCACGGCTCTACCTTGGCTCTACCTTGGCGATTTTTGTACCTATGCATTTCTGGATTTCTATTTGAATTATTTTCTTGTTTCGTCCTTTTTAGACCTCTTTTTTACGTAGTCGGGTTATAGTTTATTTAACTTAATTTTTTACTAGCTTTTGCCGGCGGCTTCGCTTGCGTTAATTTAGAATTTGACTATCAACTCTTAACACACTACCAAAGTTTTTATAGTAAATTCAATCATGATTCCAAAGACACGTGGCGCCATCTATGAACGTTATTGTTGTTTTCTTCGGGAACAGTACTTTTTTTCGGGATGAAAGGTACCCTATATCCGTTTCTATACACCTGACAACGTATATGTAAAATTTCAGGATGATCGGTTCATTAGTTTAAGCGTGAAAAGGTAACAAACAAACAAACTCACTTTCGCATTTATAATATTATACTAAAGCCAATATGGAAAGAGAAATACTTAATTAAATATACTAATTACGCAATTATCAACTATCAATAATTATCAACAAAAGGAGGAGCTCGTGGCTAAATAATTACAGCCGCATAGACCGATCTTCCGGGATAGGCCACGCTTGCCGAGGTTGGTCTGTGAATGGGTGACCATTTACCATAGCGAGTTTTCTCCGTGCCTCGGAAAGCACGTAAAGCCGTTGGTCCCGGCTGTCATTTGTAGTTCTTTGACAGTCGTTACTGTTGGTCAGAAGCCAGAAAGTCTGACAAAACCAGTCTTACCAAGAGTATCGTATTACCCAGTCACTGGGTTGTGGAGGTCTGATAGGCAGTCGCTCCATGTAAAATACTGATATTCAGCTGCATCCGGTTCGACTGGAAGCAGACCCCAACATAGTTGGGAAAAGGCTAGGCAGATGATGATGAATAATTATCAACAAAAATTACCGAAAAGGGCTTATAAGTAATTTGAATGTGATGGAAACTGAACTATTAGTAGTTAATTGAATTAAGGTTCATAATCCCAAAGCACATTAATTATCACTTTAAAGTGGCTGATGTATAGTTAGGATTTTATTTAGAGGTACGAAAGTCTAAAGAATGAATGAAATGTATTAATGAATATTGTCCTTTAATACTAGACAGGACTATTAATGAAATTGGCATGTTGGCATCAAATCAAATTGGTTCCTTATCCGATGCTGTCTGTCTATCTATTCATTCATGCTGGCCTACATTCCATTGAAGAATACGCACTAATATTAAATGCTAAAGTGAGTTTGTCTGTTAGTTAACTTCACGACTAAACTACTGAATTAATATTGATAAAACTTGGCACAGAGTTAGTCTGAGTCCCGGAGATGGATGAGTATAGGATAGTTTTTATCGATAAGCCACGCGACGAGTGAATTCGCGGGCGTTAGCTAGCAATATAATTATGTAATGAGTAGGTAATGTATGCATATGCATTAATGTATGCATTTAATACAGCATATTATCAGAAATTCTGTCAGAAAATTACCATCACTACATAGTATAAAACAAAGTCGCTTCCCGCTGTCTGTCCCTATGTATGCTTACATCTTTAAAACTACGCAACGGATTTTGATGCGGTTTTTTTTAATAGATAGAGTGATTCAAGAGAAAGGTTTATATCACACGGAACAAAAATTTGTATGGCCTACAGATGGTTGTTTCGAGTCTGGGCGTTTGTTTGCGAAATTTGTGTCTGTAAATGCACCCACGATACAAGAGAAATCTTAGTGTGGGGCAACGTTTAAAAAAAAAAAAAAAACTACTTTATGTGATCCGAACCAAATGTCGATCAAAATAAACAAATTACGCTGCTCAGAAGGTCAATTCTCGTAATTAAAAATGTTCAAAACATAGTTTCGATCTAGTCTCAGTCTAGTCTCAATCTCATAAATATGACAAACGGTATTCTTGTTCGTTAACAAACAACGTCAAACGTGAGATTATATTGAAATGAAATTGAAAGTTGACTGAAGCCAAAAGGGTATTCTGGTTACATTATGTACTGAGCCATTTTGACAAGTTGGAATTCTCATTTAAGTATTTCTATAATTTTAGTCTATGACTGTTGATTATCGGTATGTTATCGGTAATAGATTTTAAGTTGACTGAATTGACATTATATCGAGATAGACTGAGATGATACTGAAACCGGACTGAACTTTAAGTGTACCAGAATACCATTTTTTATTCAATTCATAATTTAATCTCAGTTCGGTCAACCTTCAGTCTTACTTCAAATTAATTACGAGAATTGGGCTTCAAGTAATACAACAAAGAAAAAATATTAGATTTTATTTTCCAATTTTAACGGATATCTTATTTAATCGATTATTTATCAAGTTTTAATTTTTATATCGCGGTTTTCGTTTATAAAGATACTATAGGTCGCTCGTGGCTTCGCAAGCGTGGATGTCGTTTATCGCGTATTCCGTATTTTTCGGGATAAAAGTAGCCTATATCCTTCTCCAGGTTACAGACTGTCTCTGTACCAAGTTTCATCAAAATCGGTTCAGCGGTTTAGGTGTGAAAGCGTCACAGACAGACAGAGTTACTTTCGCATTTATAATACATATTAGTAGGTATTTTCCGGACTTATTAGCAATCATGCAGCATAAGGATGTAGACTTGTTTGCAGCGGTATATTTGTTTAAACAATTAACATAAACTTGCATCACAGTAATCCTCAAGCTGCGTGATTTGCCAAGGCTGCAAAATCCTAACTAATAAGTACTAATAACACAGTCTACCTATATGTTAGGTACTCCTTACAGTCGGTCAACGTAGAACATTGTCGCAGAGCAATCCTGCGGGGGGTTGCGGGGTGAAGGAGCGGAGGTTATGTCCCGAGTAGCCATACTGCATACTTGGGACATAACCTCCGCCCCTACATCATTTTGACATTTCATAGGACCTGTCAAATGTATGGGCGTTGACCCACTGTATGTAGGTACACTGTGCTAATATTATAAATACGAAAGTTAGTTTGTTTCTTTTCACGCTTAAACCACTGAACCGATCATCCTGAAATTTTGTATATACGTTGTCAGGTGTACAGAAACGGACATAGTACCTTTCATCCTGAAAAAAAGTACTGTTCCCGAGGAAAACAACGATAACGTTCTTATGATAATAGATGGCGCCACGTGTCTTTCGAATCATGATTGAATGAGGGTTTTTGCGAAAATTTACGCCACTAGTTGGCGCCACATTGGCAAGAGGTCTCCCATCCCAATAATACGCGCTGTCTGGCTGAAACATCGAATAAATATGGTTTTATTAAGAAGTTCAGTAAATTAAATTAAGGTATTAGTCTCCATTTACATACTTTACAATTAAATATACCAAATTAAATGTAACAAATACTAAAAAAGTTTAGAGCTATGTACTTGCACTTTTTGATCATAGAACATTATAAAATACTTACGTTTCTCAACACTGAGTCTTTCGGCAGCTCATAATCGTCTTTACTGAAGTGATCTTTGCCTAAAAGTCTATTATTTGTATGCGTAAACCGATCTCTACGAATGGCTACAAGGGCTACAAGCCATTGTTTTAAACGTATTTTATCCTTAGGAAACTTATGACCTCCCGTTTTTTTTGAGCATAATAATATAGGAACTGCACAACATTGTAGCATTTCGTTTTTGAGATAATATTTATTGTACTTATTTAATTTTATTAAAAAATACAAAAAAAAAACAGAAACGAAAATATAGGCGCTCTGACACTTTTGACAGTTCCGGACCTGACGTCTCAGTGCTGCCGCCTAGTGGGCGTCATTTCAGAAAATCCTCATTATATTATCCCGAAAAATACGGAATACGCGATAAACGACATCCACGCGAAGCCGCGAGTGACCTCTAATATAAATGAAATGCCAGACTTGGCTCTACTTTACATTTCAGAACTTTTTACGGCAAAAAAGGCTGCGCTTGTCGCGGTCAGTCTGTAGATGGGTGACCACTCGTTACACGTCGACACCCCTCCGTACCTCGGAGAGCACGTTAAACCGTCGGTCCCCCGTGTCATACGAATACCTATGACAGTCGCTAAGGGTAGTGAGAAGCACGAAAGTCTGACAACCGGTCTAACCTTAGGATATCGGCATTGTCCAGTAACTGTGTTGCGGAGGTCTGATGGCAGTCGCTCCGTGTAAAATACTGGTATTCAGCCGCAACTGGTTACACTGGAAGATGACTTTTTTAAGCCAATAAACTAATTAATCTTTATTGTACAAATAAACTTACATTCGGCTGGGCGGCATTCGGGAAACTACGTGATATTTTTAAATCGTCGATCCCACAATCCCTTAAGACCAGGCTCTTTAACCAGTGCGTCCTACCCGTAATGACTTACGGAGCCGAAACGTGGACACTCACTGTAGGCCTGGTCAACAAATTTAAGGTTGCTCAGCGTGCTATGGAGACAGCGATGCTCGGGGTTTCTCTGGTGGATAGAATTCGCAATGAAGTCATTCGCCAGAGAACTAAAGTCACCGACATTGCGCATAGAATTAGCACGCTGAAGTGGAAGTGAGCCGGCCGTGTCTGCAGACGAACAGATGGTAGATGGAGCAGACACGTGTTAGAGTGGAGACCGCGTTTGAGCAAACGTAGTGTGGGACGCCCTGCGGCACGATGGACCGACGATTCGAAAAAGGTGGCTGGCAGCGGATGGATGCGGGCTGCCCAAGACCGGGATGGTTGGCGATCTTTGGGGGAGGCCGACGTTCAGCAGTGGACGGCAATAGGCTGATATGATGATGAAACTTACATTTGGCACTAGCTTCCACACCGGGATTCCCTGTGTCGTGGAAGCTAAGCGAAACTACTACATAAAATATACATTTAACAAAATACAATGCAATATAAAACTTACAACTAACATAAAAATACTTTACATAAGTAATCACTACATAGTATAAAACAAAGTCGCTTCCCGCTGTCTGTCCCTATGTATGCTCAAATCTTTAAAACTACGCAACGGATTTTGATGCGGTTTTTTTTAATAGATAGAGTGATTCAAGAGGAAGGTTTTAAGCTATAAAACGTACACGTGCAAAGCCGGAGCGGGTCGCTAGTAAACAATAAAATATAAACACTAATTCACACGAGGAGTCGTTGTCGTGTGTCGCGCGGTGTCTGCCATGGTGTCCTCGAAATCGTCGGAACGCTACACCTCTCGGCCAAAATTCCTCCTTCATTTACGTCGACAAATGTTCAGTCGGCACTCTCACCACAAATGAATTTAAATTCACACTGTGGCGAGACTCCAACCGATCGACCCTCAGAATGAAATTGGTCGATCGGTGCGGTACCGCACTGGTTCAAAATCAAAAGTTTTTATTTCACATAAACCATTACAGGCGCTTATGAAAAGTCGAATTTAGGTGCACGGTTCCAATTAGTCGTTTCCTATGGAGAAGAGCCGGCAAGAAACTCCATGGTTACTCTTTAAAATTAAAAGCACTAACGTAAAATAACCTACGTTCAAAATCCCTAAAATCTAAATACCTAATGATTGTTTTACTTATATTCAAAATACCGAAAGCTTAAAATGTCAAATGGATATGTTACTGAAGTTCATAAAGCTAAAGCTTGAAATTCCTTAGTACTTTTAATTTTAGATATTGCAATACGTACCCATATAAGTAAATAACTTTCTGGGTAGTCCACTTTTTAGTTTTATGTTTTCAGAGTTGCGTTTCAGTGATGATTGTTTTATGTTTTATCCAAATTCTTTTTTTTGGGTCATACTACGGTTTTCAAATATTGCCAATAGACTCTTTACAAGGGATATTTTAACCCCCTTTCGACTTTAGGGGTATTTTTGTTACACGTTGTGTAGTTATTAGTTACGTTATACAGGGTGTTAACAAATTCGTGTAATTCCTTAAAACCACATGATCTACTACTAGTGTAGAATGGCCCCTTAATGAAAGCACGGCGACACGGCTGGCAGGTACGACTAATGCGATATCGCTCTTTGCAGTCAGATAACTCGAGGCTCTAATATGAATCAGTAATAGAAAACCAATTTTTTTTTTTAAATCAGTTGGATTTCAGAAATACCAATTTAGGGTTAATCTGTGTCACCAGTAGATCACGCGGTTTGAAGGAATTACACGAATTCGTTAACACCCTGTATATAGCTTACTCAATACTTTCTTGCATTCCATAATGTGTATGTACATATAATAGTTGGTATGTTAAAACATCGAATCAATTATGGACCCTGTCGGGCACAGCAAGGTTATTTTTTTAATAGCAGAGAGGATGAAGGCGGTTTTTTTAAAGAAAAAGTTAAATATTAAATTAAAAAGTATCATTTGCTTTTATGATATTTATATTTTATACTAGCAGTGCCCGCGACTCCGTCCGCGTGGAAGTCGGAAAACAACATTGTGTCGCAGAAACTAAATAATGTATAAATATGTACTCAATTTATTATAATAATAGACAAAAGTGGCCCACCAGGGCACTAATATCTTTTGGACCATTTCTTCAAGTAGAGTTTCAGCTCATCTTAATTGACCGTTAAGATTCATAAAACCTATTATTTCCATGCATTACCTTACTAAAATGGATTATAATTGAATAGTGATATTTATTGTAAAATTAATGGGTAGTTCTTCGAAATTTGATTCTTCGACTGATCCATATGGCCAAAATTTAATTTCACTTTCAGCTCTGTAACACATGTTCATATGAAAATAGGTATGCCAAATAACATGTATTTGAATGAGGGACTCGTTTTTATAAAGTAGTTTTCAAGATATCGACGTTCGAATATTTTGTGCCCAGATGAATCAGAATTTGTTACAAATGAATCAGAAACAGAAATAAAAATGAAAAACTTTACGTAGATGGGCTCTGTATTAAGAAAATAATCATATTTTAACAACAACAATAATGTGTTTTTATGAAAACAATTACTTATCAGTGATAATATTACGGAAAAAATCTGGTGGATTCAACAATAATTCTTGTAAATATTTTTGAAACTCCAGTATACAGGTTTACTGGTCATTTGACGTATTCCTTGCACTACGTTATTGGGAGGCTAAAATGCAACACATTTAACCCCCTATATTCTACCGAAAGTCAATGAATTTCGAAATATTGAAATTTTTGTATTATTTTGAATAATACCCAGAATTCCTTCTTAAACACTATTTATCTCTAAAATATCGAATTGACTGGCTTTGATTATTGATATTAGCCAGTAGCTGACACTTTTACAAAGCTTTCTGCGTATTTTACTGTTGTTAATGACCATTCAATTGAAAGTAATCATTAAAAGTTAAATAAGTGTATTAGAAAATCGTCGAGGTACACGATAAACAATGATGTTTATCTCAAACTTTGACAGTAAGTGAAAAAAATGCAAGACAAACATCCTTATTTAATCAGCTATCCAACGAGGTATAGACGTACAAAAATATTTAGAAACTATTGTAAAAATGTCTTCATGTCTTTTCTGATGAAGAGTCGATGGGACATCTCTGGTGAATTTTGGAGTTACAAGTTTTTCATCGATTGACGAAGTCTCCATCCAAAAGCTGTCACCATCGGGAAGGTCGAGATCTTGTTGGCCTGTATCCGAATCTTTTCCAGTCTGAATTTCGGTAGCAGATATTTGTCTATGTTTTATCAAAGAACCTATGTAATGTACCTTTTTTCGATGTCACCTTTATTTTATTCGCAGATTTGACGTCTACACCACTCTGTTGTTTATTAATGTCTTCTATGGTATGATTTATATGGGGTTTTGACCATACGAATCAGGCACAGATGAATCAGGATTTTGCCTACAATCATGCATAACTCATCATACATACAGACTTCATTTTTGTCATTTTTCTACACGAATCTATAACCCAAAAGCATCACACGAAACACAGATAGAAGTTTTAAAACAATAAAATAAATGTTATAAAGTAGGCATTGTAATCAGAATGCCACCTGAACCAAACACAGATGAATCAGACATTTACCTTCGTAACATCGGGATCTAAGCCAACCAGCTTTACATCCGCCTTCTAGCTCGTCCGTTGCAGGACTGGCTTCCCCCCATGCGGGAAGCCAGACCCTCATTATTATTACCCGACCAAGTACGGTCAAGCGCAGCTTACGCCACATTAATCAGTATTATACGCCGGACACTTCTTATTTACTTATTTATAAACACACTAACGTAGTTATAACTAATACACATTTTTTTTGTAAGAGGACAATTCATTTCCTTTCGATATAAATATAATTTATATTGATTTATCAAAGGGAAAATGCGACATATACCATTTTGTTCCGGAAAATGGCAAACGGACGCGCTATATGAATCAGAAGAACAAACTTCAAATATTTTTATTTTGTACCTAGACAGCAATTATTTAAAAAATATAATTTGTCCCAGTAAGGGATAAAGATAAACTGTACTAATAAAAAATTACATGCCGTTTTGTTAGTTGGTTACAAAAATATACCCACAGAAATCGAAAATTTTGTCCCTGAAGAACTACCCTAATATGTTACACGTTGTTTACATATTTATAGCTACCGATTGACTGTTATAATTTCATTTCACTGTACATAATTATAGTTATACAATAAAAAATAAACCGTTATCATTTATTAAATAAACCACGGCGATGACAGGTTTTTTATAATACTGACAGAATTGATCAAAATAAAAATTATAAAAAACATTGCAAAAAAATTAAATACAAAAAGCTAAGTAATTTGAAAACTGAGATTCGAACGCAGAACATGTAGGGCCACCGATCTCTCACTACAGCATTCTGCTACGCTGATTTCTGACAAATTCTCTGAAATTAAATGATATTCTTAGAAAACATCTGCTCAGTCCTCATTGTAAGTAGCGTGATAATACATGTCTCACGTATTAAGCTTGTCGTGGATAATACCTATCCGACGTATTAAGCTTATACGTCGCAGTATGTGGAATATATGGAAATAAAGTTCCGCTGCTCAGCTCCTGTGCGCAATAGCGTGATGGTATATATAACAGCAAAAGCGCAGCTCTTTATGCAACACATCAGTGAAAGTCGCATCAAAATCCATAAACGGAATTTTACGTGATTAAACATCGCAGTATAGAAATAATGTTCCACTGCTCGGCTCCTATGGACAATAGCGTGATAGTATATGTACCAGCAAAATTGTCGCTTTTTACGCAACACACCAGCGAAAGTCCCATCAAAATCCATCCACGGGATTTTAAATGATGCCCGGACAGACAGACAGACAAACAGACAGACAGACCGACAGACAGACAGACAATAATTCAAAAAAAAAATGTTTTGGTTTCTGTGTCCATAGTATAGTACGTCCCAATCGAAATTTTAGAAAAATAATTAATGTACAGACAAAGTGCACTTTGAGTTTTATTAATAGTACTTATCGAGAAGTATTTATACATATATTTGGTTTCAAATTATTGCAGGATTTACATTATTTAACAATATAAATTATAATAAACTAAACATTTACAATTTTATTGAGTCTTGTAGAATGATAATAATATAGATTTAATTGTGTACTGTTTTGTAAGTAAATTGAAATATTATTATTATATAATTTATATGTTTTATTTGTCATTTTAAATTATGCTTATGACGCAACATGCTTTACTATACATACAGCGAAATAGTAAAGCGTAGTATGAACTGCTCTTTATGCAGTCTATATCATTATTTGTTATAACACATATGTAACCATTATGTTTGTTCATTATTATTGCAATATAAAGAGTCCTGTAAAGTGTCAGTAAAACAGTTTAACGAGTATTTTTGTTTATTTAGCACTTATAACATCAGATATGCTAACTAGCTAAATCTATAGGTACGGAGCGCATTAAAGATTTGCGCACTGAACATTTACGACCATTCTGCACCTACTAAACTAAACTAGAAATATGGGATGTATTTAACAGCACTTTAAAGAACTGGGCAAGTGCGAGTTGGACTCCAACACTTGGGGTCCCGTACTTTAAAAGGAAACGTATAAATTTTAGATATAAACGTATGGATTTAGATTGATTGAAAATAAAAAAAAAGTTTTTTTTTCACTGGTATTTTTTTTATGTGATAGAAAATTTCGATGCGATCTATAAACGAATGAAGGCACGGCGACACAGCTGACGGGCACGACTAGCGCGATATCGCTCCACGCAGTCAGTTAACTTGGAACGCTAAAATTACTCAGATACAGAATATCATGGTTCATTTGTTATTTATTTTTTGTTTTTTTCTCGTAATAACCTATGCAGGGTCTATCAGTGTCATCAGTAGATCACGCGGTTTGAAGGAATTACACGAATTCGTTTACAGCCTGTAATATTCCTTTTTCGTGACGTAGGAAAGCTCTATGGTATTATACTGGCGTAGACAAAGAATTGGTTTCTTTGTCTATGGTAACCCCTCCTATAGCGTGACGTCATCAATAGAAAAACTTTAAAAATATATTAAAAAATGTAATGTAATGTCTGCCGTGTAGAAAAAAACAAAAACTAAAAAGAGTAAAATAATTACCAAGATATAAAATTAACAGTTTCAGAAGTCGGTGGCTTTTATTTGTTTCAGTGTAGAATTGCACCGACTTCTGAAACTGTTAATTTTATATCTTGGTAATTATTTTAATCTTTTTAGTTTTTGTTTTGAAGTCGGTTTTTACTTTTATTTAAAGTTATTTATTATATACGTTTTAGTGCCATAAATTACACGGTTTAAGACTACAAATTTAAATGACACGATTGCGTAATCTTTCCTACAATTAAGTAGTTTTCTTTAAGAATTAATGTATAATTATCATGACGGCTCCTTACAAACACATACAAACTTCTTTGTTCTTGGCTAATGTTTCTGTGATCACAGTTAAAACAGAGATTGAAAGTCCTTATCAAAACTTTTGCATAAGGGAACCACAAACGAAAACGTCATCTAAGTATATTTTTTTTTTGTTTTTGTTGTTTATTTCAAAAAGCGCTGAATCTATTTCGATAAGATTTATATGGGACCACCTCTGAAGTATGATCTACCAAACAAAAAAAAAATCATCAAAATCCATTCATAATTGGAGGAGATATCGCGTAACAAACATACAAAAAACATTCAGACGAATTGAGAACCTCCTCCTTTTTGAAGTTGGTTAACAAAAATATTCAAATTAGTTTTTTTAAATACTTAGCCTAATCTTTAAGAAAAAAATACAAAAAAAAAATATATTTACATACAGAATTGCACTAAGTCAAATTAAACTTCATAGTAATAATGTTTATTTACGTGTTAGCAACTTATTGTTAAGTGATAATTACGTACTTACTCACGTGTCAAACTTACAACCGTGTGTACAGCGTGTAAAGAAAAGTTATTAGTAATAACAGGTAAGAAGGTTGTAATGGCGCCCTGACAGTGGCGTACCTAGGGTGGGGCATGTAGGGCTCGTGCCCTGGCCGCCAATAAAAGGGGGGCGCAAAAAAAGCCCTGCTAGATTTTTTACTGGTTTATTTTTGTATTTAGATTTAGATAATTTAAGAAACGGCGTAACTTTGATGTTCGTTCTAGGCGCCCTTTTCCATTAATACACCTATGAGTCCTGAAGAGTAGTTCTTAAAAATAAATGATTTATGAATACTTAGTTTTTTTTTCATTTTTTTATATAATTCTTAAATCACTGTATAAAATCTCAAACGTACCTATTGTAATACACTGTACTTGTAACAGTCTGTATTTGTAACATTCTGTATTTGTAACATCCTGTATTTATAACACCCTGTATTTGTAACATCTACAGGTTGAAATTGTAAACACTCGACAAACCGAAATGGGAGATTGTACTCATCACTATGAACAACTTTTACTATGGGAATAAACCGGAAATCGCGAAAAAAAAAACAGATGTTCCCTACATTTATGTTCGCATAACTCGTCAAAATGTAGGGAACAGCTGATTTTCAGTTTTTTTTTTCGCGATTTCCGGTTTATTCCCATAGTAAAAGTTGTTCATAGTGATGAGTACAATCTCCCATTTCGGTTTGTCGAGTGTTTACAATTTCACTCTGTATACAGGGTGTAAACGAATTCGTGTAATTCCTTCAAACTGCGTGTTCTACTGGTGACACTGATTGACCCTGCATAGGTTTTTTTCAGAATCAACAAAAAAAAGTTTTCAAAAAATGAACCATGGTACCTATTCTGTATCTGAGTAATTTTAGCGTCCCAAGTTAACTGACTGCGTGGAGCAATATCGCGCTAGTCGTGCACATCAGTTGTGTCGCCGTGCCTTCATTAATTTATGCATGACATCGAAATTTTCTTTCGTATAAAAAAAAATTTTGGAAAAAAAAACTTTTTTTTTATTTTTAATCAATCTAAATCCCGTGCGGGGTTAATCTATACCAGGGGTTCCCAACCTATTACCCTATGCGCCTCCCTAAAGTTTACGCTAAAATACTACGCCCCCCTTATCCCAACTCAACTACAATGGACAAAAAAACAAATGATGAAAACTTTAATGGAATTTATTAATCGTGTACAAAGTATAATAATGACCATTAGTGAGAATATTGGGCCTGCACTTTATTTACAATTTTATCAATTAAAAAAAAAATATTTTTATCAATTAAAAAGCGCGCGAAGTTATGATTTTTTTTAAGCCGCTCGTCGCGCCCCCCTTTGGATCACCCTACGCCCCCGCCGATCATGGGTTCCCACTGGTTGGGAACCCATGATCTATACCATTAATAGATCATATGGTTTGAAGGAATTACACGAATTCGTTAACACCCTGTTTAAATGACTCGAGAAATAAATGAATAACTCTAATTTATCTTTACTTGAGTAATAAAGTGTCTTATTTAAATTTGGCAATACAACATGTCAATAAAGTTTAGGCAGAAATTAATAAACTTATTTGACGTTTTAAGAGAGTTGAATGTTTTGTTGTGAGTTGAGAGCCATACGTTGGAGAAGTAAACAACTGACAGGAAAAAGTAACTTATTACATAAATAATATTCGGAAAGTTATGTAGAGGGAAAATTGGATAACTTGTTTTTATTTTATTTTATTACTTACGGTAACAGTTAGCGATTGGAAAATTATCCTAAATGATGAAAACGATAACATAAAAATTGTTGTTACAAGTAAAGTTATGAAAATAAATTTTAAAAAACCAGTAAAACGCGATTTTCTCGGAACTTTGAATTTGTCAGTCATTTAGTTCTCCTCTTACGCCCACGATATTTGTAACAGCCCTGTATTTGTAACTTAAGGTGCTAATAACCATTTAACAATAACAAATATTTATGTGTTCGGCAGTTGCCTACACTTCCGTTCTAACGTTCCGTTCCGTTTATTAGGCAGTTGTCCCACCGTCGGCGAGGAAGCGACTAACTATCGGCTATTTTCTCGCTCAAGAAACATAATAGATACAATACATTCCAAACAAAAGAGATTTATATATTAATAGTTGATCGCTGACTGTTCACACTGTCGGCGAGGACTCGCTCCACTAGTTTGTCGCTGAGCGACAAGAGCTATCAAAGATAATACTTGCTCAGCGATGCTCGCTTGGCGGTCAGAACCCACGCCGAGAGACCAACCAGCGGTCATTTGCGACGGGCGATTACCGTAGTTCCGATAGTTACCGTTACCGTAGTACCGTAGTTCCGATAGTTTTGTCACTGGGCTATAAAGGCCAGTGACAAAACTATCGGAACTACGGCGTTATTATTCTAAGGGAACTACACACACACTCGCTCCTCGCTGCTCGCCAACTCGTTTCTAGTTTCTAGCTCTACTCGCTTCTTGCTCATCGTTGGCGATGGGACAAATGCCTTATAGAGATGATAATTATAATGCATACAGGTTGTTACAACTGCTAATCAATGTAAAGGTCGCACTGTGTTATATACAGGGTGTTAATGAATTCGTGTAATTCCTTCAAACCAAGTGATCTACTGGTGACACAGATTAACCCTAAATGGGAATTTTCGAAAATAAACCAAAAAAAAAGTTGGTTTCAATTTCTGAGTATTTTTAGAGCCTATCTGACTGCAAAGAGCGATGTTGCGTTAGTCGTTCCTGCCAGTCGTGTTACCGTACTTTTATTAATTTATGCGTGGCATCGAAATGTTCACAGATATAAAATTATATTTTTGCAAAAAAAAGAACGTATTTTTTTACTGAATCCTTATTAGGTGGTTTAGATATGATCGATAACAAAGCCGCATGAAAAAAAAGAACTTTTTTTTTTTTTATCTAGCTAAATCTTGTGCGGGGCCTGTCTACATCAGTAGTAGATCATGTGGTTTTAAGGAATTACACGAATTCGTTAACAGCCTGTATTTATGATATTATTGTTTAAGGTTTTTTTTTAAGGTTTAATTGCCTTCAAGCTGCATTTGTCAGTTGCATAGTTTACAGTTTTGACTAGATGTGGCAGTGCACTTGCAGTTATAATTACGAATATCAAACGAAATAATGTTTTACCAAGCGCGGCGTTATTAGTCCCCCTAAACATTAGTTTTCGTAAACAAAAACTGACGGACGGTTGTGTTTCGTTTGCGTTTGGCTACAGTTTTGTACACGAGTCATCTGATACAGTGCGGGGTACTTCTGGACACGGCGCGTATTGTCAGGAAGTTTCTCTCTCTCTGAAGCCCTGACAACCGGTAGCTTGGACACTGTTCCCGATGCCGGTGGGATACTATATTTTTATATTTTAAAATGTATTTTTTAGAGAAATATATACAGGGTGTAAACGAATTCGTGTAATTGCTTAAAACTACATGATCTACTACTGTTGTAGATAGGCCCCGCACGGGATTTAGATAGATTAAAAATAAAAGTCTTTTTTTTTCATGCGGTAGCGGTAATTGATCATATCTAAACCACCTAATAAGAATCAGTAAAAAATAAGAAAACAACTTTTGCAAAAATATTTTTTTCTTCCAGTGAACATTTCGATGCCATGCATAAATTAATGAAAGCACGGCTACTTGTAATATTTATTCTGTGGCACGGCGACACGGCTGGCGGGTACGACTAATGCAATATCGTTCTTTGCAGTCAGTTAACTCGGGGCTCTAAAATAACTCAGAAATGGAAAACTATTTTTTTTGTTTTTTTTTTCATTTTATTTTCAGAAATACCCATTTAGGGTTAATTTGTGTCATCAGTAGATCACGCGGTTTGAAGGAATTACACGAATTCGTTAACACTCTGTAAATGTATTTAATAAGTTATGTTAAATAAATAAACGGAATACTTAGTATCTCATAAAAATCATGAATTTCATGTTATTTCTAATCTATTCACTATCAATGCGTTTTGATAAAATCGTTTCACCTCAAAGTGAGTCAGTGCTGTAATCTCAATAGTCCTTCAATATTTTACAACTGTTAAGACATTACGATTTAGTTACACGTTGGGTTGGTTCACGTAACTATGACATAAATACACTCGGAAATATATTTTTAAATACATATTGTTTCAAACTTGTGTTTCTGCTGTATCGTGCGTTTAAGGTAAGTACCCTGTCGTACGCATCGGACGTGTCGTGTCAAACGGTTTTTTTTTTCTATTGGACTACTTGCAGACGTTCCTTGCGTTTTTACGTAACTGGGCAGTTATTGGCGAGACCTGTAGGGTCTCCAGCGAAAGATCAGTGAAGTGTAGTGCGTCCGCTGCATTCGCAGCATTTGGAATGCAGACGAGAGCATGCGCAAGATGAGGAATCGGATTTTTGACTTTGTCATTCGGTAATCCGAATGACCTCATCGGCACGCGCATGTTTGCCAACGATCCAATCGCGTAAATAAGTGAATGCTTTTGTATAATTAGCCATACAAAAAGTCAGTACTGCCTGACGTCCCACTTTTGGTGAGACATCCCGTTCTTCAGAGCTTTCAGGCCGCATCTCGCCAGCCGCCTGAGCGGGTCGCCGAAAACCCCGCTCTTTCATCTAAGTAGTTAATCTTGCCGCAGTAATATAGTCCCGCTTATTTTTGATTTAAGTCCACGACGATTCTGCCAACACTACAAAGAATTACTACCAAACTGAATTTCGACAAATCTTTCTACGACAAGATTCTACTTCGTCACTTTCTGTATTCTGAGTTCGTCACTATGGAACTTCGACATTACGCTACTCTGACAATTATGGAACTTCGACACCTAATTTGGGGCACCCCGACACGGATAGGTTAGGTTCGAAGGGGAAGACGGGGGCTAGAGTGAGCGAGCAAAGCGAGCGAACGAAGCCCCCGTCATCTCCTTCGTGTTAGGTTACTTTAAACCCCAGTGTCGAAGTTCCATAATTGTCGGAGTTCCGTAGTGTCGAAGTAAATTCTTGTCTTATAATGATTTGTCGAAATTCAGTTTGGTAGTCGGACCTTAACAGACACAGGTGTCAAACGCACCCACGATATAGGAGAAATTCTAGTGTGGGGCAACGGGTAACTAGTAAATATTCCTAAATACGTAGAGCATCCTGAGCAGTCAGCCGCACTATCAACCTTGATAACTGGCAAATCTTTTGACCACGAGAGAAGACAAGAACTATATTAGTGTTGTATTTCAACAGGTCACGTCTCCCAGTGATTCACGATGGTCCCCCGTCCAGTGCCGGAGTCACCGACACCCCCCCTCATCCCTCAATACTTCGCGGGGAGGGAGGTGTTCATAACTGGAGCCAGCGGATTCATGGGCAAGGTACGTCTTTCGCTACCTAAGTATCTAACTGTCACATCACAGGAGTGCGATTCACTAAGGCAAAACATCTTTACAACCAAGAAATCGTCGTTGAAACATCTGATGAAAACATTTCGGTATTCTTTAGTTAAAACTGCGCGATCGTAGCGCCTCAACGATGTCGACGGCGCGACATAGAACTAAAATATGGTTCCGTTCATGTTCGGCAGATCGTCGACGAGCATAGGTACCTATCTTAGCGAATACGGTTTTTATTAACGTTGTTTTTAAAAGCGATATTTACGATGAAACATCAGTGAACTCGTCGTTGTTTACATCTATGATGAGTCTGTTAGTGAATCGCATTGCAGGTCACTCATATTTTATTTAAATAAACTAGCTGTGAAGTTGGAAAACAATATTATGTCACAACAACTAAACAATGTAGCTACGTAAGGTATATGTACTACATTTATTATAATAATAGACAAAAGTGGTCCACCAGGGCACTAATATCTTTTGAACCATTTCTTCAAGTAGAGTTTTCGCTCAATTTGATTAACCGTTAATGTTCATAAAACCGTAGTAATACTATGTTGAATCCCCACTGGAACCAAACATGTTGCTTATTTCCATAGATTTCCTTGCTAAAATGCATTATAGAATATGTAACGAAATCTTATCGCGATTCAAAAGTGACTACAACGCCATCTAGTTACAATCGGCGAACGAAGACGATACATTTCACGTAAAGGTACGACCGCACTAGGCGGAACTGCACCGCAGCGGAACTGAGCGTCACGACGCGTAATTTTTTGGTTAGCCACACTTGAACTGCAGCGGCGCTACAAAAATATATATTTAGTAGCTAGGCAACCTCTGAGCAAGATGAACGACGAAATGGATAATAATATTATTATTATTTCCTTGTTGTGCGAGGAAGAGGAAAGGATCGAGCAAGAACAGGCAAGAAAAAAGCAAAGAATATGGCTACATGACATATCAAACTCGCGATATGAAGAAGGCGAGTATTTTACGCTTTTGCCACGACTTAAGAAGGATCCAATAAGATTCCATACTTATTTTAGAATGTCTCAATACAAATTCGATGAGTTATTACAAATTATGCAGCCGCATATACAAAGGATGGACACACTATTCCGAAAAGCGATAGGAGTGGAATGAAGTTTGTCGAACCGCACTCCGCGGCAGCGGAACTACACGTCGCGACAGGTTGCGACACTTTTGGTCAGTTGCTCAACTTTGCCGCGCAGTTCAGTTGCAATGCAGTTCCGTTGTCGCATAGTGCGTGTTGTCTCATATAATTTCATATAAAGAATATTTTGACGCGTCGTGTCGCTCAGTTCCGCTGCGGTGCAGTTCCGCCTAGTGCGGTCCTACCTTAATGCTGCAGTGCGGTCTCTAAAATGTTTTCGTTTGAGGTCTTGAATTCTGAATTAAATCGCGACATCAATTCAATTTTAGAAACTACTCTCCAAGCCTCACCTTTAGTAGTTTAGGCTGTATGAGAATCATACATTACGAGATATTTTTTTCAATTTTAAAATCGCTCGGTACCTATATTTATTTATTGCACAATGTAGTTTACAGACAAATAAAAAAGTTATTCCAAACATACATAGACACTGTAGGAGCGATTACGCACTGCATCCGATCCGAATCCGTGAAAATACGGATATAAAAAACTCGGACCGAATTCGGATATCGCTTTACGCACTGCATCCGATCCGAATCCGTGAAAATACCGATCTAGAGTAAAAATCTCGGACCGAATTCGGATGTTGCTTACGCACTATTCCGATCTCTGATTCAAATTCAAACAATTCAGGGGCCATCTATGGCATATCCGTTTGGCTTTGGCGTCTGATTTGAATCCGAGGTAATGCGAAAGCGTTCATATAAACAGTAGTCAATTGTTCTTCCGAATTAGAAACTCACGGATGACGGATAGAAATCGGATGACGGATGCCGGTTGTAGTGCGTAAACTACCATACAAATAGTTCTATGGCTGCTTCGGAACGTATTTTCACGGATTCGGATCGGATGCAGTGCGTAAAGCAATAACCGAATTCGGTCCGAGTTTTTTTTATCCGTATTTTCACGGATTCGGATGCAGTGCGTAATCGCTCTATGGGTGTTGCAAGCCATACAATAATAGTAATAATACGTTATTCAATTACTAGGAAACATTATAATAAGGTTATAATGGCGATTACATTAATATTCTATTATAGGTCAATTATTTTATTCATACGGACATATTTATTACATGTTTGTTTTATCATTCTTTATAGGTAGATATTTTTACAATTTATATTCCATTTTTAGGGTTCCGTACCCAAAGGGTAAAACGGGACCCTTTTACTAAGGCTCCGCTGTCCGTCTGTCTGTCCGTCTGTCACCAGGCTGTATCTCATGAACCGTGATAGTTAGACAGTTGAAATTTTCACAGATGATGTATTTCTGTTGCCGCTATAACGACAAATACTAAAAAAACAGAATAAAAAAATAAACTTTAAAAAAAAGTAAAAACCGACTTCAAAGAAAAACTAAAAGGAGTAAAATAATTACCATAATATAAAATTAACAGTTTCAGAAGTCGGTGACTTCTATTTGTTTCAGTGTAGAGTTGCACCGACTTCTGAAACTGTTAATTTTATATTATGGTAAGTAATTATTTTACTCCTTTTAGTTTTTCTTTGAAGTCGGTTTTTACTTTTTTTTAAAGTTTATTTTTCATTAAATACTTTTTAGTGTCATAAATTTAACCCCCTCCTCTTCATAACCCTTCTTTTTAGCCTTGACGTAGTCGGGCATAAAAAGCCCTTTCAAATGATACCTTACACGATTGAAAACATTCCAAAGGGGGGGGGGGGGGGGGACACGCACCCCCTCCTCTTTTCCAGTAGTCAGTTCCCAACAACAAATATAAACAAAGCAATATTAGTAATTTGAGAATTTTGCTTTCATCCGATGAGGAGTTCCGTTCCATATCTCTGAAGTTCATGATCTAATCGTAACAAAATTTATATGGGACCAATCGGGAAGTATACCCTTTCGAACAAAGAAAGAATTTTTCAAATCGGTTTATAAATGACGGAGATATGAGGTAACACACATAAAAAATAAAAAAATAAAAAAAAATAAAAAAATACAACCGAATTGAGAACCTCCTCCTTTTTGAAGTCGGTTAAAAATAAATATTTAAGGGGGCTCCCATACAACAAACGTGATTTTTTTGCTCGTTTTTGCTCGATATTGATAACGGCAACAGTTAGACGCTTGAAATATTCACAGAATATTTAGTTATATATTCACTTTAAAAATAAATAGTTAAATTAAAACAAAACAAATATTTAAGGGCTCCCATACAACAGACATAATTTTTTTGCCGTTTTTATGGATTATGGTACGGAAACCTTCGTGCGCGAGTCCGACGCGCACTTGGCCGGTTTTTTTTATTAATTTTCTTTTTCGCTCTTGGTCCTTGACGCACCTGATGATAAGCGCAAACAGGGTCTAAGATGAAGCATACGAATACAAGTAACAGAGATATAGAGAGACTCCCCTATACCCCTCTGGCTCTCACATACACACTAGGGTTGTAACGGAGCTTCGCCTCCGCCTCCGTTACTGCGGAAGTTCCGCAAGAAATCGTACCTTCGCATCCGCCTCCGTAAAATTTTTGCGGAGTTTTAACGGAGGTTTATTTATGTCGTAAAACACCGACAAACAAAAAAAAATATGCGCCACACGCCGCAAAACTGTTGTTTGTAAAGTATAATTTGCCTCTTCTTAATTTTGATTACTTACTAGAAGGTAATATTTATATGTTTATTTAAGTGTACTATGAATGTACGTATTTGAAAAAAACATTTTTGACTTTCAACAAACCATAAATTACTATTTTTCCATATCCACTTTCACCTCCGCCTCCGTTAACCTCCGCCTCCGCCTCCGTGGAGGCGAAACTCGTCGCCTCCGCGTCCGCGTCCGCCTCCGCTAAGGAGGCCTCCGTTACAACCCTAATACACACGACGGAACACAGTAAACTGCTTGGCGCCGGACTTTAATGTGTCGGTGGTAGCTAGCCAGGCAGACCGTATAGATCATACCACTATGCGTGCTGTGTGGTGTAATGTTACAACACGCGTCTATTACCAGGGTACGGTGAGGAAGTTTTATATTCTAGCCTGTCCACACACTTTTGCCCGCAGCTTCGCTTGCGTGAAATTTTGAACCCGTTAAGTGACGACTTTCCATAGAAACTTTCATCCCCTATTTAACTCCCTTAGGGGTTGAATTTCGAAAAATCCTTCCTTATTTCTTGTCTACATTATAAAGGGAACCTCTGTGCAAAATTTCAGCTTTCTAGGTCCAAGGGTTTGGACTGGGCGTTGATGAGTCAGTCAGTCAGTCAGGACTTTTCTTTTTATTTACGTATACAGGGTTAATTGAAAAACACCGACAACCTCTTAAGGGGTCATTGTACTCATCATTATGAACAACATTTACTATGGGACCAAATCTGAAATCGCGTAAAAAAAACAGCTGTTCCCTACATTTATGTTCGCTTAGCTCGTCAAAATGTAGGGAACAGCTGATTTTTTTGTGTGTGGCCCCATAGGAGGTTGTCGGTGTTTTTCAATTAACCCTGTATACCTATAGATAACATTTATTCTCTGACAACATGCGCTTTAGTTTTACTTTAAATAATTATGTTTATATATACAAGGTTAGTTTTAGTATATGCGAAACCTGAAACTAGTTTGTTCAGAATCACTAGGAGAATCGATTGACATATTTTTTACACCACATTTTTTTTTGTCTTTTTTTTTCATAAATTTCAATTTTGTTTCAGTAGCTACCCATAACAATTGACGGGAATAGACACCTTGAGGCTTGAAATGGTCCGCTCGATCAGTTTCCGTGTATTAGACAACCCCTGCATAGCACATCTCAGGCATTTCACACTTTTTTAGCGAACTTAACGCAACATAAACTAAGGTGTAACTTCGAGATTTACTAAAAAAAAACACATATTCAGGCAGTTCTGATGAAAATCTTGTTGGGGTGTCTCGGTTTTCGCATAAAGTAAAAATAACGTTGTATATTAAACATAATTCTTTATTTTTTTCTATGAATGATTCATAGAAAAAAATAAAGACTTCTTCCGAAGAAAATCGCTAAATCCACAACTTTGTATAAAAACAATTGTGACAATAACACTGAAGTGACATATTTACGAATTACCGTTTTTTTTGACGTTTGACGTTGAATAACTTTGTTTTGCGGAAGTGGGATCTATGGGGACTTTTGACCTTGTTTTTTGTTATTCAACGTCTGTACCAATGTTCAGCTCTATGTGAATTATTCTGAAGTAAAATGTTTTTTTTTTTATTGAACTGATAGGCTTATTATGTTACACGTTGTATACAACTTTATTTTTAGTATATCGGGTGTAAAAAGACCCTTAATGATAACGAAAACCACGTATTCTACCCATCATTGGGATCATTTTTTTCGAACAAACCATACCTAGGAAATCATTGGTTTTAGGGATGGGCCGAATATTCGTTTTATATTCGTTATTCGGCATATTCGGTAGGTTTACCGAATATTCGTATTCGGCCGAATATTCGGCTAAATCACTGAACGTTCGGCAAAGTATTTTTACTGTTTTGTAATTGTAATTTACATGTTTTTGTCGGCACTATACTTTTATTTCCAATAACAGCAGATAAAAAGATGGTTATTAAAAACCAAACAAAGTATGTAGCTATTTTGGGATTAAGCTACAGTGAACTCTTTATAATAAAATAATATGTGCTATTATAATCAGGTCTATAACTTAAGTAATGTAAGAAAGAATTGCATGATTAAATTACAACATTTCAGCAGATATGATAATCATATTTCTAGTTTCTACGAGTGGCAAAAATTATTTATTGAAAATAAACAGTTATTGTCTTATAAACTTTAAAGTTTAAACGTTAAAAGTATTAAACCAATATAGTTTTTTTAAGAGAAAGAATTAATTGCATTTTTATAGGTATTCATTTGAGAGATCAATCAATTACACAAACAGAGTTACTCAATTACCTATATTAGTGACATACTAAGACAAATATGAGATCTTTATAAGAGACCAAATCGAATATAATAATACAGGAACATAACCTTAAGAATTCACATTTTTATTAACTTTTTATTTAAGTTACATGAAGGTAAATTTTCTTAAAACGCCCATCCGCGCGCTTTTCGTAAACGCATTCAGACTTGTATTGTTTACTTTAGGGAATCAATTATGCCGAATATTCGGTTCGGTAAAAGTTTTACCGAATATTCGGCCGAATGTTCGTATTCGGTGAAAGGACAATGGGCGTTCTGGCCCATCAGCGGCCATCAATGAAACTAGTATCATTTGAAAGGCGAGTGCTTTTAGAACAAATATTGTTCAAGGAGTACGGTTAAATATCATTTGGAAAAAAGATACAGGCAAAATACTATTTTAATGAATTATCATATTTTTTTCATGCTGCAATTTTTGTTATAATGATAAAACATACGAAAAATCATTGCATTTTGTTTACTTTATCGACGTGTGCATCAATAAATAATGTTAATAAAATATTAGGCTTAAATGTAAATGTAAAATACTTATTTGTCATAACCTTAGCGGTAAGGGTCACTGCAGATACGATACTTTTAGCATCGGCGATCGACGATTTAATCGCTTTTTGGTCGCTGAATGCCGCGACTGAACACTTCACTCCGCACAAAAACGAGTCTCCTAAACGCGATGCAAACGCAAAATCGCCGATCGCTGATGCTAAAAGAATCTTCTCTGTTGTGGCCCTAAGCGCACTCCGGGTTGCTGCGCCCACATAAGATGGGCAAGAAACCAAGAGGAAGAAATTCTTTTGCCAGCTGCTTTTTTAAATAAATTAATCGGTGATGATGATTAAAGCCCAATCATTAATGTAGTTATTAAGTTAATCACTATATTGCATTATTGTAATCTGGTATACATGTTTTCATTTCAATAAATCAACGTATTCTTAAACCTTCAGGTTTATTTAACCTATCATTATCTTATACTTATTTGTATATTACGTATATAATAACATAATCATATCATTATTATATGCTTAAATTCATTATTATATCAATGTAACATCATCACGAGGTGTAAAAAATATTGTATTAAACATACAAACTGTGACAATTCCTTTAAATGATTTAATTCGATATTTTTTTAAATATAATCCGCCTGTGATAACTTTTTATCCAAGGAAGTTACAGAAACAATCTTTTGTAGTCTTATTGTATACGTAATTACCTACTAGAAAGTAAATAGTACAGAAGTGGCCGCCGATGGGACAAGCTCCATACAATTTTGCCCATTGTCCTTTATGTTCGGCCCATCTCTAATTGGTTTTGGAGATATTGAAGGTCAAAGTACACATTTTTTTTTAGTTTTTTCCAAAAACGATTTCCAAGTCATAATACTAAACTTTCTTCCATACAAACATTATCAAAAATTTCAATTTTTCCTAACAAATTACGCATTTCAAGTTACAAAAACGCAATGAATATCAAACGCACACGACCGCCTTGGCTCGGCTGTGTGGCCGCTGCACGCATGCAAACGCGCGGCATCGCCAAAACCATAATTTGCGCGCTACAAAAAAAGCGTTTTTTTCATGCCTAAAAATAAAAGTCGTTTCCCAGCAATTATTTTTGGTCAATGTAATTTAGTTTGATGTACAGAGTGCGTAGATTTCGGCTATGTGATAGGTCTTTTTACACCCTGTATACAAAAACCGAGACACCCCAACAAGATTTTCATCAGAACTGCCTGAATATGTGTTTTTTTTTAATAATGAATGTGTCGTGTTAAGTTCCCTAGTAAAGTGTGAAATGCCTGAGATGTGCTATGCAGGGGTTGTCTAATACACGGAAACTGACCGAGCGGACCATCTCAAGCCTCAAGGTGTCTATTCCCGTCAACTGTTATGCGTAGAAACCTATAGAAAGATAATAGAAATTTATGAAAAAAAAAGGAAAAATATTATGTGGTGTAAAAACTATGTCAATCGATTCTCCTGGTGATTCTGAACATATTAGTTTCAGGTTTAGTGTATACCAAAAATAAACTTGTATACAGGGTTGCTGGTTCGTTACAATTTTCGGAATTTTGAGCAGGATTTTGAAAAAAAAACAATTATTGTGAAAAAGAAATCAATCAATCTCTCGTTGGATAGCTTTAAAGTCCTAAAACCTTCCGGGAGAAATTACCTAAATTAAGATGAAAACCGCATCAAAATCCGTTGCGTAGTTTAAAAGATCTAACTGTACAGACGGCGGGAGCGGGAACCAACTTTGTTAACTATGTACATAAGTAGAGATTAAGTTGGTATTCTTATTTATTAAGTTATTATTATTAAATGAACCGCGGCGCGGCGGCGCCTACAGACTGTTTATAATAGGTAAGTACTGACGAAAAGTAGAAATAAATTAAAAACATTCCAAAAATAAAATACAATACAAAGAGCTAATTTTAAAACTGAGATTCGAGTGCAGAAGCAGAACACGTAGGGCCACCGATCTGTCACTACAGGAGCCCAATTCTCCTAAAATAAATTGTTGCCAAACGCAATCGAACCACAACTGTCAGTCAGTTTTTGTTTTCGAAAACTTTCAAAATGATTGATTTTGTTTTTTGTGTCAAACAATTCGACAGCTTTTGAAATTGAGAACTGTCTGAATGAACGGTTCGGCCTTGGTTCGGTTGTGATTTATCAAGATTTATTTTAGGAGAATTAGGCCCCTGCACTCTGATACGTAGATTTCTGACGAATTCTCTGTGATGATATTGTTAGGAAACATCTGCTCAGTCCCTATTGCAAGTAGCGTGATAATACATATTGCACGTATTAAGTTTAAACGTAGATAATATTAATACATATCCGTTGATATGCTAATACATCGCAGTATGTGGAAATACTTAATGTTCTGCTGCTCGGCTCCTATGAGAAATAGCATGATGGTAGATTATGGTACCAGCAAAAGCGTAGCTCTCTAACTCTATGTAACACATCAGCGAATGTCCCATCAAAATCAGCCCAAAATCCCATGATCAGATTTTGATGGGCACATACTTGTAGTATGCTACTTCTGCGTCCATAAGGTTGTATTTAAGAGCAAGTTGCTGATGGATAATCCTAAACCCTCCAGAATCGAGTGTTGCGCAGAGCCGCGGCTGCCCCGTGGTTCATGCGTAACGTCCAACTCCATCTCGATCTAAAAATGCCAACCATCAGGCAATACCTCAAACGCATTTCCAAGCGTTACTTCGACAATGCCCCCCGCCATCCGAACCCCCTAGTCGCCGCAGCGGCCGACTACAGTCCCTCTCTCATAAGTAAAGTTCGCCGTCCCAGGCACACACTTTTAGAACCCGACGACGAAATAACCCTCCTCCAGGAGGCGAGTAAATCGACCAGCACACTACACAACGTCCGCCGCCGTCCGGCATACCGTCCTCGCCGACGAGGCCCGTCGCGACGTCCCACCGCCGCCGGTCACGATCCACCGAGCTCTCCCGTCGTAGAGCCGCGAGTCTCTTCAGACTCCGCAGTCACACCGATAATTCAGCCCTCATCAAGCTGTCTCCCCCCCCTATGTCCACGCCAGCAACGCCCTAAGCCGAGGTCCGAGTCCCACTAGGGGTCGCCCTTAGTGCTGTTGTTGCAGGTAGTCATGATGTTAGTGTAGTACAAGTAGTTAGCTTAGGTTAAGTATTTTACTTCCCCCCCATTGGCTGGAGACCCTTCAGGTCTCGCCAATAACTGCCCGGTTACGTAGAAACCGTCCCTTAAGACGACCTACAGCAGTCCAATAGAAAAAAAAAAAAAAGGATAATCCTAGCTAGGTACCTAATTAAATACATTTCGCGTCGCAATTATACCTCCAGTTGTTCCCAGTATAAATAGTACAATCATAATGTTCCAGGTGCTGGTGGAACGTCTGCTGTGGACATGTCGGGACATCTCTCGGCTGCACTTGCTGCTGCGACGCAAGAAGGACGTCGCGCCGGAGAAGAGACTGGCTCAGCTGAAACAATCACAGGTGCTTTAAGCCTGTATTGATTAACAACCACGCATTTTTTTACTTTAGACGATCTTAAATTACATGTAAATGTTTGCATAACATTACATTGTAAGCAAATGTGTGGTCAGAAAATTAGGTCAAATGATGGACGGGAGAAACGCGTTGGTATTTGTCCCAGCACTCCCAACCGTAGTAAAACAATTATATCTACAGGGTGTTAACGAATTCGTGTAATTCCTTCAAACCGCGTGATCTACTGGTGACACAGAGTAACCCTAAATGGGAATTTTAGAAAAGCAACGAAAAAAAAAAATTCAAAAAAAATTTTTGTTGTTCTATTTCTGAGTCATTTAGAGCCTTGAGTTATCTGACTGCAAAGAGCGATATCGCGTTAGTCGTGCCTGCCAGCCGTGTCGCCGTGCTTTCATTAATTTATGTGTGGCATCGAAATGTTCGCACAAATAAAATATTTTTTTTGCAAATTAAAATGTTCTTATTTTTTTACTGAATCATTATTAGGTGGTTTAGATACAATCGGTAACAAAGCCGCATGAAAAAATTTTTTTTTTTTTTAATCAAACTTAATCTTGTGTTGGGCCTGTCTACATCAGTAGTAGATCATGTGGTTTTAAGGAATTACACGAATTCGTTAACACCCTGTACAGTTTCAAAAATCTATAAACGCCTGATAAAAATCTTATAGCATGATCGTTGTTGCGTCAAATCACTACACGTTGCCTTCAAAAGATGCGAAGGGGCTCCAGAGTGTCCGGGGGAATAAAAATTGCTCTTTTGACTGGTGTCTTAGTACGTGTACGTCTCGGGGAAAGTCTGCTGGATCGCCTCCCTCGCAACTCCTAGCTCTGAACTATTCATTTATATTTATTCAGGTGTTTATAATGATCACTTGTTTATACTTTCTGAGATCGTCATAATTGTTTATACCTCTCCAGGTGTTCATAATCATCACTTGTTTATACTTCTCAAGATGTTCATCATTGTTTACATCTCTCCGGGTGTTCATCATCATCGCTCTATATTTCCCCAGGTGTTCATCATTGTTTATACCTCTCCAGGTGTTCATGATGATCACTTATTTATATTTCCTCAAATGTTCATAATTGTTTATACCTCTCCAGGTGTTCATATTCATCGCTTGTTTCTACTCCTCAAGATGTTCATAATTTGTTTTTACTCGTCCAGGTGTTCGACGTGATCCGGCAGCATTGTCCTCAACAGCTGGACAAGCTGAGCGTGATGGCCGGTGACGTCACCAAACAGAGCTTCGGTCTGGACACGCACTGCATCAATCTGCTCAGTCAGGTTAGTAGTTTTGATGGGGGACGGTGTTAGGGGACTACTCTGCATTTTGATAACCAAGGACTGTGATTTAACTTTTTGTACTTTGATACAACTAATATTAGGCAGACGACTGGTGTTGCCAGATACGTTTTTCCAAATATCGGAAATTACACGAAAAAAAGCGGGATGATGACGAAAAAATCGGGACGTAGAAGAAACGTATAACAATGGTTAAAATCATGGGTGCGCTGGACGTACTGAAGTATCGTCACTCGTGGAGGCTGTTTTCATGCACCCTCATCCAACATGTAGATTAAACGAGTTTAAACGCCACGTACACACTACACATCTCCACGTCACAGTGCGGTAACGCGGCACGGTGCGTTGACGTAACGTGCAAATTAAGTTACCGTATCGTAACACGTTCCGCCTTTAGCCGCAAGCGCACACGTAGCGCTCCGCCCGCGCTCTCCACGCCCAAGAGTTAGTCGCCGTCCATGTGCTCCGATGCTTTAAAACCATACCTTACTGTTTCTCTTATTAAAATTCAGGATCTACGTGGTCAACGATAAATCTAACAATGATTCTGACGTGCATTTTTACGATACGGTAACGTAAATTTGCACGTTATGTCAACGCACCGTGCCGCGTTACCGCACCGTTCCACGTTGACGACGTCGTCACGTGGAGATGTGGACAGGCCCTTACTAGTGACGTGCCCTAGGTACCTACATCATCTGCCTAGCCTTTTCCCAACTATGTTGGGGTCGGCTTCCAGTCGAACCGGATGCAGCTGAATATCAGTATTTTACATGGAGCGACTGCCTATCAGACCTCCACAACCCAGTAACTGGGTAATACGATACTCTTGGTAAGACTGGTTGTCAGACTTTCTGGCTTCTGACCAACAGTAACGACTGTCAAAGATCTACAAATGACAGCCGGGACCAACGGCTTTACGTGCTTTCCGAGGCACGGAGGAAACTCGCTATGGTAAATGGTCACCCATCCACAGACCAACCTCGGCAAGCGTGGCTTAACCCGGAAGATCGGTCTGTGCGGCTGTAATTATTTAGCCACGAGCTCCTCCCTACAATAGAGCCCTAGGTACCTACAATGGTATAAAATTATCCCACCAAAAAATTTCATGTAACGTCTAGCGACTCTTTTGCCGTAAAATGGTCTGAGATCTCATAGCGAGCCAAGTCTGGCATTTAATAGTGTATTTTCAGACTTGTCAACTACACAACAATCGTTGCCCAATTTTCCTCTTTGATGAACGTGCATCTGTTTACATCATGACGGTAATCATAATCCCCATCCATTTATGTCCAGGTGTCGGTGGTGTTCCACTCGGCCGCTACGCTGAAGTTCGACGAGCCACTGTCGGCGGCGGTGGAGCAGAACGTTCGCTCTGTCATCACTCTCATGGATATTTGTGACCAGCTGCCTAATATTCAGGTAACTCTAACGTCAAGAGAATGAGCAGCCAAGGCTCGGAAACCGGTTTAATTTTCAAACCGGTTTATTAAAACCCGGTTTAATTTTCAAACCGGTTTAATTTTCAAACCGGTTTAATCAGATTCGATTTCATTTTCAAACCGGTTTAGTTTAAAACCGGTTTAATTTTCAAACCGTTAAGACCATAAATAAGCACATAAGGAACTCAATATTTTTGTTTCTTAATTGTTAACCAGAAAATATGTAGCGTTATTCTGAAATAAAGTTCACTTTACCATTCGCGTTTATTAACCGGCATATTTTCGTGAATTGAATGTCTCTGTAACTTGTTACTAACAGTTGCTAACGCAGGTCGACAGCTATCCGTCACGTTGATTCAACCCGGTTTAATTCTGTTATAAGACGAAATGATTATCGGTTTCGTTGTGAATGAAAACATTGTGCGAAACCGTTAAACACCTTACTAACCGATATTATTGCATCCGGTTCTGAGCCTTGTGGGCAGCAGCTTCGTACTGTATGCTACTCGTATTTACAACAAACGGCCATCACCAGTCCGTCTGACAAGCGTGCTGATTATGACTATGTTCTCTTACGATTGTTCGTTGTAACTAGTGTTGCCAGATCCGATATTCCAGATACCAGTACCCCAAGTGTGAGTCTCTTTACGTTACTACTGTAGTTGCGTCACGCCAAAAATGTATGAAAATTTAGGCAGCGCCTCTAGCGGCGAATAGCGTGACAAAAAATTTGTTTGACATATTTGGCGTGACGCAACTACAGGTTACGTAAAAAACACACACTTGGGGTACTGAACTTAGGGCTGATTTTTCAATCGTCAGATAACTTTTATCAGTTTGACGTTTTGACAGCTTTTGTATAGAAAATATGTCAAACCGTCAAATTTATTCCTTGGATAAAATTTATCTGACGATTGAAAAATCGGCCCTTAAACGAATAAAAAGCGGGATTAGGACGAAAAAATTGGCATCTAGTAGAAAAACCATCGACCAAAAACATTAGTATCCTATAATTGAAATAAGTATAACTTAGGCTTAGGCTAGGTTTAGGCTGGGCTTAGGCTAGGTTCAGGCTAGGCTCAGGCTAGGCTCAGGCTAGGCTCAGGCAAGGCTCAGGCTAGGCTCAGGCTAGGCTCAGGCTAGGCTCAGGCTAGGCTCAGGCTAGGCTCAGGCTAGGCTCAGGCTAGGCTCAGGCTAGGCTCAGGCTAGGCTCAGGCTAGGCTCAGGCAAGGCTCAGGCAAGGCTCAGGCTAGGCTCAGGCAAGGCTCAGGCAAGGCTCAGGCTAGGCTCAGGCTAGGCTCAGGCTAGGCTCAGGCTAGGCTCAGGCTAGGCTCAGGCTAGGCTCAGGCTAGGCTCAGGCTAGGCTCAGGCTAGGCTCAGGCTAGGCTCAGGCTAGGCTCAGGCTAGGCTCAGGCTAGGCTCAGACTAGGCTCAGGCTAGGCTCAAGCTAGGCTCATACTAGGCTCAGGCTAGGCGCAGGCTAGGCTCAGGCTAGGCTTAGGATAGGCTCAGGCTAGGCTCAGGCTAGGCTTAGGCTACTTATGTACTTTGGCGAAATAGCGGGATTTAAAGCGTCCCGCTCAGGTTGCAGCTGGATGGCGGGACGCGCCTTCAGAGGGCTCAAAAACGGGACATCCTGCCAATAGCGGGACATCTGGCTGTACTGGTTGTAGCGGTCATTGGGAGGCGCATGATCGACAGTGCACGTTTAAGGGCTGTTATAACAAACCGTATTCTCTTGCAGGTCCTGATCCACGTGTCGACGGCGTACAGTAACGCGGACCTCACCAACATAGAGGAGCGCGTGTACGCCGCGCCGGCGCAGCTGAACCACCTGCTGGCACTGGTTGACGCTGTGCCCAATGATGTGCTCGCAGAAATTACGCCCAAGTTAGCATTATGTTATGTATTAAACCCGAATTGCGGTTGCATCTAGGTTTAACCGGCAATAACTAACATCTTAAAACTAGGTCTAACTGTTTCAACGAATCATTTTGTTGAGGAATTTATTCTTTTTTTTTTATTTGACGACGTCTATGGTCTTGTTGTTCGAGTGTCGGACTGCTGATCACGAGGTCGTGGGTTCGATTCCCACCGGACACAAATATTTATGTGATGAACATAAGTGTTTGTGTTGCTCTGGGTGTTTCTTATGTGTTATAAGTATGTATTTACAAAAAAAAGTATATAAGTATTACATTCATTGTCTAGTACCCATAGTACAAGCACTACTTAGTTTGGGACTATATTATTATGGTGCTGTGTAAAAAATGTCCCAAATATTTACATATATTACTCATTTCCTAACAGGTTAATATCTCCGAAGCCGAACACATACACGTTCACGAAGGCGATGGCAGAGAGTGTGGTCGCAGACCGAGCGGCCAACGCTAAGTACGCTACGGCGATCTTCAGACCCACCATAGGTAAATTACTAATAATTATGTAGGATATTATTGAATAGAAAATTATGTTTATGAAAGGACAAATTAATTTTTAAAACGACGCTTAGTTTAAAATTCTGCCATCTAGCGTTGAGTAGTGATATTAATGCTACTTTTATTCGACGCTAGATAGAGCTGTTTTAAAGAATGTGATTTTTATAAAATTTGGAATGTAGTGACTGTAAATGAGTGGTTCTCGGCAAATAATGAGTCAGTATTGAACCGCGGTGGGTCTAAAAGTAACTTTCAGGAGGATACCATGGTCTGCTAATCGCTACATAAAACGATCAAAGCACGACCGTTCACTGTGATAGCGGAAGTGGGGGCGGCAGGGGCAGTCCGTCCCGGGCGGTACTTTTAGAGGGCAGCAAAGTTGCAAAAGAACCATATCACTTGATATTTTTGTCGCACCTACGATTTATATATTTTATTTGTAACCTGTACATACACAACAATGATGATTGTTCTTGTCGCAAAGTTCTTTAGAATTACTGTATAATTTAGTCTTTTAAATTGAAATACTTAATTAAGGGGGTGGCGAAATTTTACTCCGCTGCGGTCGCCTGAAACCCACGCTACGCCACTTGATAGTGGTTGCATGGTATTTACTGATCCTTGGGTGGCAAGAGTGGGCGTTTATGGACTAGTATGATACGAGGTCTACCTGCCTATCATTTTAAAATCACTCTTAAGTTTATCTTGAAAACGCCAAAATTGTCTTTTCAGTAATCTCGTCCCTCCAGCACCCGTTCCCCGGCTGGATAGAGAACCTGAACGGTCCGAGCGGCGCGATGGTGGGCGCCGGCAAGGGCGTGCTGCACGTGCTCAGCTGTGGAGCCGACAGGAGAGCTGACATGATACCCGTGGACATGTGTATAGATACACTGATCGCTGCGGCCTGGGAAACTGCCGTAGATGAGTTAGTATGAGATAGTGTGTTGGGTTTGTGCTGTGTTTGATTTGGGTTTGGGTACAGCTTTAGCATAATAACGCTTAGCAACCTGGGGTGCAGTGATTTAGTGCGTGACTTGCTGTTCAACGGGCCGTGTGTTCGATCTCAGCACGAGAAGAATACCTAATTTTTTTTTCTAATATTTAATCGTTCTAGTTTTGACATCAGTACCCCAAGTGTGAGTTTTTTTACGTTACTACTGTAGTTGCGTCACGCCAAAAATATATGAAAATGTAGGCAGAGCCTCTAGCGGCGAATAGCGTGACTAAAAATTTGTTTGACATTATTGGCGTGACGCAACTACAGTAGTAACGTAAAAAACTCACACTTGGAGTATTGAGATATGCGTCATTTTATCCTGTGAACATCACTCATCATCTGCCTAGCCTTTTCCCAACTATGTTGGGGTCGGCTTCCAGTCGAACCGGATGCAGCTGAATATCAGTATTTTACATGGAGCGACTGCCTATCAGACCTCCACAACCCAGTAACTGGGTAATACGATACTCTTGGTAAGACTGGTTGTCAGACTTTCTGGCTTCTGACCAACAGTAACGACTGTCAAAGATCTACAAATGACAGCCGGGACCAACGGCTTTACGTGATTTCCGAGGCACGGAGGAAACTCGCTATGGTAGATGGTCACCCATCCACAGACCAACCTCGGCAAGCGTGGCTTAACCCGGAAGATCGGTCTATGCGGCTGTAATTATTTAGCCATGAGCTCCTCCTCCTCAATCGATTCTATGCGCACTCACACAAATGCACAAATGTTGTATCATAAAAATATTTCTTTGCAATAAATCTTTTGCAATTTTTTTTAACCTTATATTTTGTTAACTTACGATCCGACCACAAGTTTTTTATTCTTGTTTGTTCTTAATCAAGCTAAATCCCGTGCGTTGTTAATCTATTTCAGTAATAGATCATGTGGCTGTGAACATCACTATGAATATGTATTAAAGTCTCAAGTACTGTAAATATTGACACAATAGATAAACAATGGCACTGACGAACCGGTTCGTCGGTCGGGCCGCTAGCGGTTAAATACATTAAAATATATTACGTGTAAGTTGTTTATTTAATCATCATTCAGCCGAACGACGTCCACTGCTGGACATCGGCATCCCCCAAGCATCGCCACATCCACCGGTCCTGTGCTCTATGTTGGGGAAGTTTGCCATAATCGCCACGCTTGTCAGGCGGGTTGTCGATCGCAGTATGATTGTTAAAGTACTCGGAGAACGCTGCTGACCATCCGAATAGTGAGTCCCTTAGTCGCCTTTTACGACACCCATGGGAAGAGATGGAGTAGTGATATTCTTTACGTCCGGCACCACACGGCACTTTGTTTAATAGACGATACTTAGTTTGCACATAACAATTTCAGACGATGATATTTTCTTGTTTCATACCAGAGTCTAATTTGTCAGTAGTCGGGTTTTAGTTTTGGTTTATCTGTTCCAGCTCTCGCGAAGCGCGCGTGTATAACTGCAGCTCGTACGAGCGTCCCACCACTTGGGGAGACTTCCGGAGTCGGATGCTGCGCGGAGTGCGGCGCGATCCCTTCGATGGCGTGCTCTGGTATCCCTTCGGCATGCTCAGTGAAAACGTGTAAGTATATTAAGGATCTTAGCTTACACTAACAGTCAGTTTCTTCATCAACAGCTAAAGTAATCAGTAAAAGTATTAACTTTAACTTGACCTTTAGCGATACTACGGCAAATGTGTTTCTTTATTCAAGTAACAGCTAAAGTTAAAGTCAAAGGAGCTGCCATAACACAAAACGTCGTAATTTCTCCAAAAAATCGTAGGGAGCTTTTTTTACAGATGGCATCACTGCAATTTTACTGTCAAGTAGTGCCAAATATCAAAGTGAAAGTTCTTTGTGACGTTACTTTGGTTGTTACTTTTGATGAAGAAACTGGTCGTTAGTAAGGTCTAACCTACAACTTGATAAAATTACGTTTACTTTAGCTTTCACAGAAGCTTATTGAGCAGTAAAGGTTAGAGGCAAAAGTAACAGTAAAAGCAACAGCTAAAAGTGTGAAGAAACTAATTTTACCGTTACTTTAACTTAGTCACGTTACTTTGGCTGTTACTTTTCATGAAGAAACTGGCCGCCAAAAACTTACAATAAACTCTTAGTGCCAGTTAGGCGCCAGGTACTGCCAGTTAGCTGAGCTGCTAATTCCTTTTCGACCTTGGTTAAAAAGTTCAGTTTAGGAGTTAAAAAGTAAGTTGAATTATACTGAATGATTATGGCAAAGCCCTCTATACTTTGCTAGGCAGCCTAGGCTGTAGTTCTTAGTTCAGGGTGCGACAATGTTCTCGCTCTAGTGCTTTTTGGCCTACTCAGTAGGAATGCATAAGTAATGATGTAACCTATTGGGGAGTTTGTTGCGCCGTTGCTTCTCCATACAGCATAAACACTAGGAAGCGGGTAGAAGCCCAAATCTCTGACACCTGTACCCCAAGTGTGAGTTTTTTTACGTTACTACTGTAGTTGCGTCACGCCAAAAATGTCAAACAAATTTTTAGTCCCGCTATTCGCCGCTAGAGGCTCTGCCTAAATTTTCATACATTTTTGGCGTGATGCTACTACAGTTGTAACGTAAAAAAACTCACACTTGGGGTACTGGTCTAATCTTAGGATATCAGCATTGTCTAGTAACTGTGTTGCGGAGGTCTGATGTCAGTCGCTCCGTGTAAAATACTGGTATGCAGCCGCATCTGGTTACACTGGAAGCTGAACACAACATAGTTGAGTAAAGGCTAGACAGAAGAGTAAAAAAATAGTAAGGCTAGTTTTTAAATATATGCGAGTAACGTCTTTGCATCTCCCAATATAATCTCTTCTTTTACATTGCAGCATGGTGCAGAAGTTTTTGGAAACGACCCTGCAGACTGTGCCACTGTACCTCATTCACTACGTCTCCAAAATGTGTGGATTTAAGCCAAGGTCAGTACTTCTTACGTGTTTTCTTTAGCAGCATTAGCATTAGGGTTGTGAAAAAGATCAGGTTACGATGGACTCAGACCATAGAAACATGGCACTAAATGGAGGAGGTCTCAGCAATGGGTGGAACAAGACTGATACTTTTGGATCTTCTTCCTTAAAGCTATATGAGAATAGCTAATGCCGTGGTGAAAAGATTAGACAGTGAGCAAAGTTTACCTTGCCTAGTGCTGATTGGCCAGAGTGCGCCGGATGTACTTGAGTATCGTCACTTATAGAGGCTCTACATCCATCCACAGCTGCACATCCAGTCAGCAGTTGTCGCGTAGTTGCACTGATTACATTTTAATTCCCTTCAAGCCGCATTTGTCAGTTGCATAGTTTATAGTTGCGACTAGATGTGGAGTCTACTTGCAGTTATGATTACGAATATGAAACGAAATATGTTTCACCAAACGCGGCGTTATTAGCCCTCCTGGTTAACTTGGGTAGAATTAGAAGAAGAATAACTTCTCTCTCTTCTAGAAAATACGAGCACCTCTCACTACGGTTTCTGTGTTCACTTGCCATATAATGAGACTGTGGCCAAAGGTTGCTCTTCTTCTGTGGATACTGTAAAATGCATAAAAGATTAAGTCGTTATGATGAGGTAGCGACCTTCTTTGAGTACGTTATTATGTAATGCGATCACTGTTTTTTTTTTCTAAGAGTGTAGCTTTTGATACTTTTCCAGCCGATCATTGAGAACCTATAAGAAGTTAAATTTTTATTTCTGCACAACGATAATTACGCTCAAAACAACATGCATTGTTTATTTCAGACCGAGTCTGTCAACCGTTTGCAAGCGCCTGCACGCAATGAACGAGGCTCTGAAGTTCTTCGCGATGCGAGAGTGGCACTTCAGTACGGAGAACGTTCGACGTTTGCGAGAGAGACTGTCGGCGCCTGATGCTGCTGTGTATAACTTGGATCCTACGACTATTGAGTGAGTACCTGTGTTTGGTGGATGTGTGGAGTAACGAGGTATACTGGTCCTCCAACTCGGCGGAAGGATCTTCTAACCAGGCGGATCTTATGCATAATAGACGATGTTGGGCGTACGTATCGCCGGTCCCTATCAACAAAGTTGAATCTACATTTTTACAACAGCAGTTTATGTTTTTTGCGTCTCCACCGTTAACAAAAACAGTACCCCAAGTGTGAGTTTTTTACGTTACTACAGTAGTTGCGTCACGCCAAAAATGTCAAACAAATTTTTAGTTACGCTATTCGCCGCTAGAGGCTCTGTCTAAATTTTCATACATTTTTGGCGTGACGCAACTACAGTAGTAACGTAAAAAAACTCACACTTGGGGTACTGTATTGTCACAAGTACGCGTACGTACATACCTTTACGTTCTTTCAGCCGTTATACGGCGTGTTTCTAGAGTTTCGTTCCCAAAGGGTGCCAACCTGACCCTATTAGTAAGCCTATGTCGTCTGTTCGTCCGTCCATCTGTCTGTCACAGAGCTGTATCTTTTTAACCGCAATAGTTACTTAATTGTAATTTTCACAGAATATGACGTGTTACTAAAGATTTTACTAACCTATGTTACCAGAAGTAATGCAAGGATTCCAATGATACTACATACATCTAAATCGGTTCAGGCGTTTAGAAGTTATGGTGGAATAAAAAAACTCACACACATACATACATACATGAACCCTGAAATCATAACACTCCTTTTTTTGGGCAGTCGGGTAATAATACATTGTACTGTATTGTCTTGACAATCAACTTGAGAACTTTACAGTATTCCTACTTAGAATTAACTTACATTTAGGTAATACTAGCGATCCGCCCCGGCTTCGCACGTGTACGTTTTATAGCTAGTCTCAGGCTGTTGATGATGACAGCGAATAAAACAATGTATTATATAATCACGTGTACTTGTAGTTGGGAGGATCACTGCGTGGACTTCGTGAAGGGCACCCGCAAGTACTTACTGCGCGAGAAGGATCAAGACATCGAGAAAGCGCAGAGAAGAATGCACTTGTAAGTATTCAAACCTTTTTTTGTTATCTATGAAGAAGACAATGAATAACGCGAGCTACAAACCTCCTCATCCTTCTCCTGCCCTTATCCCAACTTATTTGTGGTCGGCTCAGCATGTTTTTCTTCCATTCATCTCTATTAGTCGTCATTTCAGAGTAGTCACTCCTTTCTTAGGGCGTATACATAAAGGTACTGGTCCGTGCAGGTAACCGCTACCTACATAAAAGAAGCGGGTAGAAGCAGGGGTTGGCATTTTAAACAAAAATACGCCTTGCTCCCTTGCAAATACAGCAATAAATGACGGCTTACCAGCGCTGATCGGAGCAGGTCGGAACTTGTCGGCGCTGGTTCGCCACACAGTATAGAGACTACCTGCGCCGACTAACTGCGCGGACCAGCACCGACAAGCGCTGGCGGATCGGTGCCAGCAACCCGCGCTACTAGTGTATACGCACTTACCCATATCTATCATCCATCACACTGTGCATCCATCGTTTCCTTGGTCTTCCTGTACCCCAAGTGTGAGTTGGGTAGTTTACTACACGTTTCCATAGCGAATAGTTTATCATGATAAGTGTCAAACAAAATTTTAGTGACGCTATTCGCCGCTAGAGGCGCTGCCTAATGTTTCGTACGTTTTTGGCGTGACGCAACTACAGTAGTAACGTAAAACTCACACATGGGGTACTGTACTCCTATAACTACCTACATCCACACTCAAAACTTTCTTCATGACATGTTCCTTATTCCTCTGCATCACATGCCCATACCATGACAACCGGTTTCCACTTTCATACTTCCTCTTACACACTCATTTCTTCTGTTTCGCTCTATTCTTTTACTTGGTCCCATTTATCCCTAGTCGCACATGATAAACGCAGACTGAATCTAAAGATGAAGCACTCGAATGCAAGTAGCAGAGATATAGAGGGACTGTCCTATACCCCTCTGGTTCTCATAATACACAACTCAAACTGTAACTATTCACAGATAGATGGCGTTGTTTTAAAAATAACCCCACTAATTCGTTATCAAAAATAAAGAATACGATTTTTAATTTATATTATATTCTTTCAACTGTACGTACGTACCTACATAGTGGAATTGTTATAATTTAATATTTTAATAAGAGTATCCATGGATTCTCATGCCGGCTCTTCTCCATAGGAAGTTCCGTTTGAACCGTGCACCCTAGTTCATAAGTACCTGTAATCAAGTAATAAAAATACTTTAACACATATTTCTATTCTATAACTTACAGGTTACACATGATTCACAACGCAACGAAATTATTCCTAGCATTCGTTTTATGTCGACTGGCGATACGAACCACTCCCGCCATCTTACGGGCAGTAGCGGCACTATTACATTTACGAAGAAAAGACGCCGCCGTGCTCAGCGCCTGAACTTAGTTACGAAAAACTAGAATTACACAATATTTTATTTATTTTATACGGGATATTAATAGTTAATGGTTATACCTATTGTAATGTCAATTTGCTCAAGTTGTAAAACAGCACAATAATTATACAAATAAGTAAGATTTGTAAAATCGATTATTACTTTAAATACCTGCAGGGTGTAAACGAATTCCTTCAAACCATATGATCTATTAATAGTACAGATCAACCACGCACGGGATTTAGATTGATTAAAAATTAAAAATGAACTTTTTTTCCCTTGTTGAATTTTTATGTGATAGAAAATTTCGATGCCATGTATAAATGAATGAAGGCACGGCGACGCAGCTGACGGGAACGACACGAATAGCGCGGTATCGCTCCACGCAGTCAGTTAACTTGGAACGCTAAAATTACTCAGATACAGAATACCATGGTTCATAATTTGAAAACTTTTTTTGATGATTCTGAAAAAACCTATGCAGGGTCAATCAGTGTCACCAGTAGAACACGCGGTTTGAAGGAATTACCAACACGAATTAGTTTAGACCCTGTATAATTGTTTTCTACGTATCATTTTGAGAATTTTAAGCTAAGCACTGAAGGATTTCAGTCAATTGTGCTTTATGTGGTGTCTTTGAGACGACTTATTATTTATTATTTGTATTAATAAAGACGTTAAACGTCAAACTAAACTTAATATAAAAAATGGTGCTAAGGACATATTTACATATAATGGGAAAGTGATCCCATTCGACAACAGTACCCCAAGTGCGAGTTTTTTTACGTTACTACTGTAATTGCGTCACGCCAAAAATGTATGAAAATTTAGGCAGAGCCTCTAGCGGCGAATAGCGTAAATAAAAATTTGTTTGAAATATTTGGCGTGACGCAACTACAGTAGTAGCGTAAAAAACTCGCACCTGTTGTACAGTACCACAGTGTGAGTTGGGTAGTTTACTACACATTTCCGTAATGAATAGTTTACCATGATAAGTGTCAAACTAATGTTTAGTCACGCTATTCGCCGCTAGAGGCGCTACCTAAATTTTTATACATTTTTGGTATGACGCAACTACAGTAGTAACGTAAAAAACTCACACTTGGGGTACTGGTGTTATTTATAATAAATTAAAATTTCCTCAACATAGTATTATTATATGATATCGTTATTACCTGGAGAATTTTATTAGTCATAGTGATTGTAGTCTGTTCGGAAAGAGAAACGTCGCGGCGTGGCGTAAAAAGGAACTGATATTACTGAGTTTACGTTTACTACACAGACTTTAACGTGTTATGTCGTGTAGTACATTATAATAACTAGTTTAGTATAGATATATTAACTATTACCGTTTTAATGTTGCTAATAACACAAACGGTAATGAAACACTACGACGCCATCTAATCCAACCGCGCCAGAGGGCTTACTCCCTAAATCCTTTGGCTAGAGACCCTTCAGGTCTCGCCAATAACTGCCCGGTTACGTAGAAACCGTCCCCTAGGACGACCTACAGCAGTCCAATTAAAAAAAAAAAACTCCCTAAATCCGTCAACGAAATTAGTCACCCGTCCGAAAGTAGCCCGAAACGTAGGAGTGAACAAAACAAGTGTCAAGTTCAACTTTTCGGACGGGCAAAAACACATCGGTAGTAGGGACAACTGTCAAATCGTGTTGTCATTCATTCTTAGTTCGGGCCCCGAAATTATCGTATGTCCGTAGGTGATAAGGCCGAAACCACGGACTTCGTGCTTAGGGAGACCCCCAGTCACGATCCACCGAGCTCTCCCGTCATAGAGCCGGTCGTCTCTTCAGTCACAGCGACACATCAGTCCTCATCAAGCTCTTTCCCTCCCTATCTCCCGCCAGCAACGCCTTAAGCTGCGCTCCGAGTCCCGCTAGGGGTCGCCCTTAGTGCTGTTGTTGCAGGTAGTCATGATGTTAGTGTAGTACAAGTACTTAGCTTAGGTTAAGTATTTTACTTCCCCACCATTGGCTGGAGACCCTTCAGGTCTCGCCAATAATTGCCCGCATCGACAAGCAGTCCAATAAAATAAATTTAAAAAGCCTTCAACTCTACGACGTTTCTCTTTCCGAACAGACTCTTTGAAATTAAATGTTGTAAAAATGTTTTGTTTGGTTTTTTATCTATTAAAAGTGATTGGCTGGTGTGTATGCTTTTTTATTTTCCTGGTAAACTATCCCAATTTCCTAAGTTTTTTGCAGGAAAGTACCTACTTGATACTACGTTGATAGAACGCATAGATGTCTCACGGGGGTTGGTTTTGATTCATATAATCATAACTGCATAGACTGCACGTCCAGTCGCAACTGTAAACTATGCAACTGACAAATGAAGCATAAAGGTAATTAGGATGTAGTCAGTGTAACTGTGACAACTACCGACTGTAGGTGCAGTTATGATTACAAAGCGAAACGCCTTTGACGCGCGCACTGCGCACGCTCAACCTCATAGCTGACGACGTGGATATACCTGAGTGAATTCACAAAGATCGCACTTTTTAAAAGGAGATGTTTCAGAAATGTATGGAGCCTGGGCCAGCACCATGTACACTATATGGAAATATAGCTATACAATAAAGTAACCGTTTTTTAATGTTAATTTTCTATAATTTTACTTTGTTTAATTGTACATTTAAGTTAACTTCGTCAAGGAGAGCAACACAACACATAAAAATATGGTGGATCGAAATTATGTGAAATGTCATTTTGACAACTGTTGACATGTCATTGACCCCATAGTGTTTATTTATTGTGTACTTACATAACCTATCTACGTTGTTTATAGACGAAAATACTTGGATTTCGTTATATTTATAATGAAATAGAACTACAGGTGTTGTACTCGATTGCGTCACACACACACCACGAAACCTAGGACTGTCAAAGTTGTCAAACTCATGTTAATGTCAAACACAACTGTCATGGCTACCAGAAAAAAAAGGGTTAACATATTAAAAAACGTCCCCAAATAATAATTCCAGTACAATTGTACTCCTCTTCAAATTAATTTATTTGTATTTTCATGGTAACCCCCTATTTTTTTCCTATTTTTCTATATACTGTACATAGTGGTGGCCCAAAATCAAACATCTCCTTTCTTACTGTTAAAATCTAGTTAGTCTTAAAGTGTAGAAATTAAGAAACCTCAATATCGAATTGGATTTAGTCTGTAATGATATTGTTGGGAATAAAATCCTATGTTTCACCAAAAGCAGCGTTATTAGCCCCTCTGATTGTATTGTTGTTTGACTTTTTATTCTTTGATTCGATGGCGTTTGGGTCTTACCGTACCTGATGGTAAATGGAGACATTGTCTAAGATAGAGCACACGAATCTAAGTACCTAGCAAAGATATAGAGGGACTCGCCTAATACCCCTCTGGCTCTCACATACACTCGACGGAACACAGTAAACTGTAACTGTAGCTGGCCAGGCGGACCGTATAGTAAGTAGATCCTACCACCGAGTGTGTTTGATTTTTTACTAGCCTAAGGGCCTTTTCATTGTCATGCGTGTTTGCGCCCGCGTGCTGGCCAGCTACTATTGTTTTTATTGTCAACACTCATGACAATGAAAAGGCCCTAAGGTGAGATCAGGGCCGGATTAAGTAAGGGCAACACAGGCTTAAGTCCCGGACTTCCACAAGAGAGGGCCCTCTACAATATGAGTTTTTTTTCTTCTTTTCTTTTCGCTAACTGTATTTTAATTAAGTATTTTTGGTAAATTCATTTCATCATCACGTCTTAATGTTTTTCAATCACTCGTCATCAGTATAGCACAAGTATTTATTCCATATTGTATAAGTATAATATTCTTAAATGTTTAAATTATTTACATAAACAAACAAAGAAAAAAATAATTATTTTAGTTATGAAATAAAAAATAACACCTTTCCTGACAAACAGAAAAAAAACATTCACGAGGTAATTTTTTTAAAACATTTTAACAGGCCTCCCTTCTTCTTTGCCCCAGGGCCCCCAGATCCTTAAATCCGGCCCTGGGTATGAGTATGTTCTCTCCCGTCCTCACACGGAATAAATTAAAAGCTGGCTCGTCAGTCATCATTTAAGGTAAACCTAGATAAAACATGTCAATCGTATTGTTTCTCAGTAATTCCCTCGTAATTGATACAGTTCCAGGCTGTGGGGAAGCCCGAGCCGGTGTCATTCAACCTTCGCCCGTCTCTCGCTTCTTACTGCGTAGCTGTGAGCTGTCGGGAGCCGCATTATTTTGTGTTAGTCATTTATTTCCTGTATCTTACCTGTTTGCTACTATTTGATCTGTTTATGAGTAATTAATTAATTAAATATTTGTATTTTTTTCTTTAATAAACTTTACAGATAATTTTGTTGAGGTTACTGAGTATTAATTTAACATCTTCCTGTGCGTTGATGTCAAGATTCTTTTATCTTATTTTAACATGATTTTTTTCTCTAAGGCCGCAAATTCAGAGCGGCGGAGCATGCAGCGGGGTGTTGAAGCGTTGTATTGAGCGTGCATACATTTAGCTGCACACTAGGAACGCTGCTACGAAGACACTTCAAATACAAGTCTGTAGGTATGTTAAGTAACGCCCGCAAAAACGCCCCGCTGCACGCCACGCCGCTCCGAATTTGTGGCCTAACCATTGAGTTTCTTGCCGGCTCTTCTATATCTATCCTCACAGTCACAGTCAGTTAACTTGGGGCGCGAAAATGACTCACTTTTAAAACACAATGATTCATTTAGATATTTTTATTTTATTTCCTCTAATATAGGTAATTCCGTTCAGGGCCAATCTTTGTCACCAGTAGATGACGAGGGGTAAAGTAATTACACGAATACAGACGATGATACACCTTGTATAGAGGGCGGTAACTACTGACTAGGGGGCCTACTCCCTAAGTCCGTCAACGAAGTTAGTCGCCCGTCCGAAAGTAGCCCGAAACGTAGGAGTGAACAAAACAAGTGTCAAGTTCAACTTTTCGGACGGGCAAAAACACATCGGTAGTAGGGACAACTGTCAAATCGTGTTGTCATTCATTCTTAGTTCGGGCCCCGAAATAATCGTATGTCCGTAGGTGATAGGGAGTAGGAAACGCTCGTAACTAAGGCCGAAAACACGGACTTCGTGTTTAGGGAGTAGACCCCTAGGTGGGCCGTCCGCGTCGGGTTGTAAAAAAGGACATTGCCCCAACTGCGGACTACGTACGAATCAGTTATTTTCCTAGTGAATTCAAGAATATTAATGATAAGCCGCAAACAGGCCTATGATTAATATCGAGAGTACATTCGGTTCATTATATTTTCCCCCGCACTACTTGCCGCCTCGCTCACTCACCGTCACCGTCACAGGTAAACGTCCAAATTGAATGAACAGTTTCCTAGAATGACCACAAAACGGAAAGAAATATAACAATAAATATTATCTACTAACCGCAAAACGACTTCATAAAATATTAAAAGACGTTTTATGACGACCAATAATTATAATATGTTTTCCAAAAGACTACCGCATTGGAGTGGTCGCAAGTGAGGCTGCGAGTGAGGTCTAGAGCGTAAGGTCTAGAACTTGAGGTCTAGAGGGTGAGGCCAAGAGCTTGGGGTCTATACCGTGACCCCAAGTTAAGGTCTAGAACTTGAGGTCTAGAGTGTGAGGCCTAGAATTTGAGGTCTAGAGCGTGAGGTTCAGAACTTGAATTTTAGAGCTTGAGATCCAGAGCGTAAGGTCTAGAGCGTGAGGTCCAGAGCGCGAGTTCCAGAGCGTGAGTTCCAGAGCGTGAGGTCTAGACCATGAGGTCTAGATAGTGAGGTTCAGAGCGTAAGGTCTAGAGCGTAAGCTCCAGAGCACGAGATCCAGAACGTGTGATCTAGAGCGTGAGGTCCAGAGCGCGAGGTCCAGAGCGTGAGGTTTAGAGTTTGAGGTCTAGAGCGTGTGGTCTAAATGTTGATCAGCGGGACTGACGTGCGCGAGATGTGCATGTTAAGCTAGCTGATTACGTCGTAAAAGGAAGAGGGAGGAAGTTATGTCGCACGAGACCAACTCGTGCTGGTGAAAACTTGCACTGTGGGGTTTCCCGCACGCAGTTGTAAAACTGTACACGCAACGTACAGTATTAGATTATTGAAATAATATTATCTATCATGTACTTAATATGCTCATAGCCGGGTTAAAAGGTTTGGTGGTCCTGGTGCAACGCAGAAGTGGGGGCCCATTGAATTAAAAAAGTATCTCTTGAATGAGAACATTTTCTTTTTGTCAGAAAGGGTGTCATTTTTTTTCTTATCTCTAAAATTCAAAAACTCAAACTCAAAACTCATTTATTCAAAATAAACTAGAGTTAAGTACTTAAGTAGTTCTTTTTGAACGTTGATTTACAAAAGACAGCCTCCGAAAACTCCCGCCCTTCACCGCTGCCTAGTGTTTATGCTGTGAAGAAGACACGGCGTAACAAGCCACTTCCCAGCAACACAGTTCTGTCTGTCAAGTGAATAAATTAAAAGTGTCTATATGTTATCGGCAATGTATAGAATGCTTGGGGCCTCCAGGCAATGTATGAAATTATTATGAATATTATTGTCCATTACATACTTTGCCTAGGTAATGTATACATTTCCTAGGGATTGTATAGAATACCTGTTGGTCCACCGGCAATGTGTGAAGTAAATAGATTTGGTTATTCATTTGGGGCACCCCGAACGGATAGGTTAGGTTCTAAGGGGATGAAGGGGGCTAGAGTGAGCGAGCGAACGAAGCCCCCGTCATCCCCTTTGTGTTAGGTTACTTTAAACTCTGCAGACAGAAATAGGAGCTCCGCGCAGCGGGGCTCCGTTGACTCTTCTTTGGAAACCCAAACAACCTTCCAAACATCCCGTTAAGTTTTTCATTTCAATAAATTTGACGTTCAAAAAGAACTAAGTAATACTAGTCTACTTTGAATAAACGAGTTTTGAGTTTGTTAAAGTAACAATCATCATACCATCATCCCAATGACCGCTTCGATAGACGGTCACAGGGGAAAAGCTTACAGGGCAGTTGAAGGCGTTTTGCATGGATTCATATTAAAATTCTTTATCTTGTTTATTCAGATATAATTGCATAACATAAATTACTTATGTAAATTATATGCATCAACTAGCTTATACATATTTATTAAACATATGTATGAAAACAAAGTTTGCACTATACAGGGTGTTAACGAATACATGCATGTAATTCCTTAAAACCATAAAAATGATCTATTACTGGTAAGATTAACACCGCACGGGATTTGGCTGGATTAATATAAAAAGATTTGATTTTTTTATGTTAATCCAGCCGAATCCCCCTTTTCTTGCGGTAGGGTTAAATAATCGTGACTAAATCAGCTAACAGGACTACATGAGTCAAAAAAAAGATTTTATGTGATACAACATTTAGATAGAAATAAATGAAAGCACGGCGACACAGCTGGCGGGTACGGCTAGCGCGATATCGGTCTGTACAGTCAGTTAACCTGGTTCGCTAAACTGACTCAGAAACAGAAAACCAGGTTTTTTATGTTTTTTTTCTCTATTTTTTCCTCTATTAAATCTGAAAAAAAAACAGTTCTTGGCCAATCTGTGTCACTGATAGATCACGTTTGAAGTAATTACACGAATTCGTTTACACCCTGTATTTCTTAGTTATTAATTTATTATACAATTAAGATCTAGGAAATATTAGTAATAATCTAAGAGATTATTGATCTTTAAGAAACAATATAAATAATATGTGTCTTACTGACTGTGTGTTTACAGACAGACACAAACAGGACTGGGAGTAAGGGACCCGGGTGGCATTATGACTGGGCTCGCCGCCCGCCTAGAATCAGCGCAGATCATACCACCTTCATGTCAACTAGGGAATCCAATCCCGCAAACGCGGGATCCAGATCCCAAAAAAAATCAGCTTTTCCCTACATTTTGACGCTATGCGAACATAAATGTTTTTTTTTTTTTTTTTTTTTCGCGATTTCTGGTTTGTTCCCATAGTAAAAGTTGTTCATAATGATGAGTAGAGTGACCCCTTAAGAGGTTGTGCGTTATTTAAGTTACACCTTGTATATTCGGAATCAGCCAATCGATATCTATAAACTCTTAATTTTTTGGAATACTTCAGGAACTCGGTTTTTCAGTAAGCAAGAACGCAATAATAAAACAGTTCAAAACTTAGAGCGCTTTGAGCGCGTTTTTTTCGGAAGCGGCAAAATCGAGTTAATGGTGCCGATTCTCTTGTTCACCAACTAAATTCAAATTAGAGAATTGCTATATTTTACTAACAGATAGTGCGAGAAAAGGACGGTGATAGACAACAACTAAGTTAGAGATGTCAAATTAGTTTACGCCTTGAATTTCACCGTGTTTTTAGTCAACACGTTTTAAATGTCGTCTAAATTTGTTTGGAGCTTTTAGTTCAACTAAAGGGGAACGCCCATAAAATGCCTGAAATGGACAGAAAATACGAATAGTCCTTAATTCTAATTAGAATTAAATATGCATAATGAATAATTCTCAAGTTTGTAAACGTAGGAGGAAAATATAACGATCTTTAAAATATTTCGCTTGATATCCGTCTAATTCATTCTTATTTTTTAATGGACAACTGTGTTTAATCTGACATGTGTAATCGACATTCAGCCAAACAAGAATTTTCAAATAATTTATCGAAGTATTTTATAGAATTATTGCACAGTTATCGTTCATTTAGAATAATTCGACCTAATTATAACGTTTATCTAATGAAAGTAATATTATATGCATGTCAATATTAATTAAAATAAAATTATTTTCAAATAAGAAAAAGTATCGTAGGCTGCATGGATAACATGTCCTTTGCCTTACTGACAGTTTGATATTGATTACTGCATTTCATTTTTCCGTTGAATTGTGGTTTTGAATTGATCGATTCACATTTTGCGTTTGCGACTTGAGTATAACTTAATAGGATATAATAACGACGACTTTGGCCATTTTTAAGGATTTTGATTTTACTTCTGCACACGTTACCCCTTTTCGAACTCGACTTAGATTGAACCCGCCTTGACGACGACTCGGCTTTTTGACGACGGACCTGGACCTGCTTTTTATACGACTCTGCTATTGTTTTGGACTCTTACACCGTGTACATTTAAAAATGGATGGAAACGTACACTGTGTTAATTGCTATCTCGATCTTACAGCGATGAGACGTAATGTCGTATCAGAGCAAAATGATGAAGTACGTCGTTTAATACAGGCATGGATAACACCATTAGCTGTAAGTATATTCATTCCATAGTTTTTGTGAATAATTATATTGAACTGAACGCACTGACATTGAACAATTAGTACATTGTTTTTTGTTCTTTCTCACAGGTTGAACCAGGTAGTGTTGTTTGTGATGCATGTCTTAGATTAGCGGTTCACACTATCACCGAGACACCTGGAACCAGCCGGCCAGGTAGACAAGTAGGCCACCAACATGTGTGCGTTTGCTGTGGACAGTCTGTTCTACGACAACGATCACATGTTGTAAGAAATAGCAGTGATCGTGAGAGGCACATAATGAATGTAGTAGCACACAGAATCCAACCACGCCAGGTAAGTTCATTCCTCTGCCCTAATTCTGTGTAATTCCCTCTTATCCCGTGCAAATAACGTCACTATCATGTCTTTTAAAAACTTATCACAGAGTACTTTTTTATGCATAGGTTTTCGTTCATCGAGCTTGAAGTAAAACAAAACCAACTTTTACTTTTCATTTTGCTTGCAGCTACGTTCTTCGGATTTGATCTGCCACCCATGTTGGCAACGATGCAGCCGGGCTACCTCACCCCCTACTACTCCTTCACCAAGCCCGAGTCCGGTACCCAGTCAGGCAGGTAGTTTGAATATACCTCTACATGAAGAACCTCCTCAAATAAGATCCAGCGTACTGTTACCTAATTACGGAAGAGCAGTTGATACTCAAAGTCATTGTTTCTATCCAGGATGTAATATGATTGATAGACATGTGGTACCACTTTCATTAAGGGTGTGGCTCTTCAAGGACTACAAGTTTTATATACCAAAGAATTCAAAAATATGTAGTCATCATTTGAATAGTGACTTTTGGCATGAACTCCCTGCTTTGGAAGATATGAATCATGAATTCACTGTGGACCACATTGAAGACTTTGCATCATTTGTGAATTATGAATGTCGTGCTTTGGACTTCGAAAATATACACTTAATGGAAGAACATATGGTGTGGTACTTTTTAGGAATGAGTAGAAATAGTTTTGGTACTCTAATGGGAGAGGTGCCCCGATTGGCGCAAATGCATAGAGGTTCTACTGCCCTTGGAGCTTACCTGATGAAATTGAGAACTGGAGATTCTGATGAAAGATTATCATCTCTTCTACAAATACCGAGAAGTACTCTGGAACGTCTAATGGCTAAAGCAAGGGAAAAACTGCATCAAGATTTTGTTCCTATGAACCTTGGAATTGGACATATAACAAGAGAACAAATAGCAGCAAGAAACCTTGTTCTACCAAATGGGCTGTTTGGCGAAGTCGACGGAATAAGGAAGCCTGTCGTAATTATTGATGGAACATATATCTATGTACAAAAAAGCTCCAACTATTTGTACCAAAAAGAGACATATTCTCTTCACAAATATCGAAACCTTGTGAAGCCATTTTTGCTTGTTTGCTCCGATGGCTATATAATCGATGTGTTAGGCCCTTATCCAGCAACAACTTCCGATGCTCAGATAATGATTAGTGAATTTGATGAACCCAGTAAGCCATTGAGACAATATTTTCAGGATGGTGACGTATTCATTCTTGATAGAGGGTTCAGGGATTCCATTCCACTTTTGCAATCTTGCAATTATAGTGTTCACATGCCATCAACACTGCAAGTAAATGAAATTCAATTATCCACTCTGGAAGCTAATAAAAGCCGAAGAGTTACTATTTGCCGCTGGGTTGTGGAAGCCGTAAATGGAATATTCAAGCAGCAATTCAAATTATTTCGCCAAGATTTTTTTAATAGAGCTTCGAGACATTTAATGGTAGATTTCTCTATAGCAGCAGCATTAATTAATAGGTTTTATACTAGAATAGTTGACAGGCCAGATGCTGTTGATATTTTGCAAATAATACATCAGAATATGTATACAGAAAATATACTAGCTGATTATGTGATCACAAATAATTTGAATCGTCGCAGAGCGCAATTCCAAAGCATTAATATAAATCCTAACAATGTTGCTGATTTCCCACAACTGACATACAGCGAAATGGTTTTGTTGGCATGTGGTACGTACCAAATAAAACAGGCTCGCTCATACTATGGCGAGCACACACGAGCGAATGGTATTTATAAGATTGAAATATGTAGGGAACTGGATAACGAATTAGTTGAGCATTTATCTCTTCCGGGTAATTGCTTTTTACTTCGAGGAAAAATACAAAGCAGACATATTTCTCAAAAAATATATTTTGTTTATATAATAATTAACAATTCCTTATCAGGGATAAGGGCTTTACAGCATCGCTATTGTAACTGCCTCGTGGGACGGCGAACAGTTGGTACCTGTGCCCATACTATGTCAATAATATGGTACTTAGCATGGGCCCGGTACCAACCCAATATCAATCCTCCTGCACAGTTTCTTGATGATGTGTTAGTGGTTTTTAATGATGATTAAAACATTTAAATGCAGTTTTGTTTATTAATTATTGCGTAATAATCTTAAACCTTGACTTAACCTATATTTTAGAAAAAGATGTTTGGAACAAGTTTTGCCGAGTTTTTTTGTAATTATTGAAAATGATATGGGTTCCCTACGACTTATAGTGCAATTTGGCGTATATTTCATTGTTGTTCATTTCAGGCATTTTTTTATGTGGCTGATGGGCATTCCCCTTTGACAGCTCTTATTTACGTATGTCTCTGTCTTATTTTATTAGAGTGAAAAAGATGGCAATAGCCTAAATTAAGTTTAGTTTGTCCATAACAGAATCGGCACCATTGTATTCTTCGTTAGCGCGGCAGCATAGACGACGCGTGAAAAACAACCCTATCTTTGTTGTCGCGCAGTTGGGTATAAATAATTATTATAGTTACACTATTTTGTTATTTATCCTCTGTGGTTATCAATCAATGACATACACATTGTGACATTGACAGATGTCATGCAGAACGAGACGGTGATCCTTGGACGAATGAAAGCCGCGTTCTGCCTAACCTTTGTCCAACCATGTTGTGTTCAGCTTCCAGTCTAATCAAATGCGGCTGAATACCAGTATTTTACACGGAGCGACTGACATCAGAACTCTGCAACACAGTTACTGTGACATTTGTAGCTATAAAGTCGATTTCGTCCTTCGATTTTCCATCAGGTGTTCTCCAGGTCCACCGAAGCTCACTAGATTTTTTAAAAATTGTATTAGAATTTTTTAAGAGATTTTTTTAAAAACTAAGATATAGAAAACTTTAAATAAAACGCACTTCACTTCGGGTCGTTCAGGGGGCTGATAAAAGTTCAGTTGCAGTATAGTTGCAGTTAAGTTTCGATCAAAACAACGTTTTTCGTATTCTCTTAATAGTCAATCGTTGTCAGATACGCTCGCGTGAACTTAACTGTAGCGTCACTGCAACTTGATCGACGCGTCATAGAAATTACGTGAATTAGCGTACAGTACCCCAAGTGTGAGTTTTTTACGTTACTAGGTACCTGTAGTTGCGTCACGCCAAAAATAACAAACACATTTTAGTCACGCTATTCGCCGCTAGAGGCGCTGCCTAAATTTTCATACATTTTTGTGCGTGAAAAGAGCCTCCACGAATGTCGATACTTAAGTACGTCCGGCGCACCCTGGGCAGTCAGCCCCGCTACCAACCTTGTTGACTGGCTAATCTTTTCACCACGGTATGAGCTATTCTCATAAAGTTTGTGCCGACACGATAGAAGAAGAGGAAGTAGTAACGTCAAAAAACTCACACTTGGGGTACAGTCGTCAGACTTTCGTGCTTCTGACTACTCGTAACGACTGTCATAGGTATTCTTATGACACCCGGAACTGACGGCATAACATGCTCTCCGAGGTACGGAATCTAGATGTGTAATGAACGGTCATCCATCCACGAACAGCAAGCGCAGTTTAACTTTACAAATTGTGTGATCCGCGCGGTTGTTAATAAGCCACATTAGTAATTCTTATAAATTACGGAACACAATTCGTAATATAAATGATGGAATCAGGCATTACTTTATCTAGCTTTAATTCCGCTGAACAAGATCGCTAGTTTGGATGCAGTATGCAGCACCACCCTCCCGCCCACAAGTATATGCACATGCAGAAACAGGGAAAAAATAATGCAACATACAACCAAACCAATACACGACACGTGTTTCGCCCATGCACGGGGCATCCTCAGGATATGTTGACTCCTCGACCGCTACGACGCGAATTATTATTTTATAAACAATTAGTAATTCTTTAAAAATATATTCAGAATAATTATAATTTTTAATTTCTGTATTATATTATAACTTTCGTGAGACACATTTATATTTATGATTAACTAGCTGACCCGGCGAACTTCGTACCGCCGTATGTTTTCTTCGTATTTTTTTTTCAAATTACTTACTTAATTAAGCAACACGTTGCATAAAGCTGACTTACATCCGTCACCTCACACTTCAGGTCCAGTTGAAAACCAGCGTCAGCCACTAGTTGTCTGGCATTTTTGCTGAACTGGGCCTTTTTGGCGCAGCCGTGAGGCACACTCTCCTGCTAATTTCTTTTGTTTGTTTTTTTTTCTGCTTTATTTTATACTAGCTTTTGCTCGCGGCTTCGCTCGCGTTAATTTATAATTTTTGATCCCAAAATATAGCCTATAGCACTCAGAGATAACGTTGCTTCCTATTGGTGAAAGAATTTTTGAAATCGGATGTGTAGTTCCGGAGATTACCTCCTACATACAAACAAACAAACAAACAAATTCTACCTCTTTATAATATTAGTATAGATTGTGTGCCTTTTTAGTCTGTGCTAAATAAATGTATTTTCTTTCTTTCTTTCTTTTCTTTCAAATTTTCATTTTACAAACCTTGTCGTGACAATAACGAACACACAAAAAAAAAAGAATTATTCAATTTGGTGCAGTCGTTCGGAAGTTATGCACTTACATACATTTCGGCGATTCATTTTCATTTATACAAGGTGTAACATAAATAACGCACAATCTCTTAAGGGGTCACTGTACTCATCATTATGAACAACTTTTACTATGGGAACAAACATGAAATCGCGAAAAAAAAAAATCAGCTGTTCCCTACGTTTTGACGAGTTATGCGAACATAAATGTAGGGAAAAGCTGATTTTGTTTAAAAATAAATTTTAACCCTTGCGTTAAAACAGTCATCAGTGATACTTAAAGTGCCCTGCAGATTAGTATCCTTTTTCCGACTAACCTTGTTTAATTGACTAGCTTTTGCCCGCGACTTCGTCCACGTGTATGAACCGTGGTGCAATGACCAAATGCATTTCCGAGGTTTTCACTCTAAGGCGATGATATGCGGTTTGCATTTCTGTGTAAATAAAATATTTCTTTTATAATTTTTACTACTATAGGGTGTCCCTGGAAGTATGGATTAAATCGAATAGGGGTGTTGGTGCAATTTTTCACGGTTCAAAAGTTATGACCAATTTTAGTTTTTTTTTTCAATCACTTCGCATGGAACGCAAAGAAAAAAAAAACGTTTAATTTATTTATCAGAGACATCATTTTTTTTCAGGACTTTGTTCTATTAAAAACTTGAGTAAATTTTTTGCCAGACTATAAGCCTTTGCAGTATATTTTATTTTTTATTGTACACATGTTTTCTAGCTGCGTAAAAGTATAACCACAGGAAATGCCCAATCTTCGCAAAAGTTCTGAAAAAAAAAATAGCTCCGATAGTTTTTTTTATGATTTGTTTCTTTGAGCACTATGCGAAGTGATTGAAAAAACCAAAAATTGGTCATAACTTTTGAACCGTAAAAATTTCACCGCGACATTCTTTGGATTAAAAAGTTTGGAAATGACCTTGCCCACGCCCCTATTCGATTTGGTCCATACTTCCAGGGACACACTGTATTTTTTCTGTAAGTATAGGTAGTTAAATAATTTAGGCTCGTAAACTCAAATAAGATACGAACAAAATTTTCCAAAATTCTAAGAACGAATCCAGTTCCCAACTTCCTGCAAACCGATCTGCGTCAACGATATTAAACAAAAAAATATATAACACCAATAATATTAGAGACAAGAGTTTTTCCCCAAATACAAAGAACGCATGTAAACAATATATTAACGGAGGTTTTTATGGTTGACGCATGTCGCGCGCGCCTCAGTTTAGCCAAAGTCGCGATACACCGCGGTACCGCCGCAGGTGCGCTCATAAAAACCTACTCGGTAAAGCGCGCGAACTCCAAGTGACAGTTTAATTTTTTAATTTATAGTGATGAAGGGTCAATGTAAGCGATTTGTGAGCCAAAAGGGCAAAGCATATGACACGCATGTCAGAAAAAAGCAGGATGAAAACATTGGATTTTTTGATCTGGTAAGTTTTTTATGAGAAATTTTAGATATTGCCGGTTTTATTACCCGACTGCGCGTCGGCAAAGGCAGGGTTATGTTTTTAAATATTTGGAATGAAAGTTTATTTTAAATGTGAATACATTATACCCACAGTTAAATCTCTCCGAAACCTATTACGAGTATGAGATTGTGGTAATCTTAGCAACACAGTTCAAATGGATTTATGGCAGCTTTCAGAATTAAATTAAATTCATTTTAATTTAATTAATTTTGAAGAAAATTATTATACATTAATATGCAATGATATTATCTACAGTTTATACATAATTAAAGTACCTATCTACTTATTAAAGTTACAAATAGGCACCTTTTTGACACTCCCGCCGAAAAAATAGTATTTTTTTTAACTTCGCGGTAATTGTCAGCTAGATACCTAACCTTTGTTACACATTTAAATGTGTTTATTCAATAAATAATTGACTACGGTAGAGCTATATTGAATTAGATTTCTAAGTAAAATAGTCTTAAATTGTAGAAATTAAGAAACCTCAATATCGAATTAAGTCTGTAAGTAATGATATTGTTGGGAATAAATAAATAAGTAAATAAAATAAAAATTATTCTTAAACCGAATTATCTAATTACAATAAGTAAGTAATAGGTACTAAGCTGTTTTTTTACTAATTTTATAAGGTTTTAATTGGACTAGACAATAATTCCAATTTATTAACGAAAATTTTGCGAAAAAAGTAAAATTCTTACAGTAAACATAGTCTTGAACTATCAACTACACACTATTCACACTCGTAAAGCAACCCTAACTAATAATACCTACTGAATGAAATGTCAAAACCGGTCAATTATAATTTAAAAATTAGTTCAAATCGTCTTTATTATATTTACTGGTATTCCGGTAATTCCGTCAAACCGCATAATCAACTGGTGACACAGATTAAAGCTAAGTGGGTTTCTTTGAAAAAATAAATAAATAAACAAAATCCTGTTTTTTTAATTTCTGATTCATTTAAGAGTGATAACGCACTAGTTGTGCGTTACCAACGTTACGTTAACCAACTGTAACGCCGTGCTTTCAATCAATTACAGGGTTGGAAAAAAAACAGTTTTTTTAAATTTTATAAAACAAACAGTTCAAATTGTTTTAAACAAGTGTTTGTTTTTGTTTTTTTTTGTTCTTCTTAGTTTAGGGCATTATTTCAAATTAATTCGACCTATAATGTTTCATTTCCAAACTAGCTCTTTTCAAATTCGCCATAGTAAATTAAATATTTACAAAAAACGATCAATGGATAAACATTTATGTTGCTTATCTCTAATAATACTGAACGCTTTACATTCACCCTGTATGTTCTAACCTTCTAACTAATGTTGATTCTTAAATTGGGCGACATAGGGACTTACCTAGCGGGACCGGCGGGGAATTACATATGAACTATGAATTCTATTATTTTGATTTGAAATTGAAATTTTGAATATTCTAATGCATTATTTCAAAAATAAAATATAAATAGCATAGACTCAACTGGTTTTATGTCAAGCTATTTAGACTCCTAAATATTAATTTATTTTCATTTTATATCCATTCATTCGCCATGAAAAGTAGTTTTAAAGCTTGTTTTTTCTTAATGTTTTGTACAATGCTTAAAACTTGTTTTAATCTTTGTTTTTAAACTTGTGATAAAAACACTGTTTAAATTCAAACTGTTTTAAACACTGTTTTAAACATGTGTTTTAAAACAACTTGTTTTAATCATGCCAACCCTGATCATATATGAGTGGCATTAAAATGTTCAATTACATAAAAAAAAAATGTTTGCTTATTTTTTTTCCTTATTTGGTGGTTTAGACACGACAACTATCGCAAGAAAAAAAGAATCCCCTTTTTTATCATATTTTATTAAATCCTGTGCGGGGTCAATATTTACCAGTAGTACATCATGTAATTTTAAGGAATTACACCAATTCCTTCACAGCCTGTATAAAAGCCCCTACACACGAAAGCCCGGACCGGGCGGCGGCGGCGTTTCCCGGCGGGTTATGCCGCCGGGCTTGTTTTGCGTCGTGTTCGCTCGCTTAGTTCACGTTAGTTGGCCGCAATAACCCGCCGGCATAACCCGCCGGGTAAAGCCGGTGGCTTTGTTGTGTAGAGGCCTTAAAATATTTTGGGAGTCTCTTTTTAATTTTAGTAAAATTACGAAGAGATGTTAATACGTACAGTGTTCTACACTCACGTTCCACCAATTAATAATAGGTATTGAAATGACTGATATTCAGCCGCAACTGATTATACTGGATGAAGACAAAAACCCACAAATCTAGATTAATGGGTTTTACTACAAAACACAAAACCGTTACCACAAAATGCAAATAATACAAAACGATTAACAAAAACCACTTCACAATCGGTGCAGTTGTTTCTGATGGGACCACAAACTAACAGATCTATAAACAGATACAAACTCATTTACAATACAACTCGAAGGGTTGGGTAGTGGTGTATAATACACCCACATTTCCCCGTTGTGTTTATGTCCCATATAATACGGCTGTCCCATTTCAAAATCTAGTAAGGGACACTTTTTACAAAAATCGTTTTATTGTATAATCTTTCGAACCTAGAAACTCTCTACCAAATACAAAAACACTAGCGTTGAAAACTCACATATTAAGCAGATATATTTAAGCATCGATACCTAGTAAGTGCCATTCACTGCCTCTGATCATTTTAAAACCTAGTAAGTCACTTTAACCACATGGTTTTACCTAACATAAATACTTTTCAAAGGTTGACTGATTTAACGTTATGCGCTCTCCTGTAAAATTTAGTTTTAAGCCCTTACTAGGTTTTGAAATGGGACAGCCGAATAGGGGGCGGGCCTATTGCCATCAACCAGGCTCAAATCCAGACTCCGGGCTGTTACTGAGAAATTCCACACGGAAATACCCAACAACACTTTAGTATTATGTTATCAACATATCACCATCACTCTCTCTTCTTCAATGCACAGAGCGTACTATAATATTTCTCGTGTAGTGTTCGGCGGGTTTCCCCGATGTGAAAGGCGTCTGACTCACTGATGAGTGTATTATTAGTTTTAACTGTTCGACCGTTAACTGACATACAGCGGGTTTGTTATCATATTATCTTAAACTAGGTTTATAGCCTAGACCTAGAATATAAGGTCCAATCAAAATAGGTGGACAAACTTTTACAGATCACAGTACTCATGAATATGAACAACTTTTACTATGGGACCAACATTGAAATATAAAAAAAAAACAGCAGTTTCATTCATTTTGATCGTGTAGCAGAGGCGTAGTGTGAATTTTCTTAAAAGGGAAGCCGGACCAAGAAATGCTTACCTTGCTCAAGTGTGATGCGTGAATTCCAGTAACTACTCGATTCGAAAGGGAAGCCGATAGGAATCGAGTTGTATGGAGCCTTCGCCACTGTCGTGTAGGTATTGCACTTTTGTATGGAACAGGTGATATTTTTTTATATTTCAATGTTGGTCCCGCTTAAATTCGGCGGGTGATCCTCCCTGATCTGAGGCCAACGATAAAAAAATGAGGCAGACGCGATAATAAAAGTTGTTCATATTCATGAGTACTGTGATCTGTAAAAGTTTGTCCACCTATTTTGATTGGACCTTATAGGGTGTTAACGAATTCGTGTAATTCCTTAAAACCACATGATCTACTACTGGTGTAGAAAGGCACCGCACGGGATCTAGATTGATTAAAATAAAAAATAAAAACTGTTTTTTTCATGCGGCTTTGTTACCGATCGTATCTAAACCAGCTAATAATTAAGGATTCAGTAATAAAATAAGTTTTTTTTTTGCAAAAAACTACTTTTATACCTACTATATGTGAACATTTCGATGCCATGCATAAATTAATGAAAGTACGGCGACACGGCTGGCAGGCACGATATCGCTCTTTGCATTCAGGTAACTCAAGGCTCGAAAATGACTCAGAAATAGAAAACCAAAATTTTTTTAATTTTTTTTTTCTTTTTCATTTTCAAAAATACCCATTTAGGGTTAATCTGTATCACCAGTAGATCATGTGGTTTGAAGGAATTTCACGAATTCGTTAACACCCGGTATACATATTATGCTCTATTGGACGACATATTGGTGCAGTAGCTGAAGGTTTGGCTTTCTGCGCTGCGTGTCGCGGATTCGATTCTTACACGGAATAAATACTCGTCTTGTCCACGATAATTGTTCTCAAAAAATCTCGCATGTACAAATAATCAAACTCGGTGCAATTTAATATCTGTAGGCCAGTGAATTTGTTCTGTACGGGAATCAATCCCGTAAATGTCAAACACTCAGCCACTGCGCTATTCGTATCAACATTTATTTATTTATACTTCTATGCACTATGGTGGTACATAAGGCGGACTTAATGCCATAAGGCATTCTCTACCAGTCAACCTTTGGGTTAAAAAGAAAAGCATCGAAATAGGTAGGTACAGCAAAAAATAAATAAAAATGAGTTGACAATGTCGAACTGAATATACTTAATACGAATTCCTAAGATGAATATAAATTACGTAAAATACATACCTATATATCAATAATAAAATATATATACAGATATTATATATTTATCAAATACAAAACGTTATGGAAATCTAAATGCAATTATGACGTAGACTAAATTAGATGATTAGGACATATAAAAGTACGTACCTAGGTACTGTTAGTGACCATGAACTTGACAATAGGTAATTTTAAATTATTTAACGTAAAATAAGTAATTCGTAACAGATAAAATCTAAAGTGGCACCGCCAAGTTCGCGCTCAAAAAACGAATTAAATATATTTTTTCTATTATTTTGTTAAATTCAGCATTGGAGTTGTTCCGCCGTGTCTATATTTATAATCTAGTCGTCTGTTTGTTGTCCTTTCACTAAATACGTGTGTATTGTAACAACTGGGAAGTGAACTGCGACCTTTGCTAATGTCAAATGGTTTTTCATTATTTTGTTAAATAAGTTTCAGATTATTTTTTCAACAATACCTTTTGTGTTTCATGATTATGTAATTTTTAATTTATTATTTCTATTCATACATACCTACCAAGTTCTACGTAGGTATGAAGTTACGATTAAAAAAAAACGTAAAGAAAAAAAAAAGTTCGAATTCGACGTTTAAAAAAACTATTTCGGAAATATCTCGGCTGTCTCATTTCAAAACCTAGTAAGGGCTTAAAACGAAATTTTACAGGAGAGCGCATAAACGTTAAATCGGTCAGCCTTTGAAAAGTATTTATGTTAGGTAAAACCATGTGGTTAAAGTGACTTACTAGGTTTTAAAATTATCAGAGGCAGTGAATGGCTCTTACTAGGTATCGATGCTTAAATATATCTGCTTATTACGTGAGTTTTCAACGCTGGTGTTTTTGTATTTGGTAGAGACTTTCTAGGTTAGCAAGATTATGCAATAATACGATTTTTGTAAAAAGTGTCCCTTAGTAGGTTTTGAAATTGGACAGCCGATCTTACCTGCAATAATATGGTAATAGCAGGATACTGGTCCCAGATTTTGTCAATTATTACGATCGTTCATTCATCATCATCATCATTCAGCCGAAACACGTCCACTGCTGGACACAGGCCTCCCCCAAGCATCGCCACATCGACCGGTCCTGTGCTTCTCGCATCCAGCGGATTCCTTCGACCTTCACCTTCACATCGGTCCACCTTGTGGTCGCCTACCCACGCTGCGTCTTCCGGTACGCGGTCGCCATTCCAGAAGCTTTCGTCCCCATCGGCCATCCGTTTTGCGAGCAATGTGCCGCCCACTGACACTTAAGTTTGTCAATTCTTCGAGCTATGTCGGTTACGTTTTTTTTTCGTGCTGCTATCCTCATGAGTTCCCTTCGCCCGGGGAAGGGGAGGGGTATGCTGGACTCTTACCGGCTAAAAACCCACGGTGTTCCTTCTCCTGACCCTTGGCCGAGGTTGTGGGATGCGCAGCTGCATGCACCGCGACCCCGGCAGGCCTCGGCCCGCCAGCCCCTGGCAGACCTCTTCCTCTGTGGGGCCTTGCCCCACATCCTCCTGAGAGGCGCGCACGGAACACTGCGCGCCGCCTTCACGGGCCTGGGGGTCTACTCCCTAAGCACGAAGTCCGTGGTTTTGGCCTTAGTTACGAGCGTTTCCTACTCCCTATCACCTACGGACATACGATTATTTCGGGGTCTGAACTAAGAATGAATGACAACACGATTTGACAGTTGTCCCTACTACCGATGTGTTTTTGCAAGTCCGAAAAATTGAACTTGACACTTGTTTTGTTGACTTCTACGTTTCGGGCTACTTTCGGACGGGCGACTAACTTCGTTGACGGACTTAGGGAGTAGGCCCCCTGTTACTGGTCGGGCGACGGGTCCCCTAACCCGCCGCCCGCAGGCCACACACTACGGTGGTCGGAGATCGTCGCGCGCCCTCCGGCGCCCGCGCCGCCCGGTGCGTCTTGCGCGAGAAGGGAAAGTGGCAGCTGCCTCTCTCTCCCTCTCTGCTCCCTCCTTGAGCTATGTCGGTTACCTTAGTTCTCCTGCGGATCTCATCATTTCTGATATGATCACGCAGGGTAACTCCGATCATAGCCATCTCTCCATTGCCCGATCGTTCATTGGTAGGTCTATATTCAGCAATGAACGTTTACGAACTGATATAAAGATGTACATAGCGTGTATAACATATTATTCTAATAATGATGTGTCAGCAGTTTTTGTTCAATTACTTGATTGATTGTAAAGTACTACATTCTTTTTATGAATCATTATTGTTAGGTGAGAAAATCTTTTTTGTTAATATTAAGTACCTACATGTATGTATAACTAATTAACTAATTGTACAGTTTTTATCAGAAATGTTAATAAAACATGTACGTTTATGTTTAAGAATATTCAAATTCATATTAATCATCATCATCATTATGCGGAACCACCTCCTAAGGGGTCACTGTACTCATCATTATGAACAACTTTTACTATGGGACTAAAAATGAAATCGCGAAAAAAAATATCAGCTGTTCTCTACATTTATGTTCGCATAACTCGTCAAAGTAGGGAACAGCTGATTTTTTTTTCTCGCGATTTCATGCTTGCTTCCGTAGTAAAAGTTGTTCATAATGATGAGTACTTGTCCGTTATTTATGTTACACCTTGTAGATGTTTTTATAATCACCACGCTTTGCAGATGGTGATTAGCAGATAGTTACGTTAGTACAGTTTTGACTAGCTAAAAATAAATGCTACAGTGCTTGAAATTAAACTTAAACATTCCTCAAGTTGAAATTAAACTAACCAAAGTAGAATGTACCTGGTCTATTAAATATTAGTAGATGTCGAGTTTTGAGTGACCCCTTTAATGTTTATTAGTTTGTTATGAGACATACAGGGTGGTTCAAAAGTCGTGGATCAAACGAAACAGGGCGATAGTTGGGGTTATTTGCAATAAAAAATATCTATGTGGCAGAGCCCTAACTTGATCTCCTTAAAAGTTATAACAAAAAGAGTGTTTTTTTTTAAATATCAAAATTTGTAATAAATAGGCAATTAGAGTAAAATGGGTACCTATTTTAAAACAATAAATGGTGTTTAGTTGCTTGAAAGTGCTTTTATGACAGTGGGTACCATGATTTATGAGTATTGGCATTTTTTTCAATATCTTTAAGTCTAATGAAAAAATATTTGTAACTTTAGAACCTTAGGTACTGTAAAAAAAAATGTTCAACCATAAAATGCTGCAAATAACCCCAACTATCGCCTTGTTTCGTTTGATCCACGACTTCTGAACCACCCTGTATTTAAAGGGCTATTTAATATAATGTAGTTATTGTGTTATTATACATCGTTAAGAACACAAGGTTTCGTGTCACGTGCTGTGGACTTGTAATAGGCATGTTAACAGCATCAATAAATTGCAAATCTAATTAGTCCGCCAGTTAGAGTTTTGAAAAATAATGGACACATATTTTTTCTTTTATTAAATCTATGAATATTTGGAAAGATAAAACGCATCAAAACTCGAGAGTGGGGGCTTGTGACTAGGCTTGCCAACCCTTATGTACGAATTTACCGGGACGTGGCAAAAAAAAGCAGGACCAAACTGTCAAAGTTATAGGGAGGCGAAAAATACAATTAGAAATTATCTTTTCGTGCGTTCGATGCGAGACTCGCGGTCGCGATCTCCACTCTTCTAGCTAAACAAAACGTGCGTTCACTAAATTCCGACTTCTGCCCGAAGGTTTAGCCGTAGGTACGATAAAACGGGACAATTGGCGTCCCGCACACGTCTTTCGCGGGACGCATCCTCTAAGGACGGTTTTAGTGCTTGACCGACCGTCGGTGCGTACGTCGGTCGCGCTTGTCATTTGTATGAAAATTCACTAGTCGTGACAGTGCTCGACCGACAGTACGCACGCGTATATTGCTACGCACTGCGTACGAGGACCGTCGGTCAAGCGCGTCCGCATGCGTGCCGTCGGTCGACCGACGCGCTATGGATACATATTAACGCGTTCAGTGCTACACCGATCGGTGGACCGACCGTACGGATGCGCGTATCATCGTAAAAAGAATGAAACCTACTAGTTCAAAACTTCAATAATATTGTTTGATTTTATTGGTATCATTACCTTTTAATGATTTAAGTACCTAATTTTGATCAAACATGGCATTTATATTGACACCAAACGCCTAATTACCGAAGTTCGACTTCGTGAACTTCTGTGGGACAAAGGCCACGTGTTATACAAAGACCGTATTCCCAAGTTAAAGGCATGGGAAGAAGTTTGTACAGCTTTGTGTTCAAATTGTGGTATCTACGTCTTCTGTTCCTTATAAGTTTAAGAAGATAGTAAGCAGCAATTAAACAATTTGTAAACGCGTTCATTTCGTGTACGTGTTTGTGACTGTACCAATCCGGCCAGTTTGGTTGGTCAGGAGAGCACTGAACGTTAAAAACTGACGATCGGTTATGGGTATCGTCAGGAACGATGGTACGCACCGACAGTCGGTCGAGCACTAAAACCGGCCTAAAGATCTAGAAACGGGACGTCCCACCTCTCGCGGGACGGTTGGCAAGCCTACTTGTGACGTCATCACAAGCAAGTACAAATTGTACTTGCTTGTGACGTTTTGCAATTGTAAAGTGTCGTATCTTCATCAATTTTGGTTTAAGTAACAAAAGAAAAAAATACGGATCAAATATTTTTGGACAATCTAACTGACGAACTAATTAGGTTTTTTCAGTCAAATACACAATATACAGGGTGTAAAAAGACCCATCACATAGCCGAAATCTACGCACTCTGTACATCAAACTAAATTACATTGACCAAAAATAATTGCTGGGAAACGACTTTTATTTTTTGACATGAAAAAAAAACGCTTTTTTTTGTAGCGCGCAAATTATGGTTGTGGCGATGCCGCGCGTTTGCATGCGTGCAGCGGCCACACAGCTGAGCCAAGGCGGTCGTGTGCGTTTGATATTCATTGCGTTTTTGTAACTTCAAATGTGTAATTTGTTAGGAAAAAATGAAATTTTTGATAATGTTTGTATGGAAGAAAGTTTAGTATTATGACTTGGAAATCGATTTTGGAAAAAACTAAAAAAAAAAAATGTGTACTTTGACCTTCAATATCTCCAAAACCAATGATTTCCCAGGTATGGTTTGTTCGAAAAAAATGATCCAAATGATGGGTAGAAATACGTGGTTTTCGTTATCGTTAAGGGTCTTTTTACACCCGATATAGGGTTGTGACAAAAGCAGATTAAATATTTAATTCTTAAGTTATGTTGTTCTGTCAGCTGTCAGTCTAACTAGATGCGGCTGAATACCAGTATTTTACACGGAGCGACTATCATCAGACTTCCGCAACACAGTTACTGGACAATGCAAATATCCTAGTCCATCGGTGGACGGGCTAGCCAGAGCCTAATGCCAGGGCCCTATTAGACAGGGCCCCCCTGTCATTTAGTCAGATCTACCACGTAATACTGACGCCACAGCTCTAAAGCATTAGCACCAAAAATAATATTACGTATACGATGTATTACGGGTACGATAAAATAACTATTAAGATCAAGTTCTATTTAATTACTTTTTAAATACCAATTGACATTTAAGATTAAAGGCCTATCCGCACACAACAGTGCCGACACACACCGTCAGTGACAGTGACGTTCCGGCCTGAACGTCACTGTCACTGACGAGTACGGATAGCGTCATACAAAATGTATGGTACAATATCATATTTCACTGATACTGATCGATACGTTGCTGATCGGCACGTGTCGGCACTGTGCCTGCACTGTTGTGTGCGGATAGGCCTTAAAATAACATAATCAACCGAATTCTAAGACACTAGCTAGAGCGTGGATCAAACTCGGATTCCTCTTAAATTGAAATCAAACGATCAAGCGCTAAGCTAATCACTACTTTCTACATTACAGAGTCTAAATACTGTATTTGACTGAAAGAATCTAAGTAGTCTGTCAGTTAGATTATCAAAAAATATTTGACCCGTATTTTTTCTTTTGTCACGTAAACCAAAATTGACGAAGATACACACTTTTAAAATTGGCAAAACGTCACAAGCAAGTACAATTTTTACTTGCTTCTGACGTCACAAGCCCCCACTCTCGAGTTTTGATGCGTTTTATCTTTCCAAATATTCATAGAATTAACAAAAGAAAAAATACGTGTCCATTATTTTTCAAAACTCTAACTGGTGGACTAATTAGATTTGCAATTTATTGATGCTGTCAACATGCCTATTGCTATAAAGTAGCCATGACGTAGGTGAAATCACGGAGAGACACTTAATGATAATATCCGCACGTTAATATACAGATAATATCATACTCAATGATCATATCAGTGCAGTGATACAGCGGGCCATCCATCTGGGGTAATCCCTTAATCACTGTTTATTAAACTGTCTCATTGGTACTCGTGTTTTTTACGGTATACTCACGAGATTTTTTCGGGAGCCTGCCTATTACTTCAATTCGCGACCTCGTCGCTTCTCAGTTCCTGTTAGGGGGCTCTCGGGCAATCCCAATAAATGTACGTGATTAAACCGTAAACAATCATACCTACATTTTAATATGTAAGTAATGTCTTAAGAAAATTATAATACAAAAATGTCTCATTGGTCACGAACACGGCGCTGAGCGTCCTGTCTTCAATGGGGACTGGGGCGACAAAAGCAAAACGAAAGTAGATGGCTGCACCTCTGTTGGTACCAATTACAACCAATCAGAATGAGTTAAATTGTCATTGGCAATAATTTATGATTAATTACGGTTTACTCACGAAAAATGCACGTGAGTAAACCGTAATCTATACATATAATAAAATCGTAACGAAGCAAAAACTGTACGTTGAATATTGTTGGACAAAAATGATTATTACGTGTATTAAAAACGATACAGATGCCAAAAATACAATTTTTGGAATTTCTGTCTGTTTGTATGTAGGAGCTCCACGCCAATACTACTAAATAGATTTAATTGGCAAAGATGTCCGTTAAAGAGAGGGGCGGGTTATACATAGAGTGCAAATTGTCACGTTATTGAGTGGGTGATGAGCTTATTGGAAATAAATGTGAGTAGATTTAAAAAATTAATTACAAATAGGTACATTGTTTAGTTGCTGCGACACAATGTTGTTTTCCGATTTCCACGCGGACGAAGTCGCGAGCACAGCTAGTTAGCAATAATATCAATCATACTTTAACTAATTAAATTGCTTAAGTACCAGCGATGGTAGCGCCATTCGCCTGGGATCTTCCCTTCCCTGTGGCGTAAAGCCTACGTTGGTCTCCTTCCTAAGATTTCCAGTCCCTCGCGGTACAGTCACTTCCGCCCCATCTCCATCCTTCCTTTCCTCTCCAAAGTGCTCGAGGCCTGTGTTTATAAGCAATTCTCCCAATTCGTTCTCCATAGTACCCTAATTAGTCGTTTCCAATCCGGGTTCCGGCCTGGGCACAGTACCGTTTCTGCCCTCCTTAAAGTGACGGGCGATATTAGAGCAGGTTTGGAGTACACCAAAGTAACTGTCTTGGTGTTAGTCGATTTCGCTAATGCCTTTAATACCGTTAATCACGACATCCTGCTATCCATTCTTTCCCATCTTATGGTCTCTGATGAGGCGCTGGAATGGTTCTCTTCTTATCATCGGGAACGTCAGCAGTCGGTTCGCGCTGGTGAGTCCTCATAACGCTGGTGTGACTTAGGAACTGGCGTTTCACAAGGCAGTATTCTTTCTCCTCTTTTGTTTTCTATTTTTATAAATTTCATAATTCCCGAGCTTCAGTGTTCGTATCAACTTTACTGTCAGGCGAATGTTGACGGTACTTCAGAGGCGATCGACAAATTAAAAAGGGACCTGGAAGCGATCAAGCGTTGGTCTGATAGGTTTGGTTTAGCGGTAAATCCTACGAAATGTCAAGCGATAATTGTAGGTAGCCACCGAAATATGAGCAAGTTAATTTACCACTAATTTTATTTAACGTACGATCATTCCCCTTGGCTCCGATATTAAAGACCTTGGCTTGCACATCGATTCGAATAAAAAAAAGAGAGAAAAATTATTCAAGCAGTGTGTAATCAATGAATGGCCATTAAAATGATGGAATGGGAATGGAAAACTAATTAGGTAATTATGTCCCATTCTATCACTACAATTTATAATTTCACTTTGACAATAAACTGCAGTTTACTGTAATGTATGATAGACCTATTACTGTAATGATATTATAATGTATGGAGGAAATAATCGTTACACTTTGATTAGAACTTGGCTGTGACCCTACCATGCGTGAGAATTGGTAAATTGGTATTGCACTCGACTCTATGGTTATTACCTAGATATTCTGGATCATCAGATCTGATCAAAATTATATCAGTCCGTTAACATTCACTACTGAACCTGGCCCTTTTTATTCTTCTTCTTTCATGTCAGCACTCACTGTATGAGAACAGCTTATGCCGTGGTAAAAACATCAATCAGCAAGGTTGGTAGCGGACTGACTGCCCAGCGTGAGTCCCTCAGTATCGCCACTCGTGGAGGCTCTGTTAATGCCCTTTTCATTAACTGCTACCCACAATGAACGGTCGTCTCGTCAGCGATTTTGTTGTAATATCCACGCTCGGCCAATACACTGGTGATTGCAGTATGTTACTAATAATTGTTATTAGCAGACAAGAGGATGCTGGTGCCCGTCCCATCTATACATATAAAAGGAGAAGATGACTGACTGACTGACTGATCTATCAACGCACAGCCTAAACCACTGGGGTTAGAAAGTTGAAATTTTGACAGTAGGTTCCATTTGTAACGTAGGCATCCACTAAGAAGGGATTTTTCGAAATTCAACCCCTAAGGGAGTTAAATAGGGGATGAAAGTTTGTATAGAAAATCGTCACTTATCGGGTTCAAAATTTCACGCAAGCGAAGCTGCGGGCGAAAGCTAGTTCACTATACAAGGTGAGTCGGAAAGGGGGTACTAATCGCAAAATAAGTAGTAAGGCAAACCACCGATAGATAGGATATTGAAAATGGCGGTTAAAGTATCACTGATGACTGTTTTAAAGCAAGTGTTATCAAAATAAAGAAGTATGTGCGGTGTAACTTTGAATGATAGATTGAGGAATGATGTGATAACACAAAGTTGCGGTTTAAAAGATGATGTAGTGACAAAAATTTAAAGGAGTATGCTTCGGTGGTTTGGGCATGTTGAAAGATTGAGTGAACGGCGATTAACAAAAGGAATTTATAAGGCGAATGTCAGTGGAAACGCCAGTAGAGGACGCCCTAGAAGGACATACATTGATGTTATTGGTGATGTTCTTCAAAAAGGACAGGTGCGTAGTACTCTCAACGAACGTGCGTGTATGACAAGATGTATGACCGTGGACGAAGCGAAAGGAGTATGTAAGGATGTGACGTTCTACAGTTTCTGCCTACCCCCATGGGAAAAAGGCGTGAGTTTATGTATGTATGTTATCAAAATTCGATCATTTTTATTTCCATGCAAAAAGATTTTCCTTTAGGTTCTTTCATAAATTCTTCATCCCTGCTTTAGTTACAAATTCAGAAAATAATACTTCTGATTCATGAAAATATGACCTAAAATGTTCATCATTCCTAAAATGACAGCTGATCATTACTGGGGATAGATTGGTTTTAGCGTATTTTTTTTGTAATGTTTGAACAGCTATTTCTCTTAAACTATTGACTTTTGGGGATAGTGGTAGAACAAAAGTTATTCATTATTATGGGTACTTTAACACCCTTTCAGATTAGTACCCACTTTCCGACTAACATTGTATAAAGTGGGGATGACTATACAACAATAAATGATACCACGTGTTCTATGATGTGTTCTAGTACCTACCGTACACAAAAAATCAGTTACTTTCAAGAACATTTTCTGTCGCATGATTTTTCAATTTCACTCATTCATGTAGATCAGAGTTTCTCAAACTTATTTCATCTACCGCCCACATTGGAAATCAATTATTTTTCAGCGCCCCCCTTTTTTTTACTTTACCACATCTTGAAAACCACATTGACATGCATTACTTTCATTTAATTATAGTGTGCTATATTAGTCTGGTCTGGAGTTTAAACTTACATTCGAAACGAGACTTTTTTACCAGTGAGAGCATATAAACGCAACATTATATTATTAAAATGAAACAAAATAATAAATTTTAATTTTAAAAACGAATCTAAATGTGAAGGATGAATCTGATGATTTTTAACAAGTTTGTTATTAGAGCAAGTAAGAACAAGTATCGATGAACCAGCTGATTGATAAAGGATTGCACAAATCGCATTATTTAACAAAAACTTGTTAAAACTTGATTGCTCACGGGATATCCTACGAAAGCTATGTTAAATATTTTTAGTGTTTATATTTGATTGTAACAAGGCAGAAATATGAACTAAATAATCGATGTTGTGTAGTAGGTAGGTTTTAATTTCAGTGAATTTTAAAATATTAAGTAGATGAAATAAAAAATCAGCCATCGCCCCCCTAAACCGCTTCAACGCCCCCCATTTTTTTCTGAGTCCCTTACCGCCCCCCTCTAGGCCTCCAGCGCCCACAAGGGGGCGTTATCGGCCACTTTCAGAAAGACTGATGTAGATGAAGGGACGTTGAAGTGGAAACTTATATTAAATAAATTTCTACACGTGTAAATAAAAGTAATTTTGGTTTAAACGGATCATAGATTTACATAACTTCGCGTAGAGATCTTGATATTCGTAAAGATGTTTCAGAAATGTACGGAGCCTGGGCTAGCACCATGTACACTATATGTAAATATAGCTTCACAATAAAGTAACCGTTTTTTAATGTTAATTTTCTAAAATTTCACTTCGATTAATTGTACATTCAAGTTATCTTAGGTCAAGGAGAGCAACACACACATGAAAATATGGTGGATCGAAATTATGTGAAATGTCATTTTGACAACTGTTGACATGTCAATGACCCCATAGTGTTTATTTCTTGTGTACTTGCATAACATATGTACGTTGTTTATAGACGAAAATACTTGGATTACGCTATAATTATAATAAAATAGAACTACAGGTGTTGTACACGAAACCTAGGACTGTCAAAGTTGTCAAACTCATGTTAATGTCAAACACAACTGTCATGGCTACCAGAAAAAAGGGTTAACATATTAAAAAACGTCGCCAAATAATAATTCCCGTATAAGAGTACTTTTCGTCAAATTAATTTATTTGTATTTTTATGGTAATCCCCTATTTTTTTCCTATTTTTCTATACACTGTACATAGTGGTGGCCCAAAATTCAACATCTCCTTTATTAAATCGTACGAAAATTCCTGTGACTAAACTATTGAATGTTTGTGTTCGGTCGTAAAACTCATCATAGAATACGTGGTATCATTTAATGTTGTGTCGTCATCTCCACTTTGTATAAGAGGTATGTTCGTGTATAAGTTCGCACGCGATTTTTAACAAACAATATTAATACGACCATTTTTTTAAGTTCAAGCCCAATGATTCCATCTTATGTCAACTTAACTAGAGGTCAAAAAGATCACTTTAGTAAGGCCGTGTACCATATTGACCTTGCAAATTTCCACTTATTAGCTGCTCTACATTTCGGCTAATCAAACAAAAACTACTAATCAGATTTAGATGAAACTTTGCATGTGAATAAAGTAGTAAATAAGCTATAATTCAAGACTTGTTTCATCAAAATCGATGCAGAAGTTTAAGAGATATTGTAGTTTTTGTGCGTCAAGTTGAGACTGTCGCAGATTCAAACAGGTTATCGATATCGATGATATGACCGAATTTTAAACTAATATTTATTTTACATCATCGTGCTCAATTAACTGTGGTATTTGACCATTAAACGTTTTGAGAGTTTTTTATACAATGTTCCGGTTTTTATGTTATTTTAATATAATATTTAAAATAGTCGTTGCATCTTAAAACTGCGCGTCGCCCCACTTCGACAGGAAAATCAGGTCTTAAATGTTTCTCGCATCATCATAAAGTGCAACCACTATTAATTTTATTATTATCTATTACACTTTTAGTTATTATATGAAACGTGGTTGCTCGATACAGATTCGCTTCTTAAGGCGCTTCCCCCACGGAAATGGCGCCACTTCAGAAAAAAAACATTATTTCTGTCAACACACAACATGTTGAAATTTCGTACAACATTTTAGTCAAGTGTTATAGAAATTTTCGAACACCAAAAAACAACACTTGACATCCTACGTTAGAAGTTTTAGTAATTAATGCTAAAAACGGCCGTTTTTGGTACTTATCGCTAAAACTTCGAATCCAGAAGCTCTAGTATTGATATTTGGTGTGCGAAAATTTCTACAACACTTGACTAAAATGTTGTACGTACGAAAGGAGAATGACCAAAAGTGGTACCAAAAAGTCACATGCATCAAGATCAAAATATTACTTAAAGTATTTATTTTAATAATTTTTTACGACATTACGCGTCGTTGAACAGGGAATTTAATTTAAAGTAAAAAAGTGTTGATATTGTTTTCTTCCCTTTACATGACGACGTTCCGTTTCACATGATTTATGATTACTATAACCTTAGATTTTGAAAGTGTCATGATCACATCTTTCAAAAACAGGTAGAAAAATTTTTTTTTGTCGATTCTACAATTAAAAACAACTAGAATAGATTAGAATTTTTATTTAAACGATCATCATTTATTTATCTATGGTTAATTGGCCGTTCACAGCCGGTCATAGAGATGTAGAATGCAATAGATGCGGATTACTGTTTTTTAGAGCAATAATAAATCGTGTAATGACAAGTCCACATTGTCAGGTTATTTAGATTATTTCTAAAATCTCCGAAACTCGCGTTTTGTTTACAAAAAGAAAATTTGTAGGAGTTAATATAATAAGTGTAGTCTATAAAAAACAAAGTTTGACTTTGTTGCAGCATGGTACGGGACTCCATACAGCCATGAGCATTGTCCTTTCAATATGTTGTGTGTTGACAGAAATAATGTTTTTTTCCTGAAGTACACTTTTGGTGGGGAAAGCGCCTAAGCAATTAAAGGAACACATCGTGAGGAAATCTCGACTTAATATTTTGAAATCGCCATCACGCACTGAGAAAGCGTGGTGATCAATTGATACTTCTCTGTATAAGAGAGGCCTTCGCTTTGAGGTGGGATTAGTATAGGCTGGTTTTATATTATTAATGTCAATATTTAAGTTGGTTTTATTTAATTTAAACCTTGCCTTATGGTAGAGATCGGATTTATAGGAGAATGAGCTTTTATGTCGAAAAAATCCTGCGGTTTCGGGACAATTATTTTAATTAATGTTTTTTTTGGTTTATCTAACACACACCACTCCTCTTCTTACACTCTACATACACACATATTTGCATCGGGGGTTAAACATTAATTTTAAATAATTACCTATGCAATCCATAATCCTGTTTTTTTTTAATAAATCATTTTAAGAAGTCGCTTCCATACTATACACTCGACTAGTTATGCATTCCCAGTGTTCCTGGAACGACGGGTTCTTTTTTTACAAAAAAATATATTTTAAGAAGCCGCTTCCATACTTTCGTTGCTAAAAATTCACTTTAGGTAAATATGCATATCGAATATCCTCATAACCTCATAACTTATGAGGTTATGAAGGACATTACAATTTCAGGTTATAAAACTAAAACATATTTTAAATTGAGTAAAAAGATATTGAGAAAACGAGGACAACCACGCTACTTATTGATTACGACGTATGATTAGGGTTACCATGCGTCCGGATTTATCCGGACATGTCCGGACTATCAGCCTTTCATCCGGACTTTGTCCGGATTTTTGGCTTACATGGATAAAAATTAAATTAATGTTTAATTTTAGCATTAAATTACTTAAAAATAAAACGAGTATTAAATCAGTCATCAATCTTTATTAAACTACATACAACTAGTTAATCAGTCTCATCTCAATTTAAAACAATCAATTATTTCATTTTGTGACTAAAATGTCTGGACATTTTTTGAAATGTCCGGACTTTTTGGCAAATATCCAGCTTTTTGTCCGGACCTTTCAAATTTCGAAATGGTAACCCTACGTATGATACATAATGTCATCAAGTGAGGATGCAGATTTACGTAAATTATTAGAGCTGTCATCTGCAAATGTCGTTAGTTCAAAATTGATCATAACTGGTGTTATAAAAATAGATACCGATGTAATGTCACGGTCTAATGCAGCTAATAATAACTCTGGCTTGTCTTTATCGACCGGCCATACGGGGGCCGCCAGAGCTATATGCTCGGGGGTGGAAGTGTCTAATGGCGTAATAACGGGGAAACCCACTCCGGGTCTTTTAGACCCGCGACGGAGAAACCGGGGCCACACCTCTCTACACCTCTAGCCGCTCACACGTTTTTTGCCCTCTTCGCCTAGCTAGTGAGCTGGCGAGTCACCGTCTGCCAACACATTTCAATTTTAAATTTGAAAGGCAGACGCTGTTATCTTCCGGCAATGGAAGTTAACCAGTCCACTTAACACCCCTTACCATAGACCAGTTTTTTTTACCGTATTTTACAATAGTCTTGCACCCACCTGGGACGGTCCATGACTGTACTCCAATAGTGCAGCATATTGTGTACTTTGTAGGAAAAACTGTGTATCTATATAGATTTTTATATTAACCTATATCCACACAGTTTTGGGTAAAAGGTTGCACCATATCCTTCCAAGCTTGTCGTTGTGTTGCTCTCTCCGGCCAGACCTTAGATTAGGCATCTAAGTCGCCAGAGCGTTTCCTAAGTCTGTCTTGGTGACGCCGCGCGTCAGCAAGTACCGTTTTTATTTTTCTTATCCTCTGAATATGCTCTTAGGTCCCCTCCGCCCGAGGAAGGGGAAGGATTATGCCGGACTCTTACCGGCTAAAAACCCACGCCCCCTTATTACAAAAGATGGTCTAAGAAAGACCTAGGTTTTAAAATAGCCCCGTCTCTTTTTGTTATATGATATAAGAAAGTGATGGGTATATTTTAAACCTGGGTTTACCTTAGTCTTGGTTTAAACCATCTTTTGTAATAAGGCCCCTTGTGTTCCTTCTCCTGACTTACGGTCGGAGTCGCGGGATTCGCAGCTACATGCACCGCAACCCTGGCAGGTTCTCAAGTACCCCTGCGCTACAAGTTACAATCCCAGCAGTAAAATATGACCCCTCTAATCCCATAAAGAAGTATAGGAAAGTAATATGACAGTGACACACATCATTGCCCTCGAAACACCCTCTCTTCAGTACCGGTCTGTTGATCGCACTCGGGCGCGCTCGTGCAGCCTCGGTCGCACTCGGACAAGTTCAAGGCGCTCGCGCAACCAGTTGTCGTGACTCGTGTGTGTGTAAACGAATGTTAGCTGCGTTTGTGTGTTGTAGGACTTGTAGGGCTTCTGGTTAAGTGGGAATTTTGCTACGGTTATTGACGCTTAGAGCTCTTACACACCACGTTTTTTCCAGGCGCCGTCGACGCGCGTTTCGCAATCGCGCGTTATCGGCGCTACTAAACTTGAAATAGGCAGATTACTTGCGATTGCATCGCTGCAAACTCACGAGAAACGCGCTTCAGACGCGCGTGAGCAACTCTTCTTGCAAAATAAAACGCGCTGTACTTATGTGTTTGCAGCTAAAGAGACGCGCTGTGCCAGCGCGTCTGTATCGATGTAACTCCGCGCTACGAGCGCGTCGACAGCTCGCGAAAAAGTAGTCGTCTGCATACTACAATTTTATGAACGTGTGAATAGGTAAATTGGTTGCGATAACATCGCGTTTGCAGCGTGTTATAGTTGCGTGCGACGCGCGTCGACAGCGCCTGAAAGAAACGTGGTGTATAAGAGCCCTTAGTTCCAAGTAAAAATAGGCCATACACAGTCTCACGTGGAGGTCGTAAAATGTCACATAGTTTTGCCCAGTGTGGTTGTCAACAATCTAGTTATATCTCTACTACGTTGTATTGTAGTAAGGTTCCCGCTACTTCCCTGCCTCGTGCGTCTGAATATCTGTGTTTGGGATGGTCTCAGAAATCAGCGTATTTGGTTGACCTCTCTGGTGGATTTTATACAGTGTGTCCGGTCATGGACTAGCGATATTCTAGGTACTCATATAACAACTATTTTAGTACACAATTACACTATACACTAGGGTCCAATACACTTCCATTTTTTTGTTGAGTTATTCTGTACGTGTGTACAAAATGAGTCATATCTCTCAAAGTTTTGGTCTTACTGAGATAAAAGTAGGCTTATTCGGAGGGCAACAATATTGTCTATCGTTTACATTACAATACAATGGGTTCACATAAAGACATACAGTTGTAGATGTAGACTATATCTCAACAAAAAAGCAAAATGGCTGCCAAATAGCGGGGAAGTGGATTGGACCCTACTGTATAGGTAGTGTATTTGTGTACTAGAATAGTAACAACTGCAAGTTGTTACAAAAATGGCTTAATCTCCATAACAAAAATTGATCGCTCTGGGCTCTGGTCTCTAAAATCTGAAACTTAAATATTTCGAAAACTTCTTAGTTAAAATCGAGGCCAATATAAAAATAGACTTATTTAGACACATTCTTTTCGAAATAAAAATACGGAACACAATTAATATCAATATACAATGTGTCCGGTTATGGACTAGCGATATTCTAGGTACTTATATAAATATAAGTACTTATACAAGGTTAGTCAGAAAGGGGGTACTAATCTGAAAGGGTGTTAAAGTACACATAATAATGAATAACTTTTGTTCTACAACTTTTCCCAAAACTCAATAGTTTAAGAGAAACAGTTGTTCAAAAATCTCAAAAAAAAAACTCTAAAATCTATCTATCCCCAGTTATGATCGGCTGTGTTTACCGTTTAGGTCATATTTGGGGTCATGAATTAGAAGCACCATTTTCTGAGTTTGTAACTAAAGCAACGATGAAGAATTTTTGAAAAAACTAAAATAAAAATCATTTTATTTGGAAAAAATATATATCGAATTTTGAAATTTTAACACCTGCTTTCAAACAGTCATCAGCGATACTATAAGTGGGCTTCGGATTAGTACCCCCTTTCCGACTAACCTTGTATTTATATAAGTACCTAGAATATCGCTAGTCCATAACCGGACACATTGTATATTGATATTAATTGTGTTCCGTATTTTTATTTATATACATATAAGTATATACTTATATTTATATAAGTACCTAGAATATCGCTAGTCCATAACCGGACACATTGTATATTGATATTAATTGTGTTCCGTATTTTTATTTATATAAATATAAGTATATACTTATATTTATATAAGTACCTAGAATATCGCTAGTCCATAACCGGACACATTGTATATTGATGTTAATTGTGTTCCGTATTTTTATTTCGAAAAGAATGTGTCTAAATAAGTCTATTTTTAGATTGGCCTCGATTTTAACTAAGAAGTTTTCGAAATATTTAAGTTTCAGATTTTAGAGACCAGAGCCCAGAGCGATCAATTTTTGTTATGGAGATTAAGCCATTTTTGTAACAACTTGCTCCCCGATACAGAGAACCATTTCGATAAGCAGTTGTCAACTGATTCAGTTTGTTACCTTGTTATGTCGATTCTCCTAACGAGAGAAAAAGAGAAAACAAAGCGGATCGTACAACAACTGTATCCCAATTCTCCTAAAATAAATCATGATACATCGCAACTGAACGAAGCCCGAACCGTTCATTCAGACAGGTTTCAATTTCATAAGCTGTCAAATTGTTTGACACAAAAAACAGAACCAATCATTTTGACAGTTTTCGTAAACAAAAACTGAGTGACGGTTGTGGTTCGTTTGCTACTGAAACATTCCACACGGAAAAACCGAATAACACTTTGTCTGACCTGGGGATCGAACCCAAGACCTCACGCTCAGCAGTCGCGCTTTGCGACCACTATACTAGCGAGGCAGTCAACTTCAGTACAATTTAATTTAGTTTTCTATTTCTCTGCCTGTCATGAACTCATGACTTCTTTCTTCTTCTCCCTGTCCTTATCCCATGTTACTTGTGGTCGGCGTAACACGTTTTCTTCTTCCATTCCGTCCTGTCACCCGTCATGATATCACTGACTCCCTTCTCTTTCATATCATTCTTCACACAATCCATCCATCTTTTCTTTGGCCTCCCTCTTCCTCTCCATCCATCCACATTTATATTCATAACTCTTTTGGTCACATGCGTTTCATCTCTCCTCTTCAAGTGCTCATACCAAGACAAACGGTTCCCTTTCAACTTTTCTGTCACTGGCGCTACTTTCAAACTACCTCTAATATACTCATTCCTGACCTTATCCATTCTGGTCACTCCACACATCCATCTCAACATTCTCATCTCCGCTACATGCAATCTTTTTTCATCAGTCTTCTTCACGGCCCAACATTTCGATCCATACAGTAATGAACTCATGACACTGGTATTTAAATTAGGTTTTTAATTACTATTTGATTGAACTAACCCTAATTGGTCAATAGTTCGACAAATCAATCATTGAAGGTAGTTAACCTCTTTGTCGTTCATCCGTAATACAGGGTTATTGGTAAAACACTAACAACCTCTTAAGGAGTCACTGTACTCATCATTATGAACAACTTTTACTATGGGACCAAATACATCATCATCATCTGCCTAGCCTTTTCCCAACTATGTTGGGGTCGGCTTCCAGTCGAACCGGATGCAGCTGAATATCAGTATTTTACATGGAGCGACTGCCTATCAGACCTCCACAACCCAGTAACTGGGTAATACGATACTCTTGGTAAGACTGGTTGTCAGACTTTCTGGCTTCTGACCAACAGTAACGACTGTCAAAGATCTACAAATGACAGCCGGGACCAACGGCTTTACGTGCTTTCCGAGGCACGGAGGAAACTCGCTATGGTAAATGGTCACCCATCCACAGACCAACCTCGGCAAGCGTGGCCTAACCCGGAAGACCGGTCTATGCGGCTGTAATTATTTAGCCACGAGCTCCTCTTATGGGACCAAATACGAAATCGTGAAAAAAAAATCAGCTGTTCCCTACATTTTATGTTCGCATTTAATAACTCGTGAAAATGTAGGAAACAGTTGATTTTTTTACGAGCGACTCTCTTATAAGATATAGTACCTATAGGTACTGTATCTTATGCCGCTCTATGCGAAATTATTTTGTAGGCACTGTAGCCAAGCCTTTATCACTACATAATATAAAATAAAGTCGCTTCCCCCTATCTGTCCCTTTAAGCTTCTTAAATCTTTAAAACTACGCAACGGATTTTGATTTGGGTGCGCGGTTTTTTTTGATAGATATAGTGATTTAAGAGGAAGGTTTTAAGCTATAAAACGTACACGTGCGAAGCCGGGGCGGGTCGCTAGTTGGGTATAATTATAACATTCGTAATTAATATAATTGACTAGCTTTTGCCGGCGACTTCGTCTACATTAAAGCCCACAGGAACCGCGTAATGACCCGAGGTTTTCACCCTAAGGTGACGATATGAAGTCTTTCAGTCTAATCAGGATGCCTACTCCCTAAGTCCGTCAACGAATTTAGTCGCCCGTCCGAAAGTAGCCCGAAACGTAGAAGTGAACAAAACAAGTGTCAAGTTCAACTTTTCGGACGAGCAACACACATCGGTAGTAGAGACAAGTGTCAAATCGTATTGTCATTAATTCTTAGTTCGGGCCCCGAAATAATCGTGTGTCCGTAGGTGATAGGGAGTAGGAAACGCTCGTAACTAAGGCCGAAACCACGGACTTCGTGCTTAGGGAGTAGACCCCAGATGCGGCTGAATATCAGTGATTTACACAGAGATACTCCCATCTGGCCTCCACGACACAATTAAGGGTCTATAGCTGTATATTTAATTTTCTTACGTACATTAATTACAGAGCTAAGCAGTTAAGTAGCAAGTCACATGTTATTATAAGTACAGTTGCAATAATATGCACTTGGCAGGATTCTGCAGACGTTCACCGTGCGACTGAGAGAGCGATGTGTTGTCGAATAATATTGTAACTTACAATTTGTAATATTCCATCAAGAACGGGTTTTAGAAAGAGACTACTCTTTCTAAAACCCGTTCTTGATGGAATATTCGTTTGGGATATGTAAGGAAGAATAAGGCACGGAGTTTGGATTTATGCGTATGTACGTTAATATTAGGCCTCGGTCACAGAGTCGCGTGCTTGGAGCGGGGCGTGATGCGGGGCTTAAGCGGAAGTTCTGATATAATTTATGACTGTTTTTAAACTTTCGCGATTCGTACACATTATAAAAATACAGATTCGGGTCTAAACGCGTGGAAACTTTAAGAGGCACAAAATATTTTTTGTATATTTTGTGCCTTTTAAAGTTTCTATCCGTTTATTCCGAATCTGTATTTTTATAATAGTTTATGACGATGTATTAGAGTGGATACGGAGACTCATATTTTTCGTGTGTATTGTTTGAGCTGTAATTGCATGTATGACAGGCGTGAATCCAGCCTCCAAATTAGGCTACGGTCACGGGTGGTCGGAGCCACAGACAAGAGATCTTTAAAAAAATTAAGTACCAATACATACAGTTCGGTTTGGAGCAAATGAATTAAAAAAAAACATTGTAGAATAACAAAAATATATCATTTTAATGACAAATTCAAGTTTTTTCTTCTTTTTTGCTGAATACACGGGCACCAAACATAGGTGCTGCCGCTGGTAGTCACGTTATTTTGTGGTACGAGTATGATAAAGCACAGATAAAAAAAAACGGTTCGTTTATGGAGTTCGTTTCATTTTATGCAGCGCTTTTTAAAGTCAAACTTCCTTCATTATTAATTAAATATTTTAACTTTGTTAAAGTTTTGGACTTGGTAAAATAAAGATAAGCTCGATTTTTCGATCGTCGACCTCGGAGAAGATTATGGTCTTGAACATACTGACCATAATTACACGTGTATTCGCCACTGATGTAACTAATACAGTACGCGGTGGAGTGTGCGGCGCTACAGGGTTATTGGAAAAGCACTAACAACCTCTTAAGGGGTCACTGTACCTACTCATCATTATGAACAACTTTTACTATGGGACCAAAACTCAAATCGCGAAAAAAAATCAGCTGTTCCACATTTATGTTCGCATAACTCATCAAAATGTAGGGAACAGTTGTTTGCTTTTCGCGATTTCATGTTTGGTACCATAGTAAAAGTTGTTCATAATGATGAGTACAGTGACCCCTTAAGAGGTTGTGTGTTATTTAAGTTACATCTTGTATATGCAATAAAGTTAAAGACTTGTAACATTTGCTGATGCATTATGTGATCAACAAAAATGAAAGAGAATCACTATTTACATACATAAACTCACTCCTTTTTCCCATGGGGGTAGGCAGAAACTGCAGAACACCACATGCTACGATCCTTACATACTCCTTTCGCTTCGTGTTGGCAAAGTTAAGGCGCTTCCCCCACCGAAAGTGGCACCACTTCAGAAAAAAAGCGTTATTTTTGTCAACACACAACACATTGAAATTTCGTACGTACAACATTTTAGTCAAGTGATGTAGAAATTTTCGAACACCAAAAAACAACACTTGACATCCTAGGTTAGAAGTTTTAGTAATTAATGCTATAAACGGCCGTTTTTGGTACTTATCGCTAAAACTTTGAATCCAGAAGCTCTAGTGTTGATATTTGGTGTTCGAAAATTTCTACATCACTTGACTAAAATGTTGTACGTACGAAATTTCAATATGTTGTGTATTGACAGAAATAATGCTTTTTTTCTGAAGTGGCGCCACTTTCGGTTGGGGAAGCGCCTTAAGGAACTTAAATTGAATGCATACAATACGGGCGACGTATCTTGGTGGCGAGTCTGAAGTTAGCTGATTACTGCGCAGTAGACAATTTCGTTTGTAAATTTATTGCGCAGCCAAACAACTAACTTCAGACTCGAAAAGATATGTCGGTCGCCAAGATACTTCTGCCATATTGTAAGATGTTGGAATTAAAAATAAAATAAATAAATAAATATCAGCCTGTAACTGTCCCACTGCTGGGCAAAGGCCTCTTCTCGTACAGAGAAGGAACGAGCATTGATCGCCACGCTTGCTCACTGCGGGTTGGACATTTCAGATCATTAAAGTCCAGGTTTCCTCACGATATTTTCCTTCACCGTATGTCAGTGGCGTCTTAGATTACCTAAGAAAGTACATATGACATTTAAAAAGTCACATTGGTACATGCCTGGGTTTGAACCAGCAACCCGGTGCTTAACAAGCGGGTTTGTAACCTTCGGACCACCACAACATCATGTTGGAATTATTTTAAGAATTTTGGGAAATCCCAAATGAGATTTTACAAAGAAATTATATGGTTTGGTGCGGGTGCTTCGACCGTGATACCTACTTCATCCTTTTTTGGGAGATTTTAAATTAAAATATCTTATGTGTTTATAAGGTATGATGAGGTTTACGTATTCTTGTGGAGAAAAACCCGTTTATAAATAAAAAAACACACCATCACGACTGTATTCCCAGAAGAGTAAGGCAGAGGTGTATAGTACACACTCATTTCACCGTTATGTTTCAAGTCCCATTTAATAATAGAGGGCGAGCCTATTGCCATCAACCGGGCACAAATCAAGACTCCGGGCTGCTACTGAGAAATTCCATATGGAAAAACCCAATAACACTTTGTCCGACCTGGGGATCGAACCTAGGACTTCACGCTCAGCAGTCGCGCTTGCGAACACAAGTCCAACGAGGTAGTCAAAATAAAAATTCAAAAAAATAAAAAATAAGACGCATTAAAAAAATGCATAAGAGCGCTTACAATGTTATTCGATGCAGCGAACGATTATAATTTTGTGTGTTCCATCATACTCAGAACTTAATTGCTTAGAACTAATTCCAAATTGATTAGAAAGTAAGCAAAGGATAGCGATATAACAATGCATACATCTGTCTCTTTCTACAGTTACGTACGACGGGGGATTTTCTTTGCGGTTATATTCTCGGAAGGACAGACAGTATTCAGATTTTTGATACTTATTTTTAAAAAATTGACTTTTAATAAGAATCTGTGGTAGGTAGTATAATTTATTGAAGAACCGTCATTTGTTTCGTCTGGCGAAAGTATTATTGGTCACTAAATGGGTTTTTTAAATCGTTGCACATCATTTCGCTGAAAACGGTAATGTCGGCTCTTTGTAATTTAATTGATAGTAGCTTTTGCCCGCGGCTTCGCTCGCGTTAATTTAGAATTTGACAATCAACTCTTAACACATTACTGAAGTTTCTTTAATAATATAATTCAATCATGATTCAAAAGACACGTGGCGTCACCTATGAATGTTATTGTTGTTTTCTTCGGGAACAGTACTTTTTTTCTAGTGTGGGGCAATGTTTCTTTTAAAAGAAAAGAAAGTAAAAGAATGAAAGTCCAGACATTGTGGCATAAAAGTATGCGAGTGTATGTAGGGCAACGTCTGGAATGGCATTTTGAGGAAAGAGCCAATAGGTTCGAGCAAATCTGTCCCAACTGACGGCACGCATGCAACAGCTATCGTGTAGTTCAATCTGATTTTAGGGCTGCGAGCTTCTTTGCCAAACTACATCACAAAAAAAAACTGTATAATCTCGGTGACAGAGAGGAGATGGTATTGTGAAAACTCTGTGTATTTGTAGAAAATTACCAAAGTTCATAATAACACTGATTTGTTTGTAAGTTCTGTGTTTGTGTGTGTTTTAAGTCTACTTTGCTCTCTCATAACTATTCTAAGTCATAACTGTACCCACTCAAATTGTTAAAGATATGTAAAAGAGTAACCATGTAGTTTCTTGCGGGCTCTTCTCCATAGGAAACGACTAATTGGAACCGTGCACCTAAATTCGACTTTTCATAAGCGCCTGTAATGGTTTATGTGAAATAAAAACTTTTGATTTGATTTGATTCTGTCTCGAAGTCATGTTAATTTACAGAACGTGTTGTTATAACCAGATCAAAATGAGATAAGTGACGTCAATGAAAGCGGTCGTCTGATCGTTGGAATGTAAACGATCTTCTCTCTTAACAATTTCAATTATTATAACTTTCGTGAAACATTCATATTTATGATTATTTACGGTTTACTCAAGTGCATTTTCCAGGATTGCCTGACTAGTGTTCAGCTCATGATTAAGGACTCCGTTTGGTCCGAATACGAAACTAGTCGGGCAATTCCGAAAAATGTACGTGAGTACACCGTAACTAATCATAAATTATGAATTTCAATGATAACCAAATATTTTTTTGTAGTAAGTACCTGCTTTGCCTACGTAGTACTCCTTTCTCGTGGTTGCGTTTAGATAAACAAATATTAATAAGAAAAAAAAGAAAGAAAAAAAACCATTACAGCACTTATGAAAAGTCGAATTTAGATGCACCCAGACCCGGAACAATTTTTTGTAGGCAATACAAATACTTTTTCCGTGCGATAATCGAATCCGCTACACATTTCGCAGCAGCCATGCGCTTAGCCACTACGCCGATTGTTAGCTAATAGCGTCCGTTGTTAACCAAACGATACCCCCAGGGGTGTGGTTGCCAAAAAGCATTTGTTAACGACACCACTAATGAATAGTGTTGTTGCCCTTCAAGGCAACAACGAGTATGTGTAAACTAACTCGCATATTATATTATCACCAATTGTGGCATCCCAACATTACGGTGGTGTAGTTAACAAATCCTTTTTGGCAACCACACCCCTGGGGGTATCGTTTGGTGGTGTTATTAACAATGAACGACTAATAGCAGTCTTAATAAATTCCACTGGATCATCATCATCTGCCTAGCCTAGGCTTCCAGTCGAACCGGATGCAGCTGAATATCAGTATTTTACATGGAGCGACTGCCTATCAGAACCTCCACAACCCAGTAACTGGGTAATACGATACTCTTGGTAAGACTGGTTGTCAGACTTTCTGGCTTCTGACCAACAGTAACGACTGTCAAAGATCTACAAATGACAGCCGGGACCAACGGCTTTACGTGCTTTCCGAAGCATGGAGGAAACTCGCTATGGTAAATGGTCACCCATTCACAGACCAACCTCGGCAAGCGTGGCTTAACCCGGAAGATCGGTCTATGCGGCTGTAATTATTTAGCCACGAGCTCCTCTCCACTCCTCCACTTAATAAATTCCACTGGATATAAAGTATATTATTTATTCCATTGGATTCCACTGTGGTTAGATTGGTCTGAAAGCTGACCCCAACACAGCTAGGACAAGGCTTCTACGTATGTATATTTATGTCAGAATGATAATGAGTCAGCTGATCACCTATATTACGTAACTGTGCTCATCTTCATCTAATATACATAATTTATTTATTTATGCTCCTTTATTCGCTAATGTATCATTAATTATGGCAAAACACGTCACGGACACACACAGCTAAGCCATAAAATTATAGTAAATACTGATACTTAACTCTCCATATTTGTTAGTAACGCAGGCAAACATACATAGCGTTGTTTGATACTGAATGTAACGGGAATAAGAGGGGAATCGCTACGCCGCGCGGAATAATGACGTAAATGATCATTGCGTTTGTGTATGTGCGTTACCTTCAAATAAAAGGTTAGTCGGAAAGGGGGCCCAAATACTCGTCCGATACTTGCCTCCGATAGTCGGTTCCGATAGCCTGATCAGACTATCTGAAGGCCTCCGCGTCATACATTTGTTTGAACATGAATTACACGTACGATCAGACTATCGGATCGGATGTCAGAATCGTAAGCATCGTCCGGGCGTCGTCGTTGTCCAGAAAAAATCGGACCCGAGAATCGTACGTGTATTTCATGAATCCGATTAGATAGTCGGATCCGGCTCCCGGAAGCAACTATTGGACGTGTATTTTGACCCTAAAGTATCACTGATAACGGTTTTAAGCAAGTATTAAAATAAAAAAACACGATAATTTTTATTTCCATGTAAAATAATTAATATTTTAGTTTTTTCAAAAATCCTTTGTCCCTTCTTTCGTTACGAATTAAAATATTCGTGACCCCAAATATGACCTAAAATGTAAACACAGCGGATTATAGCTGAGGATAGATAGATTTTAGCGTATTTTTATGAAATCTTTGAACAGATTTTTCTCTTAAACTAATTGACTTTTGGGAAAAGTTGTAGAACAAAAGTTATTTATTATTATGGGTACTTTAACACCCTTTCGGGTTAGTACTAACCCTGTACTGTGTCAAGTATTTAGATTTTTAGATAGTAAGCTAAGTGAGCTTACAAACACCTATCTAAATGTTTCTGTTCGAGTTGTTTGACGTCATAATCATATAAGATGGTGAAATACTAAGATGAGCCGGTTTTTGTGAACGGTTAGGTCGGGGTTACTAAATTGTAGGTATGTTTTTATACATTTACATATTTCTTTTGCTGATTTTAAATCGATATAATTAATGTTACTTGTTGCTGTCTGAGTCAATTATTAATATTATTATTGTACTGACAACCAGAACGGTCAGTTTGTTTTCGGTTACGAAAACTGTCAAAATGTTTAGTTTTGTTTTTGTTGTCAAATTTTTTGACAGTTCGGCTTCGATTCGGTTGCGATTGATTAATGTTTCTGTTAATAGAGTTGTCTTAGAATCCAAATGATTTGATTGCCAATTTTCTTTTCGTAGGTATACTGAAAGAGATTTATTTAACAAATACGGATTAGCTTTTAATAAGGATGATACTTAATTAAAAGATGTAATAAATCGGCTGTCATTGAAAAAACATTAATCTTATTTCAGTTACATAACATAACGTTACGCTTGTATTCCTCAAAGGGTTGGACAGAGGTATACAGGGTTATTGAAAAAACATTAACAACCTGAGGGGTCACTGTACTCATCATTATGAACAACTTTTACTATGGGACCAAACTAGAAATCACGAAAAAAACAGCTGTTCCCTACATTAATGTTCGCATAACTCATCAAAATTTAGGGAACAGCTGTTTTTTTTCGCGATTTCGGGTTTGGTCCCATGGTAAAAGTTGATCATAATGATGAGTACAGTGACCCCTTAAGGGTGCCTTTCCACCAGAGACGTGCTATGCAACGTTGCTATGGATGCGTTTGATATCCACCAATCATATTCATTGGTCCACATAGCATAGCACTGGTGGAAACTGATTCAACTAAGCTGCGATTTTATATGGAAGGATGCGTGCTATGGATGGTCGCGAGTGGTGTAGCTATGTGCTACACTCCGCGCCGCCACTCCCTGTGCCTTCCCTATTGTCGATACGTCGCATAGTTCGAGCTGCGCATCTTCCTCGCACAGCTACATAGCTTAGCACCAGTGGAAACGCTTCCACACACAAACACTTCCACACGATAGGCATAACGGACAGTCCTCTGTGCAGAGCATGTATGGGGGCCGAAGAGACGGTCGCACACGTGCTCCTTTTTTTTTTTTTTTTTTTTCGTGGGAAAATCCTCATGGATACCCTTCGTCTGGGGAAGGCGAAGGGTTATGCCGGACTCTTACCGGCTAAAAACCCACGGTGTTCCTTCTCCTGACCCTTGGCCGGGGTCACGGGATTCGCAGCTGCATGCACCGCAACCCCGGCAGGCCTCGGTCCGCCAGCCCCTGGCAGACCTCTCCTTCTGTGGGGTCTTGCCCCACATCCTCCTGACAGGCGCGCACGGAACACATGCGCGCCGCCTTCTCGGGCCCGTTACTGGTCGGGCGACGGGTCCCCTAGCCCGTCGCCCGCAGGCCACACACTAGGGTGGCCGGAGATCGTCGCGCGCCCTCCGGTGGCGCCCAGTGCGTCTGGCGCGGGAAGGGAGAGTGGCTGTCGCCTCTCTCTCCCTCTCCACTCCCTCCTTGGTCGCCATCACCACCTCGCAGAAGGAGGTGACGGCTTCCCACGCACTCTCGCTCATGACCATGGACAGAACCACGGCCGGAAGCGAGAGGTCACCACCGACCGCCGCGACTAGTTCACGGCGCTGCGTCGCCCACGCACGGCACTCCTGCAACGTGTGCAGCGCCGTGTCTTCCGGGCAGTCGACGCAGTGGTGACATCCGGGCGTCTGCTCCCGGCCTATGCGACACAAGTACTTCCCGAAACATCCATGTCCCGAGAGTACCTGCGTCAGCCGGAAGCTGAGGGCGCCATGCCGCCTCTCCAGCCACTCCTCCATAACGGGCCTTACCGCCGCTATTGCGGCGTGCCCTGCGCTGGGTTGCGCAAGTCGTTCGCACACGTGCTCCTGGAACGCACAGGGGTCACCCAAATACGAGAAACAACCCTTGGTGCACCGAAATCACTCGCAAATGTTCTGAGCGGACTGAGAGCCCTAATCTGCTTCTGGAAGGAGGTGGGCTGGCTGGAATGATGGCCGCCATGGCCCACGTACAATGGTCCACTTAAAGGACTAAGTGCGGAAACCACATCTCCTAACATAGAACATAGAACCAGTGGAAACGGTCACGTAGTTTCGTAGCTTATCTTTGACATTTTCACAGCATAGCTGCATAGCACATCTCTGGAGAAAAGGCACCCTAAGTGGTTGTTAATGTTTTTCCAATAACCCTTTATAGTACACCCACATTTCGCCGTTATGTTTAAGTCCCATATGATAGGGGGCGAGTCTATTGCCATCAACCGGGCACAAATCCAGACTCCTGGCTGCTACTGGGAAATTCACTACACTACACTTTGTCCGATCGAAACCATGACCCCACGCTCAGTAGTTGCACTTGCGACCAATGAGGCCGTCTGTTTGTCTAATATTAATCTTAATCAAGTTCTCAACATCACTACATAGTATAAAACAAAGTCGCTTCCCGCTGTCTGTCCCTATGTATGCTTACATCTTTAAAACTACGCAACGGATTTTGATGCAGTTTTTTTAATAGATAGAGTGATTCAGGAGTAAGGTTTTAAGCTATAAAACGTACACGTGCAAAGCCGGGGCGGATCGCTAGTTAATTACAATTTAAACGCGCAGCTCCGAAGATCAATGAAATTAAATTGTTTCTGTGAAATCTGTGAATCGATATTCCCGGAATCAATTTAATTATAATTATTTCTTGACAGATAGTTAATAAACTTTACAAACCTTATTGTATGATAATATTGATAGTTTTCCTTCTGTGATTCATGTATTGCATTCTCGATTCAATTATTAATTTTGTATTAAATTCAATAGTCAATCAATTTTACTGTTAAGGTGTTATAATTGTGTGTGTAAATAAATAAATAAAAATTAAGGGTAAGCGAAGAAATGGCATAGCTTTTGATGTGGCGGTGTTATAAAAAGAGAACAATTAATAACTTTACAACCACCAGCTGAGGAAAGGTCGACAAGTGTATTGACAGTGTTGCGTTCCCATATTATTATGGTCGTGCCTCATTTTGCTGATACATCTTACATCTATATATATAAAAGGAGAAGCTGACTGACTGACTGACTGATCTATCAACGCACAGCCTAAACCGCTGGGGTTAGAAACTTGAAAATTTGACAGTAGGTTCCTTTTGTAACGTAGGCATTCACTAAGAAGGGATTTTTCGAAATTCAACCCCTAAGGGGGTGAAATAGGGGATTTAAGTTTGTATGTAAGTTCGTCATTTTTGAAGTAAGACGCATGAAATTAAATATTAAGGTTTCTGGTTAGAAATAAAGCTACACGTGTTTCAGCGTTTTTGAAAATATAACCCCTAAGGGGGTGAAATAAGTGTTGAAAGTTTGTATGAGAAATCTGTTACTTTTGAAGTAAGAAGCATGGAATTAAAAATGTAGGTAGGCTCTTGGTGAGAAATAAATACATATACACGTGTTTTTGTGTTTTTGGAAATTCTACCCGTAAGAGGTGAAATAGGGGATGAAAGATTTTTAACTGCACCTAACAAGGGGCTTAACGAGGGCTCAAAATTTCACGCAAGCGGAGCTGCGGAAAAAGCTAGTTTATCATATGTATCAAAATGTAAATTATTATATTAGTTTTTTTTTACTAAGTATTTTTTTTTTTACTCATTACATGTAAAATAATTACTCGTATGATAATGATATGTTATTCCTATCTAAGGATTGTATCAAACGCTGCTTTATGCGAATTTCATCAAAATCAGTTCAAGTCAACAACGTCATGATTGTGTAACAATTATTCCAAACTGTTGCATTTATAAGTAGGCAGTTATGATTATTATAATCCCCATAAATTTGGCAATATTATTACTTTTATTGCGAGTTTCATCAGAATTCCAATCATGGACAACAATAAATTAATAAGCGTTGACTAAAATCACCTTAACGTTGGGAATCCCTGCACACACACGTAATCACACACACACACACACATAATTACAATGTTGTCGAAGTTGGGTCATTTACGCGGAAGTCTGAACTGCACTTTTGTGAAAAAAAGCTCTTTTGTAAAAATGTTCTTTTAAGTTTTTAAAGTTTGAATTTAAAAGGACAAAGAATGATTAAGTATTTTATTCGTAATTCGCACTTTGACGATAAGAAATACTTAAGTGCACTTAACATTTTTTTCTTTTTCAATGATATTGTTAAAATGAGGTTGTATATTATTGTGCTCGTTTATACAAATAATACATTAAAAATCTAAAAAATATAATAAAAAGCGACTGTTTCATTTATCTTAACAGTTTGGCTGTAATACGGTTCCTTGACTCTCTAGTGATTTTAATATTTAGAATCTAAGTGCGTCTATTCATCCGTGATGTGATTTTGGTTTTGTAAATATAATGTTAATGACCCAAGACAGACTACATTGTCATCGGACTAGTTGAGATAACTTTTATCGTGATTAAGTGTAGTAAATTAAAAGTCCAATGTAGTTTGAAGGGTACAGGGGAAGAAGGAACTGTCAAACATTATTAGTTTGGAGATATTTGAATAAATGTTTTTCTTCATTCTTTTATTTCTTACAGCCGTAGTAATTTGTATTTGAGTCTTGTGTGTAAATTGTTATATTTTAGCATTTTCTGGTTTTGCAGTTCGATAGCTTTTGTATTTTTTAACTTCTTGGCATTGTTAATTAAATATTGAAAATAAATTGACTATGATCCTTCTTCCCCTGTCGTGTTATTCTGTAAGAAACCCATCTTAATATCGACGGTTAGCTCGATATTCATAATGTCACAGTGTGGTTAATAGAAGCAAATAACACACAGACAATCGACAGTACAATCAATAACGCGTAGTTTTGTTATCCACGCTGTGTCACGACAAGTGTCTAATTGACAGTCGCGATCGAGATGAGATTCTTACAGAATTGCACTGCTGTACCCTTCATTTGTCTAGGATTGTTTTACATTGTGCGTTTTTAAACCCATCGCCTATTGTTACTACAACAGTCACTTTCAAGTTAACATTGACATAGGTCGACTCAGATGCAGTTTCTACATTTTTTTACTCACAGATCGCTGTAGTTGTCTAGCCACAGGTTGATATCACAGAAGATAACTTCACCTATTTTTAGATAGGAAAATCATATTCTAAAAAAACAGTTGTTCAAACCGTCAATTAACTTCAAACTTGAAAAGTCTTTATATCGGGTGTAAAAAGACCCTTAACGATAAGGAAAACCACATATTCTACCCATCATTGGGATCATTTTTTTCTACCAGACCATACCTGGGAAACCATTGGTTTTGGAGATATTGAAGGTCAAAGTTAACATTTTTTTTGTTAGTTTTTTCCAAAAACGTATTCTAAGTGATAATACTAAACTTTCTTCCAAACAACCTTATCAAAATTTTAAATTTTTCCTCACAAATTACGCATTTGAAGTTACAAAAACGCAATGAATATCAAACGCACACGACCGCCTTGGCTCAGCTGTGTGGTCGCGGCACGCATGCAAACGCGCGGCATCGCCACAACCACACATTGCCACACATTGTGCGCTACAAAAAAAGCATTTTTTTATGGCAAAAAATAAAAGTCGATTCCCAGCAATTATTTTTGGTCAATGTAGTTTAGTTTGATGTACAGAGTGCGTAGATTTCGGCTATGTGATGGGTCTTTTTACACCCTGTATGTATATTCAAAATAGACTAGAATTACGTAGTTCTTTTTAAACGTTAACGATATAATAGACAGCCCACAAATTCGCCCGCCCTTCATCGCTTCTTACTGTTTATGCTGTGAAGAAGAAACGGCGCAACATATTCCCCAGCAACACAGATTCTGTCTGTCAAGTGAATAAACTTAATTAAAACTAGATTCATCAATCATCATTTGCATAAGGAAGATGAAAATTAAGCCTTGATACTGTAATACGACTTACTCGCCAAGTTCATTGTCACTTGCACGTCCAACAAGAACTTGAATGTTGCATGCGCTAATTAAGCATGCAATGTAAACCAATTAATTAGATTCACTACACGAAGGTCCCACCCGCCATTGTTTTATGTCGTGATTTGTTACAATATGGCTGCCTTCGTTCGATATTCAAATGAGATGGAACATGAAAGTTTTTTTTAAGGAAGTTGGTAAGGAACTTTGTTGGAAGATTTCGTTTAGTTGTGCAATACTTATCATCATTATGACGTGCATTTATTATAGCTTTAGCTAAAAAAGTTTTAGAGTTGAATATTCGTGTTACGTTGTAATTTATAAAATTGACAACGATTTTCGGAATTCAATAAATAAAACTGTCTTTCCGTTTAAGCTGAAGAAGCTGGTCGATAATTATTGATGACGAGATTTTTATTTTGTTTTTATTTAAAAAAGAAAAGTCCTTAATCTACGATGGTAATGCCCTCTCTTGAACTTCTGTTGCGTTAGAAGTGTATCAGTCTGGGTGATGAGTTGTAGCGTACTCATGTATATAAGGTGTAACATAATTTACTATGGGAACATAATTGAAAACGCGAAAAAAAAAACAGCTGTTCCCTACATTTTGACGAGTTATGCGAACATAAATGTAGGGAACAGCTGTTTTTTTTTCGCGATTTCAGATTTCTTCCCATTGTAAAATTTGTAATAATACACCTTAGCTTAACGTATTGTTCTCTCTCTCTGACTCTGAGACCCTGACCTATAATAGCTTGGACCCAGTTCTCGATGCCGTGGAACTACTATTAATTATATTTTAAATATTATTATTTTATAGATGTATTTAAAAATGTAATAAATAAGTCAGTTAGATGAATAAATGAATAAGCTAATATACTTAATAATATTTTTATCTCGACTAGTATTTTTTATTCAAGTAACTGTTACTGAACGAAATAATAATGTCATCCATTTTACTATGCTTTGCTACAAGTAATTTGCCTTATGCCTAAGGCAAGACATAACGGAACTATATTAGTTATAAATTACATCTTACATGTCATCATCTCACCCATGCCAACAATGGAATGATTTGATATTTGGCCTCAACAGTGAAACCCGTTGTGATTGTGACGAATAACTCGACAAACATGTCGCGACAGCGCGAACATTTGTCGAACACCGCCATGTGAGCCGAATATTGAATAATATTCGCATCTTATACAAATCTTATACAAGCTTAGTACTAAACCTGAAACTAGTTTGTTCAGAATCACTAGGAGAATCGAGTGACATATTTTTTACAACACTTTTTTTTTCATATCTTTCAATTTTGTTTCAGTAGATTTCTACCCATAACAGTTGACGGGAATAGACACCTTGAGGCTTGAGATGGTCCTCTCGGTCAGTTTCCGTGTATTAGACAACCCCTGCATAGCACATCTCAGGCATTTTACACTTTACTAGGGAACTTAACGCAACATAAACTACGGTGTAACTTGGAGATTTATTAAAAAAAACACATATTCAGGCAGTTCTGATGAAAATCTTGTTGGGGTATCTCGGTTTTTGTATATAGTAATAAAAACCGACTTCAAAAAAAACTAAAAAGAGTAAAATAATTACCATATTATAAAACTAACAGTTTTAGAAGTCGGTGCAATTTTACACTGCACATAATTGAAGGCACCGACTTCTGAAACTGTTAGTTTTATAATATGGTAATTATTTTACTCTTTTTAGTTTTTTTTTAAGTCGGTTTTTACTTTTTTTTAAAGTTATTTTATTTTTCTATTTTAAGTGGCATAAACAATACACAAACATGCAATTACAGCAATCGCGGGTAATTTGCTGTTATCCATTGAAGAGTTCCATTGTTAATCTCCGAGGGTCTTCATCAGATCTTCACCAAATTTAAATGGGACCACCTCGAGAATACATGAAACAAAAAACATCCGACTTGAGAACCTCCTCCTTTTTGAAGTCGGTTAAAAATATTCCCAATCAAATTAAAAAAATAACAAAAAATCTGAAATTAATAAGTAAAAGCAACGCTTAGGTACTATAGATACATGCGCACTTGTCTATCAATGTGGAAAACACGACAACATCGCATTTAACCCATTAACCGCCCCAGTCGGATATATCCGACAATTTTATTAATCCATTTATAACACACATGTCTGTGTGTATATCCGACATGGTCGAAATAGAGACGATTTTTTTTGTCGGATTTATCCGACTGAGGCGGTTAAAAGGTTAAACTATCTACGCTACTATTTTTGGTCTTAAACAGGCCGTGCCGAAATGTTTTTTTTTTCGGATTTTTATTGCTCTTTTTTTTTTATGTTTTTCTTTTAATATACCAAGGATGTAGATAAACGGGTTTAAGGGTTCTGTTATTCAACATACTGTTTATTATTCGCATCAGTAGGTACTTACCTATACATAATGTAAAACCTATTTATTTGTTTCCGCATCGCTCATTATTATAATTGAGCAGCAGTTCGTAATGACCGCTGATAACACGATTAGTGTTGGCTCGGTGTGTTATTATAATGTAACGCGTATTTCTTAGTTTGTAAGCCTCGTGGCTCAGTTAAATAGTGCGAATCGATTATTCTAAGGTTAGGTGTGATTAGGTAGTTTAAGTACTCATTTGGATATGGATATTAATGGATGGGTGAGCGTTCTTTGTACATTGAGTCAGCTCCATACTTTGTACATCGTACGAATATTATCGGACACCATTAGAAACCCGATTTGACGTCTGACATAATACAATACTCTTTATTATACACAAAACAAACAAGAAACATTATTTAAAAATAGAGATGTACAATGGGCGATTTCTTCCAGACAACCTTTGGATGGATTGATTTGCTAGGAGAAAGAGATGGGTAGTTCGCGTTGTAATAATAAACAAGGAGACATTAAATTAAGTACACTAAACAAACCTAAAACACAAATAAATATAATTTTAGGATACCGAAATCACTAGCTAGGGTTTGTAGGTCGTGTACAATACAAATGTTCAGTATGACCGAGATGAGTTAGGATCACAAATTCTCAACCAATACCTGTATTGATTTTTTAATCGTCACCCAATTTTTTCTAGGCGTTATACCCTTTTTTAATCCTACAAAACGTTACCAAACAAAAAACATGGATAATACGTAACTATTTTTCAATTTTTGATGATGTAGTTTACGTTTTTTCGATAGGAGTCTCCTTACGGCTGCAATTTTCGAAATGACCGCTGTTTCAGAACTCAGGACTCATCTTACCTCCAAAAAAGATAGTTCCACTCACTCTGATGTAGGGCCCTACCATAAAGGGAACGGGAGCGATTCGGGGTGCTCAGTTTGTCTAACCACAGTCTAAGGCTGTTTAGATTTAGATCAGCAGCGTTTCACCTAATAACAACGAAAATAGTTTTATTATTTTGTACTATCTGTTTTAAATACAGTATTTCTTAATGCCTAATGCCTGGAAAACACCCATAAGACGAATTTGTTCAAGGACCATGTTAAAAACGCGAAGACCCAAAACCCAGCATCAGTAACAATGAAACATAAATACCAATTTAATAAGCATTAATTAATGTGTTATTATCACTACATAGTATAAAACAAAGTCGCTTCCCGCTGTCTGTCCCTATGTATGCTTACATCTTTAAAACTACGCAACGGATTTTGATGCGGTTTTTTTTAATAGATAGAGTGATTCAAGAGGAAGGTTTTAAGCTATAAAACGTACACGTGCAAAGCCGGGGCAGGTCGCTAGTACTAAATAATTTACTCATTATAAGCTGTCACTTGTCGTACGTTTCATTTTGATATAAGTTGTGAGGGTTTTTTTAGGCATTGCCTTTTGTTTTGGTTTACTAAAACCATAAAACCCATAGTTTTGTGTCTAGATTATCATCAGTAGCAAGAGATAGATAATATCAGCTATTATGACGTCACCAACAAAAACCAACTGCGCAGGAAGTAGTACCTATTAATATTTAGATATATTATAAGTGGCTACTGTGATAATATCACGGTTTGATCCTCAAACAAACACGTGGAGTTAATATTGATGTCACATATGGCGTGTGATGGGTTTTAACAATTACGTATTATCTAAAACTATGGTAAATCTAAAAATCTCTATCTCCTCTTCTCTAAATAGTATAAAAAATCACTTTTTGCGTCCCTCCCTCCCAATCTCCCTTCAGCAACGCTCTAAGCCTCGTGCTCGTCTCACTAGGGGTCGCCCTTAGTGCTGTTGTTGCAGGTAGTCATGATGTTAGTCTATATCTATACTAATATTATAAAGAGGTAAAATTTGTTTTTTTGTTTGTTTGTATGTAGGAGGTAATCTCCGGAACTACACATCCGATTTCAAAAATTCTTTCACCAATAGGAAGCAACGTTATCCCTGAGTGCTATAGGCTATATTTTGGGATCAAAAAATTATAAATTAACGCGAGCGAAGCCGCGAGCAAAAGCTAGTGTAGTATAAGTAGTTAGCTTAGGTTAAGTATTTTACTTCCCCACCATTGGCTGGAGACCCTTCAGGTCTCGCCAATAACTGCCCGGTAACGTCCGCAAAGACAATTAACGAGCAGCCAAATAAAAAAAAGGCTTTGTCTGTTTGTTCGCTTACTTCTTCTAAACTACTCAATGGATTTGCATGCGGTTTTCATCTTAATTTAGGTAATTTCTTCCAGAAGATTTAAGGCTATAAACTGCACCCTAGCGACACCGGAGCAGGTCACTAGTATATTATAATATTATTGGTGTGACGTATTAATGACAGTTTTTACGGACAGTTTTTTTTTAATCTCCATGATGCAATGTCGTACGTCACGTACATTTGGAAAAACCAATAATCTATTAATTCGTTTTAAAAAACATGAGTACTTACATAAGTACAGACGCCAGCAGGTCAAGCTACCCGAAACTCTCTTTCCCAATCAACCTCGAACCTAATGCTTTCGCGATAAAGATGAAAATCTATTAAAGAAAGACAGATTGTAATAGGTTGATGTGCTGGTGTCTGTACATCTCTGTATTTCTTTCTATGTTTAGCAGTTAAGATGCATATCATCTGCCTAGCCTTTTCCCAACTATGTTGGAGTCGGCTTCCAGTCGAACCGGATGCAGCTGAATATCAGTACTTTACATGGAGCGACTGCCTATCAGACCTCCACAACCCAGTAACTGGGTAATACGATACTCTTGGTAAGACTGGTTGTCAGACTTTCTGGCTTCTGACCAACAGTAACGACTGTCAAAGATCTACAAATGACAGCCGGGACCAACGGCTTTACGTGCTTTCCGAGGCACGGAGGAAACTCGCTATGGTAAATGGTCACCCATCCACAGACCAACCTCGGCAAGCGTGGCTTAACCCGGAAGATCGGTCTATGCGGCTGTAACACGAAGCAAAAAGTTGCTTCGTGGGCTGTAATTATTTAGCCACGAGCTCCTCCACGCGACCTCCACACGAGCTCCACAGTGAGACGTAAGTTATGGGAGGAAAATCATCCACCACCTCCCAACTTCGTTCAACCCCAGGAACACCTGCCACTCGTATATACTCGTATATGGAAAGCGCTCAATAGACTGCGCACCCAAGTAGGCCGATGCAAACATAACCTAGCAAAATGGGGGATCATAGATCCCTCCGACACCCAGTGCGAGTGCGGTGCTCCTGACCAGACGATGGCCCATTTGCTTCAGTGCCCAAAGTGTCCCTACACTTGCACTTTGGAGGACATGAAAAGCGCCACTGATGCCGCGATAAATGTGGCTACATATTGGGCAGAAATACTGTAAAAAAAAAGGATTATTACCATCGATTCGAAAAGAAGTAGAAGGTATTCTAGTATTCTTATTTTTTTTTATTGACTTATAAAATAACCTGCACATTATTTTATCAATTTTTATATACCTAATTTCTTTTAAATTCAATTGTATTGTAATTTTTTTTTTCTTTATTGTACATATAATACTCTGGCTAAATAGTCTGATATTGTTTACAATTATTGTTTCAATAATATTGTGTTCCAAATTGTAAAGTATGAGCATCATGCAGCAATTAATGATACATCTATAATCAAATCATATTACCGCCTATTGTCTGGTAGTATGAGTTTGTCATGCTCACTTAAATGTCCTGCTGATGGTGGCGTTGTATATCCGGTCGTTGGGTTCCCTACAATATGGTTGAGCTAAGCGATGCGGATGTGCACGTCATGCTCGTGAACGGGTGCTGTCTGTCGGGACTGGTCAGCCCATAACTGCTATGGCAATCCTAGAAGGCATATTTTTCTATTTGTTACTCATATGTGAGTTTATTTCTTACATTAACCTGCATTATTCTCATTCTATTTCTCACTCTACTGTAATGAAATTATCCTGAAGTACTATTTTGAAAAGAGTATTCATGGAGTTTCTTGCCGGCTCTTCTCCATGCAACCTACCTTTTGGAACCGTGCACCTAGTTTTGATGTTTTAAAAGTACCTGTAGGTAATCTGGTCTATTTGAAATAAAAAACTTTGACTTTGACTATTATATTTTACACTTCGGCAGTAGGATAATTCACGTAATTTCATGACGCGCCGGTCAAGTTTCAGTGACGCTGCAGTTATGTTCTCGCGAGCATATCTAACAGCGATCGTCTATTAAGGTGTGATTAAGGGAATACGAAAAGCGCTGTTTTGATCAAAACTTAACTGCAACTACACTGCACCTGAACTTCTTTAAACGTTTCAAAATTAATCTTCCTTAAACGTTAACGCGTTACTGCTGCGGGAAATTACATTTGTGTACTTGAGTAAATATTAATGTCAATTCTATTACACATCTTGATCTTTCCGCAAGCTCTAATGTTTAAGGAAAATATATTTTGTCTCAGGGGCTGCACCGACGGTTTCTTAGAGATACGGATGGTGCCGTAACACGCTCAGTTAAGCCTCATACAGCATGTTAACTAATAAAGGGCGTTCCCGTTAACCAACAATACTATAGCGTCCGAAAAACTAAAAAAAACAAACTCAAAAAAAAATGTTGCGTAAAAGCAACGCTTACTATACATGCGCACTTGTATATCAGTGTGGAAAACACTGCAACATCTCATTTAACCTATCTACTATACTAGGTATTTTGGTTTTAAACAGGCCCTACCGAATTGTTTTACAATTTTTTATTTTCTTTTCGGTTTTTTTTTGTTTTTTTTTTGTATTTAGATACATATTTTTATTTTAATGTATGTATTTTCCTCTTTCAATTTTAAAAATTCCTTACATTTTTATGTAGTTTTTCTCTGTTTTCCTGACAGAGAGCCAAAATTCCAGACATGTCAGGAAAATTCCTGTCGTCTGGTAAGCCTAAACCCGTGTATAGTGTTGTTATTAAACAATACTTATCAATGCAAAATAATCATAAACGTGTTACACGCGCCATGCATTATAAGTTTATAATGTGTACACTTAATTAACATTCATAAACATAGTGCAGTGACACTATAACTTACATAAAACTTCCTTGGACTTCGATAAATGTTATCGACAAAATTGGTGTACGAGAGCCTATAGCTATGTCTACACCAGTGCGCTTTCATGTTCATCTTGCGTCTTCGTCTGAAGCATGCGTGAAGCGCCATAGCGCATGCAATAGCGTAGCGCATGCCTTAAACTCTCAATCACCGTAATTATACTCGTAGACTCAATAGATAAGACAATAATAATTAAGTGTCGTCCTGGGACGACGGGCGGTACGCAACCGGTTAATACTAGTTCGACATAAGCGCATGCCCATAGCGCACGCTAATCCGTCTATTCTACCGTCATAAGAAAAAATGACGTAATTACACAAAACGAAGTAACCGATTTCCGACCTTAAGTTATTATCTTACTTCGTTTACTTCTTTCGGTTCGGTTACTTCGTTTTGTGTAATTAAGTCCTTTTTTCTTATGACGGCAGTATTGTATGTCGACCGACGACTGACCGAGGCGCACCGGTGTAGACGATAAGCTGCATGCGTCTTATGGCAATCAATATTGCATGCGTTTGACGCAAGACGAATTGAAAGTTGAAAGCGCAAAATGAACATGAAAGGGCACTGGTATAAACATACCATATGGGACACGGTGTATAGACAGTGGTAACCATTTACTATCAGGTGGGCCATCGGCCTGTTTGCCAACCTATTTTTTTTATCTGTGTGGTCTTAGCCCCTAGACAAATCAATCAAGTTATCCTATCGCAGTACAACATCACTGCATTCAGTTATTATCAGTCGATTTGTTTATATTTTTTATTTTAGCAGTAGACGGTGTGTGCTGATTTGGTGACCTAGTTATTCGACCTTTTATTATGTTATTGACCCCAGATACCTTAATGATAAAAAGATAATGATTTAACTTTATCTTTATTATGTTAGTCACCTCATCTACTTTCTCCAATTCGTCGATCTAGGACAATGCAATTATATGCTAGGTACTCAAAAAAAAAAACGCCGCCCTGTCACGATCCACCGAGCTCTCCCTTCGTAGAGCCGGTCGTCTCTTCAGACTCCGCAGTCACACCGATAATTCAGCTCTCATCAAGCTGTCTCCCCCCCCCCCCCCCCCCCAAGTCCTCGCCAGCAACGTCCTAAGCCTCGTGCTCGTCCCACTAGGGGTAGCCCTTAGTGCTGTTGTTGCAGGTAGTCATGATGTTAGTTGTATAAGTAGTTAGCTTAGGTTAAGTATTTTATTTAACCAATGGTGGGGCCGTTAGCTGGAGACCCTTCAGTACCCCAAGTGTGAGTTTTGACGTAACTACTGCAGTTGCGTTTCGCCAAAAATGTATGAAAATTTAGGCAGCGCCTCTAGCGGCGAATAGCGTGACTAAAAATTAGTTTGACACTTATCATAGCAAACTTTTCATTACGGAAACGTGTAAACTACCCAATTTATACTTGGGGTACAGGTTTCGCCAATGACTGCCCGGTTACGTCGTAACAGTCTGCAAGGAATATAATTATACAGAAATCCAAAAGAAAACAAAAAACACTAATATTTTGTAGAAATAGGTACCATAACCGGGGGTGTCCCTCAAACCACGCATTAAATACGATGGTCACATAAAGTTCAGTGGCTGAGAGATCTAGTTTAATGTTGTCGAGCAAACCATTGCATTATCATAAATATACCATAAGTTACACACCATTACGTTCACATAGAATATCAATGTACCTACTGGACAATGGGTAATCGACTTATTCGAGTTTTTATTTAATGAATATTGTCATAAGCCTTACGCACATGTACGTCGCATATACGCGTCTGTTCTATTTTTAAATTGTGTTTGAGTTTTAAATTAGTAAACAAATACTGCTAATAGACCAGTCTGTATCTTTGCGTGGTTGTCGTAAAAGATGACTAAGTTTCTAAACACACTATGCCGAAGATACGCGGCCGAAGTTCGGCGTGATTACGCCTGCAATGCTTTTTAAATTACCCGCGACACACCAGGCTGAAATTACGTCGCGTTTTACCTATACAAGCTTAGTTTTAGTATATACTAAACCTGAAACTAGTTTGGTCAGAATCACTAGGACAATCGATTGACATATTTTTTACACCACATTTTTTTTTTTTTTTTCATAAATTTCAATTTTGTTTTAGTAGGTTTCTACCCATAACAGTTGACGGGAATAGACACCTTGAGGCTTGAAATGGTCTGCTCGGTCAGTTTCCGTGTATTAGACAACCCCTGCATAGCACATCTTAGGCATTTCACACTTTTTTAACGAACTTAACGCGACATAAACTAAGGTGTAACTTGGAGATTTACTAAAAAAAACACATATTCAGGCAGTTCTGATGAAAATCTTGTTGGGGTGTCTCGGTTTTTGTATAAAGTAAAAATAACGTTGTATAAAAAAACATAGACGCCGAACTTCGGGATCGCGTATCTTCGGCATAGTGTGTTTAGACACTAAAAAACACTTTTATGAGAAAATCAATAAAAACCGTGTACTGAAAAAATATAATGAAACAAAAAAATAAAGGTATCAGCCACATGATTTCCTGCTTTTCACTTTGCTATTGTTGGTTGAAATGAAAAGTAATGTCATAGTAAAACAATTTAAAAAGTTATTTTGCCAAAAGTGACACATAAGAGCTCTTAAAGTCACAAGATCTTTTTATTTTAAATGTTTAATAAGCTAAATCCCATGCCTAATCTGTTCCAGTAATAGATCATGTGGGTTCAAGGAATTACACGAATTCGTTTACATCATAAGTATATGAATACGTCATGACGGTGATAATGTCAATTTTCCGTTTGACCATTCTTTGTAGCGGTCATTGTAAATCGACTCACCCGATTTGCTTAATGAACTGTGTCGACTCTTTACCCCTAGTAACTATCTGAGAGGTAGGAGACATAAATTGCTTGCAGTGCCAGCGTGCCGTACTCTAAGCCGAGCTAAGTCTCCAATACCGCGCACCCTTTCCGCACTCAACGATCTCCTGAACTCATACCCAGACACGGATTTGTTTGAGGATGGATGGGTGAATCTGTGGACGGGTTGCTTGAAGATGTGTGAGAGAGATGTATGATCGGTTTCAATTTTGATTCGTAATTTTTGTTGTCTGTTACATTTTATGTACTTAAATGAAATGTAATCTATTACTTATTCATTTTGTGTAATGATGATTATGTGAGTAGTTAGCGAAAATTGTAATTCTATTTAATTAGTGTAATTGGTCTGTGACCGTTCTAGTTAAATTGTTTAAATAAATAAATAAATTGTGATGCCCATATGTTCAGTTGTGACTAGGGTTACCATTTAGAAATTTAAAGAGTCCTGACAAAAAGCCTGATATTTCAATAAAAGTCCGGACATTTTAGTCGCAAAATGCAAACATACGAAGATTTATTTTTTGATCTCGTTAAGTTGATTGTTAAAGAAGATTTATATATTTGGTTTTCAAATGAATGAGAAGTTAATAAAGATTAAAGACTTATTTGATATTACATAAGTAGGTTTTATTACTTGTATTCTATCTAAGCCAAAAAATCCGGACAAATTAAAGAGCCGGACAAAGTCCGGACAAAAGTCTAGAAGTCCGGACAAATCCGGACGGATGGTAACCCTAGTTGTGACCGTCTACGAGCTGATGCGTTGAACATCTCATGATGATACTCCTCTCACGACACAGTGTTCTAGATTACACAAAGTATTACACAACGCGTCTCATACCAACATGTATTATATTTTTATTACTAAGTATATCAACACAGTCGAGCACGATGTTTGTTTGCATGCAGTTATTGCTTATAAATGCATTACAACTTGTTTAAAAGGTAATCGCTTCCTCGTGTATACAATGACATACATTACTGATTAATCATATCATACACGTGTAGAATCTGGATGTAGAAGAAAGTGAGACAGGTGTCCTTTGTCAACGTTACACAACACTGTTTCTCCTGTATCAAAATCAAAAGTTTTTATTTCACATAAACCATTACAGGCGCTTATGAAAAGTCGAATTTAGGTGCACGGTTCCAATTAGTCGTTTCCTATGGAGAAGAGCCGGCAAGAAACTACATGGTTACTCTTTTAAAGTCCATATCTTTAACAATTTGAGTGGGTAAAGTTATGACTTAGAATAGTTATGAGAGAGCAAAGTAGACTTAGGAGCAGGAACCACACAAAAAAACAAAATAAAAAACATGGTCACAAATTAACTGGGTATCCAGGCATCTAGCAAATTTACAAAGCTGTCACATTTACAAAAGGTAAAAGGACGCTTAACTATATAAAACAACTGACATGGTTAATTGTCATCAAAACACATTACAAACAAACACACTGTTTAATAAGATAAAGATATGTTGAGAGTAACGATAGTAATAAAAAAGAAAGCTAATCGTAATGAGGTTAGTTAGTAGGCATAGGTACACATACGACGTTAATGAGGTACCAGGGAAGCCACATGTGCAGGAGTTATTGCCAAACATCTTTATCGTCAACGTAGTCCTTAGTTCTTTAGTATCGTGGATGTGTGGATGTGTTTAGTATCGTATCTACTAGCTGGCCATAGGAGCGGCTACCACGGGGGCAGGACCTGGGGGGCGCAAATCAAGACGCTCGCCACGAAGAATACGACTTAGCAATCAGTTATCTAAACATAGGACGAGCGCTTTGGCTAGCATTGATAATAGCCGGCTGTCCCATTTTAAAACCTCGTAAGGACTTAAAACGAAATTTTACAGGAGAGCGCATAAATGCGAATTAATGGTGCACTTACTAGGTATTGATGCTTAAATATAACTGCTTATATGTAAGTTTTCAACGCTGATGTTTTTGTATTTGGTAGACTTTCTAGGTTAGCAAGATTATGCAATAAAACAATTTTTGTAAAATGTGTCTCTTACTAGGTTTTGAATGCTAGCCAAATAGCTAGGTACAAACGAATGTTCGGAAATAGCGGGGGGGGGGGGTGGCAGTTTAAAACCTCGCCATTTATCACCAGGGGGGATGGGGGGGGGGTTAAAAATAAAGCAAGAAACAAAACTACCAATATTTAATAGAAAATTAAAAACATTCCTTATACAAAATTGCTTTTACTCAATGAATGAATATTTTGAATATAAAACAAAAAAACAATAGACTCCACTGGATGTTATTATAATAATATGTTTGTTGTTGCTTCGGCTTAATAAATGACCTATTTAAAGTTATTATGGCGATCTACGGTTAATTTATTTATTTTATTAAGAATTCTTTTGCAACGCCTGAAAAAAGCAGCTCAGTTAAGAGAGCTATTTTATATTGTATCACCATGTACACTTAGTTAGCGAAATATAAATATCTTTGAATCATGTGATTAATGGACGAAACCTAAGAGGTTGCGGTGTAATAAGTTTGTATGGAGTTATTATACCTACACAAGATCATAAAGTCATTACATGAACAAGATGCCTCGCTATACCTAGCTAGGTAGTTATCCGTGGAAGTCCCTAGACCGTGGCACTTGTCCCGCATCTCACGTAGTACCTACAGTACGCACGCAACAGGTAAAACCTGTTTCAGATCAGTGAACTTAAACACAGTTTTCCTGTTTAATCTGTTACGCATAACTACGTGCTGTATCATTTATTGTACATGAACATGTGTTCCGTACAAATAAACATTACAATCATTACTTTACAATTACAAAATGTAAAAAAAAGAAAACCGGCCAAATGCGAGTTGGACTCGCGCATGAAGGATTCCGTACCATTATCTATAAAAACGACAAAAATAAATAATAAAAATAAAAATGTTTATTTCATCAACTTAAAAGTGGTACATATGCTGGGTTTGGAATCACCTTTTAAGCAAATATTTGCTTGTGTTAGGTGATTCCGCTCTTCCAAGTTACTTTAACAATGCCTAAGTAAGTGAGATAAACAATAATTTTGAAATTAACCTAAGCATGCAAATGATTAGTTAAGAATATGTACTTTGATACATTTACAATGCGCACAAGGTGTTTAGTGACAAAGTATGAAGGAAATTAGGAGTGACTGATATAAGCCAATGATTAAGTAAGAAGGTGAGCGCGTATGTGAGTGTGTGTGTGTGTGTGTGGGGGTGTGAATGAGTGTGGGAGAATTTGCTTGATGCGCCATTTGGGTCAGCCCTACGACTATGTCTTGGGATCGGAAGATACTGCATTACAACATCTTCCGCTGAGAACAAAAAAACATGTTTGTTGTATGGGAGCCCCCTTAAATATTTATTTTATTCTGTTTTTTAATATTTGTTGTTATAGCGGCAACAGAAATCATGGAGGAGCTCGTGGCTAAATAATAACAGCCGCATAGACCGATCTTCCGGGTTAAGCCACGCTTGCCGAGGTTGGTCTGTGGATGGGTGACCATTTACCATAGCGAGTTTCCTCCGTGCACCGGAAAGCACGTAAAGCCGTTGGTCCCGGCTGTCATTTGTAGATCTTTGACAGTCGTTACTGTTGGTCAGAAGCCAGAAAGTCTGACAACCAGTCTTACCAAGAGTATCGTATTACCCAGTTACTGGGTTGTGGAGGTCTGATAGGCAGTCGCTCCATGTAAAATACTGATATTCAGCTGCATCCGGTTCGACTGGAAGCCGACGCCAACATAGTTGGGAAAGGGCTAGGCAGATGATGACGAGCGGCAACAGAAATATATCATCTGTGAAAATTTTAACTGTCTAACTATCACGGTTTATGAGATACAACCTGGTGACAGACGGACAGTGGAGTCTTAGTAATAGGGTCCCGTTTTACCCTTTGGGTACGGAACATTAAAAATGGTTTTACAAATGATCTTACGGAACGCTAATAAAAGGGCTCGCCGCTCATATCACGATTAAAACAACAGTTTTTTTCTCACACTTGAATACTTACAAAATTATACAAAATATTAATATTCTGCGCGTGTATTGTTATAACTCGTCTTTATACGCAAACGTAGCTGACGAGTGTGAAATATAGAGCATAACTACATATTTTTGTTAAGGAATTTTCATAAGCTACCTGAAGTTTGAATTAGATCCTAATAAACTAGAATACTATTTAAGTAATCAGCTGCAGCAGCAACGTAAACGTCGTTGTATAAAGCCCCTGACTACAATAACAAGATAAATTGTGCAAGTTATTGAAGCAAGTGATTGTTTACTTGTTTGCACTTAGAACAAGTTTTGTTAAAACCTTCATCGGCAACGTGCGGCGAGTCAGGCAAGTTGGTAAAACTTTCAGAAAATGACTTGCTGCAGGTATGTCCACAGTGCAAGTAGGTTGCAGAAGGAAACTATCGCAATTTAACTAGCTAATGGATTCAACGCTTTAGAACAGTTGGATGGAGTAAAGGAATATTACCGTAATAACTACTTAATGTTGGTGAACGGATTGATCACACAATGTGACACGGGTGATGACTAGCGTTGAGTTATAAAACACAGTGTACCTCTTAATCCTAACTTCCTAACTAATATTATAAATGCGAAGGTAAGTTTGTCTGTTTGTTACCTTTTCACGCCTAAACCACTAAACCGATCATCCTGACATTTTGCATATATGTTGTCAGGTGTACAGAAACGGACATAAGGTACATTTCATCCCGAAAAAAAGTACCTACTGTTCTTGAGGAAATCAACAATAACGTTCTTATGATAATAGATGTCGCCACGTGTCTTTCGAATCATGATTGAATTATATTATTATAGAAACTTTAGTAGTGTGTTAAGAGTTGATTGTCAAATTCTAAATTAACGCGAACGAAGCCGCGGGCTAAAGCTAGTGTTTTGTATACTTTATGATCAATTAACAACTAACTATTGAGTGGTTTTAACTATTTAACAATCTATATGATGACGTCACCGATACTTGTGTATGTTTACTATAAAACATGCTAGAGGTATAATTTATTTTTTATTTCACATATTTTCGGAGTTGGCAATCACGCAGCATGAGGATTACTGTGATGAAAGATACTTACCTTTACCTTGTTAATTTCATAAACAATCTGTACCATAGTACAAGAAACGGCGACCGGCTAGTTATAGGCAGAAAACCGAGGACGACTCTTTTTCTGAAAGGCTCATAATACTGTATGTGTCTTAAAATATACAACGCAATACCAGAGCCCAGTAAAGTCCTTCCTGTTAATAGGTTTAAAAAGAAATTAAAAGAATGGCTCCTGGAAAAAAATTATTATAAAATAGATGATTTATTGAACAATTATTAATTAATGTGACATATTATTATTATATCTATGCTACTTGACAATCTGACATTACCCTGATTAATTAATTGAATTGGTACCTAGTTTATTAACTTAATTTATTGTAATTAGTTGTAATTTTATGGTACCTCCTATTGCCAAAATTTCACATGTATATCTAAGACAAAATGGGCTGAACACTGTAATACCTTAAGACCATAATGTACCCTAATTTATGTGAAATAAATGAATTGAATTGAAAAACCATCGTAAACACGTAGTCTACCATATCCTGATACTGTGTGATTGCAAAGTCTGAAAAATATCTTTATTAATGAAACGTCAGACATGTTTGTACATTAGATCTCAGAACTTTTTACGGCAAAAGAATCGTGAAACGTGCCTTTATTACATGAATGTTTTTGATGGGATTAACCATTACAGGCGGCAATTGTTTCACAAGGCTCCGCTACAATTAAAATTTTACTTGGGTTGTCTCAAATCTCCGACCTTCCTACCCAATTCCCAGCTCTCTGTAACACTGGGCTTATGCGATTTGCGATCAGAGCGGGTGGGTGTCCTTAATGTTAAGGTGTTTTCACACGCATTGTGTTGTCTGTCGCGTTCTTTGTTATTGTTTGTTATGTTTGCTAACAAGGAACTGTCCTTGTTTGTGACATTACAATATTGCATTATTTGCAAACTACGTCTGATACGACGTCACGATTAACTTTTTTAACTGATCGCGGGTTTGATTCCCGCACGGAACAAATATTTGTATGGCCTACAGGTGTTCATTGAGATTTGTGTCTGTGATATCCAGGATATAAGATAAAACGTAGTGTGGGGCAAAAAAAACCTTTGCAAGTGGCAGCAGATGAGTCTCATGTGTTATTGGAGGCTTTATTCACTGTGATAAATCAAAGAGCAATTACGCAAGTAAAACAGTCGCATGGTACGATTCCTCTCGATGTGTTTCCCTCACCGTTACCGCAAGTGACAATCAAATCCCACATATGAATTCGAAAAACCGCAAGTCTGAGACCCTGCATGCATTTAACTGCTCGGCTATCATAAGAACATAATTATAATGGTTTTGTAATATATACAAAATCAAATGTTATCTTATGTAATATTAGCTATGCTAGTATAAAGAAACCATATCGTAAGAAAACCGCGTCTGTCATGCAAGATGTGCGGGGGCAACGGAATCTTGAAGATGCTATCAGATAGACTGGACTTAGCCGTTCTCAGTAGATTCATTGATTTGTGTGTGAGAGGTGTGAATTAGTGAATCGACACTAATATTACTTTCTGTTTTAGTATTTTATTTTTCTTGTAGCCCAATAACATAGGTTTTAAGTTTTTCTGTTACTAACACTATAGACTCAGTTATCTGAAACAAATGATTTTTATTAATTATTTAATTATTATATCGCGATTCAAAAATGGCTATAAACATTATAAGTACCAACATAGAAATAGTAAATAATAAGTTAGCATTTGCATTGCTTTGATTACGCCAATGACACTCATACACGTAACGCCATCTATTGAACAAATATGGTACAAATGATGCGTATTTATTCTTGATAACTTTAAATTGTAATATCTTTTGATTGAGCGAACCGATTAAGATGAAAGAAAAACTAAATGTTACTCCGAGATACGCAAAATATTTTTCTATAAATTCAATCGCATTGAGTCAGTACTTTTTACGTGATGCGAGTACAGTCACGAGCATAAATATGTACACACGGCAACACATCAAGCTATACATTTCCAGTTTACACTGACCTCTCATTGTAAGGAAATTCTATACAATGCGAGATCAGCTTATACTGGAAATGTATAGCTTGATCTGTAGCCGTGTGTACACATTTGGCTAAAATCAAAACCGATTTTCTCCTTAATATTTGAATGAAATTGTATGCTGTTGCGAACATCGTATTTTCGACCCCATAGTTTTATGTAATGTCTCATATTTCGTTGCTGTATTCGTTATATCACGAAAAAACCTCTATTGAAAGTTGTCAAGAGTTGAAATATTGGTGCTCGTGACTGTACAAACAAACCGACAAATAGATAAACAGACAAATATTCCTAGAATGATCGAAACGGATTCTATTGGTTGTCCTTTAAACCCACGGAAGCGCTTTTTTTTTGTATTTCCAATATACATACATACAGACACGCCAATTCTACAGATAAATTAAATGTAAGTATAGATAAGATACAGTTGCAGACAGTACCTTAACATTACGCCATGTTCAGTTGCGAGGCTCGTCGGTTACCTCATTGTCTTCAACGTGAAGGTGTTGTCACACGCGCTCCACTGCCGGCGTGTTCATTCAAAGTATTGCACGCAATCTCCCACGACCGTGACTTGCAACAAGGACGGTGTGACAGTGTGAGAGGTCATTACTATCATAGTTGAGATGTTTGTGTGTCTGAAAACTTAGTAATGATCTTGTGTTTCATTGCCGCGATTGACTCAAGGAGTAAAGTTGTATGTATGTGTTACTTATTGCACCGTCTTTTGGAGTTGGTGACAGTTGTGTACACAAATCAAAGGTATATTTTATTAAGATAAAAAGGTGTCCGCACATAGGGTTACCATATGTAAATAGAGGGATGCCTGTCTATGGTACCTAAAATGCCTGAATTTTCAGAAAAATGCCTGTCTAAAGCAAAACGCTGTAGGTAATAAGTAAAAGCCAACAGATAATAATGAAGAAGGATATTTATTACTGATATTTGTCAGAGGACTTAATTTTTTTTAATAGTTCTTTCTTTCCTAATATATAAACGTAAAAATCTTCACAAGATACAGTTTTGTAATTTTACTGTGTAATTAATATTGCTTTTACTGATTCAATTGTCAGCCGATTTCTTTCTTTACTCCACTGGGCGTTGACAAAATTTAAAAATGCCTGCCTCAGACCAATGCCGGCCGCACGCCTGTCTAAACCTTAAAATGCCTGTCAAATGCGGCAAACGCCTGTCACATGGTAACCCTATCCCACATGGAGTACCTACTAAATTGCTCGACATAGTTGACATCATCGTTTTTAGCTGCAGGCCCGTAGACGGAGTAAAATACTCTATCTACGTGTAGGCCATACAGAAAACGCTAACTGCAGCTACAAACAAATGGCGATCAATTGTGTCTCGAGAAATTTAATGTTTATATGCAGTCAGTCTCAATAAGATTTTTTAATACTACATCTGCAAAATAAAAGGACAGACTTCTAATTTAATAACTTGAAAATTACTTCTTCACTACATAGTATAAAACAAAGTCGTTTCCCGCTGTCTGTCTGTCCCTACGTAGGCTTAGATCTTTAAAACTACGCAACGGATTTTGATTTTGATGCGGTTTTTTTTAATAGATAGAGTGATTCAAGAGGAAGGTTTTAAACTATAAAACGTACACGTGCGAGGCCGGGGCGGGTCGTTAGTTATTTAATAATTAGAAAATAACTTCTGAGTGTTTATCGATTAAAGCGTATTCTCAATCTACTATTAAATACTTTAGCTCTGATACTTGTAAATGAACACAACGTCTTTTACCTTCAAACACATCCCATGCGCACGGGACCTAAGACATTGCCTAGTGGAACCCCAAGAACAGTCGTAGTTACTACGTCTATGACTATTAGCCAAAACCGCAACTCCGTCCTCTAAACCAATTCTAAAGAACTCTCGTTTTCCGTCCAGTCATGATTTATAATTCCCAAACTAGCTTACATACTCGTACAATAGTAGTTAAAAATCTACGACGTTTGACCATCACGCCGAAAGAATATTTATCAAGAGCGCTAAAATGACGCAACTGACACACACTTCCTTATTAACACATACAATACTAATTATTTTACTAATGGACATTTTATCGACAGCTATAAGATTATTAATAATGAAATAATAACAACCGGCACTGAATACGATGCAATTTGCAAAATTTTATAGTTTCAACATGAGTTTTTAATTTAATTTAATAAAATGAAGACATGAGTTCATTTTTATTATTGACGTTTCAAGATAATATTGTTTAGTTGATGTTTATTGTTTAAAAATACGGAAGGGTCAATTCCATTTACATTTAAAATTAATTAACATGTTATAAAATATGTGTAAAATGTTAAGATGTCGAAGTAATTGACAGTCACTGTTATGCATTGTTTGTTATGTCATATTCGCAAGCGATTACATAGAACTATAGAGTATTAAAAGAACGATTCCTTGATATACCAGTCTACAGATATCAACTGAATATAGTAACTTTGTCAGCTCATCATCGTTGTTAGATTATTATCCCAACATGAAAGTCATTGCACTAAGAAAAAAAATGGCAAAGAATTTACTTGCATCCTAATGAAGAAAGTTGATTTCCTCATTTGAATTTGATTAGCTGGTGATTCAGCAGTGGTAAACTGAACTCCAAGCCTTGCAGTATTATGTTGATATTGGAATTAAAAAAGAAGATGCTGTTTACCGCTTGCATGAAGAATAATTGAAGCTTATTCTTTAAGGGTACACTGACAATGGTGCAGATTGTCTTGTTCACCAACTGAAATTAAATGAGAGAAATGCAATTTTTTACTAACAGATAGCGCGAGAAAAGGACGGTGATACACAAGAACTAAGTAAAAGATATCAAACTAGTTTACGACATGAACTTCACCGTGTTTTTAGTACACGTTCTGACAAATAACGACAGTTCTTATTTACATCCATCTCTTTCTTATTTCATCAGACTGAAAAAGATGGCAATAGACTATATATAATAAGTTTAGTTTATGAACGACAGAAAATCGACCAATGTCATGATTTTAATTAAATAATAACAAAACTGTTTTCTTGTTTATAGTGGCGCTACGCAACCGTCACCGAGCGACTGGTGACGTTACTCGGCGTGGTGCTGGGCATGCTGAGCTCTCTGGGCACGGTGGGCGGCATCGTGATCTACGGTGAGCTGACGGCTCTCTTCGTCAAGAGACACAATGCAGCGGAAATCACGCCCGATGCTTATGTTTTACGGGTTTTCGGCGGGGGGAGGCAATTGTGAGTAATTTGCATGTCACAAGGTATTATATGACATCATGAACTTTATATTCCAAACATCAAAAACAGAAGTAAATCATTACAGATATTCAATACACTATGAGACAGATACTTGACTCCCTAAATCAATAAGCATTGCACATATGAATACGCAAATCCGAACACAATATTTCCTCAATAAAACTTCTACAGTAATAAATGTTTTTTCGTTATGGCAGGCCCGCTGGTAACCGCACGCTCCACATGGAAGCACTACTAGAAGACAGCACTGCATTTGGTGCGGCCAGTGCTGCCATCATCGCGATGCATATCTTAACAGCTGCTGTTGCAGTCGTTTTGGTGCAGTGGGCAGCTGCTAGAATGGTGTGTATCTTCTTATTATCAATAAATTTATTTTTTTTAAAGAAGGTATTCTTTTTTTATGATGATTAATTCGAACTCTTTGAGATCTTCGAATACCTAATATATATTTTTAACAATCTGTCTAAGGCATTTGATTGCCAAAGCCATGTAAAATTAATTAATCCAGCATGGTTGCAGTAGGTGTCCCAAAGGGATCCATTCTAGGTCCTTTTTTCATTTTCTTATGTACTTATTGTTAGCTCTCACATCATCTAAGTGCGTGTCTTCAATGTTATATTGTTTGCAGGTGACTCGTATCCGGCTTCGTCTGCTGCGGTCAGTGATCAGTCAGGAGATCGCCTTCTTTGACACTAACACCACCATGAACTTTGCGTCTACGCTAACTGAGTATGGACTTGGCATTTATATAACGAAATGTTTATACTACTAAGTTATTTTGAATGGATATTCAATAAGTCAATAAATAATTTACCATTACCCCTCTTGTAATTAGAAATAAAAATACAATGCAATGCCTTGAGGAGTTAAAAATCTCATAAATTAATTATGTTTCTCGTAATGAGAAAAATCCATTGAGAGGAATCGTTTAAAGATGTGGGGCGCTCATATCGATATTGAGTTATCCCAAGAATAATGCTGTTTCTTTTTTCCTCTGCCTTTAAATTTAGTTTTTTCTTGAAATTTTGTTGTAGTTGGCATTTCCCTATTCCTATATCGATAATTTTTTGTATTTTAGCCAACATCAAAAATATATTACTCATTTCCCATCTCCTCTTTCCAGGGACATGGAGAAATTCCGCGGCGGTGTGAGTGAGCACGTGGCTATGACTGCCAATCTAGCTGGCACTGTCATATTCGGAGCAGCTTTAGCGTTGCAGTATGGATGGGAACTGACGCTGTCAGGGCTCTCTGTCGTGCCCATCTCTATATTTGTAGCAGGCTTTGTGGCTAAGGTATATGATGGGTGAAAATAGTCATTGTGATTTCTTTTCAATATTTAACGTTGAAAGATACTTCTTCGTTTAAGGCAAAACCGAAGAGAGACGATTGGTAAACAAGGTTTTACAAAGACAAAAGTAGGCGACTTCCCAAAGCTTGTTTTTTACCAATGAATATCAGGAGAAGTTTAGAGTTAATTGACAGAAATTGTTTGCGAAAGGTTGTAAATTGTTATAAACAGTAGCAAAAACAAAAGCTGCCCTTATACCTATAATATCCCAATTTATTTGCAGTATCAAACCAAGTTTTCATCAAAAGAAGTAACAGCATATGGCGCGGCAGGACGCGTCGTAGAAGAGGCGCTGTCTTCTATACGAACTGTCAGAGCATATGCTGGAGAAGAATTAGAAGTACAGAGGTAAGATCAAATACCAAGTAGTCCAGCTGCACCGAGTAGACACCACAATAGATGGTAGGATTATCTTCAACTTTAGAGCTAAAAAACCTAAACCAGTAACGACAAAGTCAAGTCAAATTAAAATAATTATCGAGAGAACTAAGAACGACACTCCATCGTTACTTCTGTTGGTGGCGGGATCTAACACAGTTGAATCAATTCTGTGGGATAGTTTCATTTGTCTGTGTTTTGTTTTTCTGGTTGGTCTCATAGTACACCCAAAATTTTCGTAATTTAATAAGTGTAGTTCCCGGAAAAGAATATTCCTATCTCGCTTCCATCTACAGGTGTCGTCAAAGGCGATTCAGGTATAATACAAGGTTAGTCGGAAAGGGGGTACAAATCCCCTTTCCGAACTACGGGTACTAATCCGTGGGCCACTTAAGGTATCACTGATGACGGTTTTAAAGCAAGTGTTAAAATCTAAAAATTCTATAAGTAATTTTTATTTTCATGTAAAATCATTATTATTTTAGTTTTTTCAAAAATGCTTCGTCCCTACTTAAGTACCTAACGAATTCAGAAAATGGAGCTTCTAATTCGTGACCCCAAATATGACCTAAAATGTAAACACAGCTGATCATAGCTGAGGATAGATAGATGTTGGCACATTTTTATGTAATTTTTGAACAGCTATTTCTCTTAAAATATTAACTTTTGGGGAAAGTGGTAGAACAAAAGTTACTCATTATTATGGATACTTTAACACCCTTTCGGATTAGTACCCCCTTTCTGACTAATCTTGTATAAGTCGTTTCGGCAGCATCCTCTATCATCTTAGCAAAGATAAAAATGTGTTGTCTCCCCAGGTACACATCGACGCTCTCTACCGCGGCGCGCTTCGCTCGTGCGCGCGGCGTGTGGTCCGGTGTGGGCGCCGGCATGGGCTGGCTGCTGACGTATGCGCTCAACGCCATCGTGTTCGCTTACGGAACCGTCCTCTGTGTGCGGGACATGGACCTGCCCGTTGAGGAGCAGCAGTATCATCCTGGAGTTATGGTCATCGTACGTATGAAATTATTGGCGCACCTTCCCTTTATGTTGTTATTTTTAACTCTAAATTAGAGGTTTCATGACAAAAGTAAGTTTAATCTCAAATTCTCAATACTTGGCATAAAAAATACTTCACAAATGCACTGGTTCCGAGCTCCCGTACTGAACTACTGCATGGCGTGTTCTGATTTTGAAGGTGGTAACTTGAACTTTTGACATTTAGGTTCGTCTATATTTATTGCTTGTATTGACCCAGTGATGATGTCAAAAGTTTTATTTCAATTTCATCATTAATATCCAAAGCGGCAGACGACTGTATGGAAATAATAGACAAACTGAGTGGCAATACATAATTAATATGAGTTAGTGATAATAATGAGTTATTAGATTTTTTTTAAATTTTCATTTTCTTCCCCTTTTGTTGTATGTATCGTCTAATAAATAATGATAATAATGTCTATTAATATAGTAATGTTGATCTATTATTTCTCAGGTTCTGTACCTAACATTCATAGCGGCTCAGAACGTGGCCATGTGTCACCCGCACCTGGAGATGTTCAGCGCGTCGCGCGGCGCCGCCCGCTCTCTGTACCAGCTGTTGGAACGTACCTCCAACATCAACGCGCTGCTCACAGACGGCGTCAAGCCGCACAAGTTCACAGGAGATATCACTTTTGAGAACCTCTACTTTAACTATCCTTCGAGGCCTGATGTTAAGGTTGGTGGTGTTTTATTGAATCTTTCTCTCACTCACTCCCTCTAAGGTTTGTAGCTTCTATTTCTTTTTCTCCCTCTCTTTCCATCTCTCTCGCGGTATGTTTACTTTCTATATCAATGTTTCTATCTCTATCTGTCAGTTTTCATTTCAACCTGTGTCTCTTTCTCGTCTTAGCTGCTGATAGTTAGGGTCTATTACCCCAGTGATGTCATGTATGGGTATGTCATTACATTAGTCTCCTGTCGCGACTCGATTACCCCCTGTCCCCATGAAGTCACCCAGTTCTTCCTGCTCTAATGTTTGTGCACCAGCTCCACCTTTTGAAACGCAGCTCGACTTTTGCCGTCATTAAACATTTAGAAAAAACATTACCTTCCAATCCTCAGGTGCTCCGTGGCCTTACACTTCGCGTCCGTGCCGGCGAGACCATCGCCTTAGTGGGCGGCTCCGGCTGCGGGAAGTCCACGCTCCTGCAGCTGCTGCAGCGGCTGTACGAGCCCGACAGTGGCAACATCACGGTAGACGGACATTCTCTGAAAGCGCTGAATCTGCATCACTTCAGGACTAGTATTGGTGAGCAATGATATATTTAATCAGATGATGATAAAAATGTACAAATAGCACTTCAGCATACATAAGAAAAGGCCAAAGCTACCGTTGGTCATGTTTCTAGATCTTTCCCAGTAGATAAAGGAAGAAGGAAAGGAAAGCCTTTGCCCTGCAGTAGGACAACATAGGCTAAATAATTATCTTTCTCTTGGTCGTCCAGTATAGTAAAATCTTGCTAAAATCTCTTGTTAATGTTCCTTTGTTTGTGTGTTGTGTACAGGTGTGGTGGGTCAAGAGCCGGTGTTGTTCACGGGCACCATTCGCGACAACATCGCGTTTGGCATCGATGGCGTCAGTGATGATGACATTATCGCCGCCGCCAAGACTGCGCACGCGCATCAGTTCATCACCAAGTTGGCAAATGTAAGTAGTAAACTAAAGAATAATGAAAAAAAAAACAGAATGGGTGATTTTATAAAAACTAGAAGACTTAACGATCTCACTCTAGACTCGTCTAAAAAAGTTGAGTTTTCTCTATTTTGGCCCCAGATTTTTAAGCCTTAATGGAAACCCACTGTATTTACTGTAGATTATCAGACCAAAAATTGCTGCGTTTTTACGAAAACAATATTTACTTATCAAGTTATGCATGACATTTTCGCTACTTTGGGAATATTTTCTATTAAGACTTAACGGTTGAACACAATGTCTGCTTCCCAAAAGTTTATATTTATTTCAATTTACCATCATTCAGAACGTTTTTCGACAGTCAATAAGGAGTACTAATTTTTCCTCTAAATCTCAGGGTTACAACACAATGCTAGGCTCCGGTGGGTCTCAGCTCTCCGGCGGACAAAAACAACGGCTGGCTATAGCGCGCGCGGTGTTGCGACGTCCTGCCATCCTGCTGCTCGATGAGCCTACGTCGGCACTCGATCCAACGGCTGAAAGACAGGTATGTACTGTTGTTATGTCCTGCTGCAGTACGAGCCTACCTTTGCGCAGGACCCAGTAGAGAGACAGCTATATTCTGATATGGTGTCCTGCTGTGACGTGCTGCGGTAATGTACTACTGATATACCCTGCAGTCCTACTGAGAGACAGACCTACATCTGCGTTACACCTGATCCTCAGTCCTGCTATGTACATTCTGAACAAGACTTTAATTAAGCAGTGAAACTCAAATCAAATTCTTCTATCCGAAAAAATATTCAATACAGGGTGTTAACGAATTCGTGTAATTCCTTCAAACCGCGTGATCTGCTGGTGACACTGATTGACTCTGCATAGGTTTTTTTCAGAATCAACAATTGTTTTTTTTTCAAAATATGAACCACTTGTATCCGAGTGATTTTAGCGTCCCAAGTTAACTGGCTGCGTGGAGCGATATCGCGCTAGTCGTGCCTGTCAGCTGTGTCGCTGTGCCTTCATTCATTTATGCATGGCATCGAAATTGTCTATCATATAAAAAAATATTTGGGAAAAAAAAGTTTTATTTTTATTTTCAATCAATCTAAACCGAGTGCGGGGTTAATCTTTACCATTAATAGATCATGTGGTTTGAAGGAATTACATGAATTTGTTAACACCCTGTATAGTTCGAAACAATAGTTAACATAACCTCTCCCACAGGTACAAGCGGCCCTGGAGGCGGCGAGCGTGGGGCGCACGACGCTGGTGGTGTCGCACCGGCTGGCCACCGTCGTGCACGCCACGCGCATCGTGTACATCGAGCAGGGCGCCGTGCTGGAGCAGGGCACGCACCAACAGCTCATGGACAAGCGGGGGATGTACTGGAAGCTGCACCAGGACGACATCACCAACAAGTAAGTCAGCAGCCTATAGCCGCGAGCGACGATGCGGCTAAGTATCGAGTTTAGACTAGGGATGAACCGTATTTACGCTACCACGTTTTAAAACCAGGGCTTCACTTCGAAGTAGGGCGCCCTGGTGCGAACGGGAAATACTTGCCAAGACAAGGGCGCGGGCCTCGCGGCAGCGCTAGCGCGCGCCCCTCCACCTAATAATGCCAAAATTCTTTCAAGTATTTTAAACCCTGATTTTCGACCACTGGTTTTGGTTTTAAGTTGCGTATTTACATACTCGTACTTGGAAGCCCTGGTATTGAATTTTGCAAGTATATCACATCCCTAGTTTAGACATTTAAACACGGTCCCCCTTATTACAAAAGATGGTCTAAGAAAAACCTAGGTTTTAATATAGCCCTGTCTCTTTTTGTTATATGACATAAGAAAGTGATGGGTATATTTTAAACCTGGGTTTACCTTAGTCTTGGTTTAAACCATCTTTTGTAATGAGGCCCGGTATGTTTAACAACATCCAGTTACAAACGGTAACTGACTTGTAACTTGCTGTATAGGTACATCATCATGTAGTTTGCCACAAAGATTCGGCAGACTCATTTAATACAACTGATTTACAACAATAGTATATAGGCTTGGAAATGGATAGACCAGCTGATAGAAGATAGATAAATCTTATGGCTACCATCAACCTAACTAGTTTTTACGCCATAGATCATAAGTGGGGTTCCCCGAGACCGTAATCTTAGTCGAAGACAAGAGAGGTATTAATATGATTACAATTATTTCCAGGAGCATAGCCAACACGCTCTCTTCAGAACCAGAACTAGACGACGATGACGTCACGGAAGCAGAAGATGTACAGCGTTTCAGCAGATGTATTAGTAGACAGTCTACTAGAGGTAAATAACTGTTTCTACTTCTGCCAAATGTCAGAGTCTGCTGGCTCGCGCCACACGCACAAGCGTAGTGCATGGTTTATAATAAATAATAATAATTATCCAGTTCACAGCTTGTGAGGTTCGGGTTAAAGATTATTTATTTATCCAAAAGAACAAGTTCACTTACGAATAAATATAAAAATAAGTTACAATGTTATAGCTGTAGTACTTAATCAGATACAGAGGTGTTTTGTATTCATTCGGAAAATGAGTCTCTAATTATACATGCCAATCAACAAAATAAGATGTTAAGTTAAACTGAACCAGCAATGGAAAAGTTGGCTCTTTACAAGAAATTGTCACTCCCCGTATTATACAATCTATGCCTAGTTTTAAAAATATTTATAGAAGATGCCGATTGGGAGAGCATTGTACAATTGCACTCCTTCATACCTGATATTCCTTTTACCGTATTGTGTTCTTGGCTGCTGCGTACATTGTTGATTGGGGTTTCTTTCGCTGCGTTTGGTATTTTTTTGGGAAAACTAATTTGCGAATGAACTGTGCCATCAATAATTTTACGTATAAGGAGGCAGGTATTGAAAGTGTACAACTGTTTAATGCTCATTAATTTGGAGGTTTGAAGTTAGATACGGACAGTGATCTTGGAGTTTATTTACTTGGATTGTAATGGTTTTAAATACGATTTGTACAAGATAAGTATTCCGTCTGTCATGTAAGGTACCGCTGGACTGACAGTCTTGTCGGCCGGTCACAAGCTCCTTTTGTGGGAGAGCCTTATGTTCAGCAATGGACTGCGGTTGCCTTTGGCGACTGCGTGTTAGGTGTCAGGGTCTCATCTTCAAAAAAATTGTTGGCTCTCAAATTAATATAATTTTTGTTGTTGTAGAGTCCATGAACCGGTTCGTCCGCAGTAGTATTCGTATGAACACCGTGTCATCTGCACATGTGCCTTACGCCGCTGCTGATGCTCTTAACAACATTGTAAGTATACCTTATTAATTGTATTTTGAGTATTTAAGTACAGATCTTCTCGTCTCAATCTTGTGTGTTGTGCAAAAACAAAATATCTCAAAATACTTCCCCGGCTCGAAAGTGATTGAAATGTGTGAAGATTTTACCGAACGGACAATCAAGAAGCTTCCGTGCTTACAGCTCGACTTTACACATCTCTTGATAAACAGAACTTCACTAAAATGTATTTCTCGACATATCCTGTCCAGTGCATCTGGCAATGAGTTTAAGAAGTTGCTTCAGTTAGAGCTCTACATCTATTTATTCATACTTTTGAGGGGTCAGCAAAGGTCACGTTATGTCGAAGGCTGTAAATTGTAATGGCATATCAACTGTTATACAAGCTTAGTTTTAGTATATACTAAACCTGAAACTAGTTTGTTCAGAATCACTAGGAGAATCGATTGACATATTTTTTACAACACTTTTTTTTTGCATAAATTTCAATTTTGTTTCCGTAGGTTTCTACCTATAACAGTTGACGGGAATAGACACCTTGAGGCTTGAGATGGTCCGCTCGGTCAGTTTCCGTGTATTAGACAACCCCTGCATACCACATCTCAGGCATTTCACACTTTACTAGGGAACTTAACACGATATAAACTACGGTGTAACTTGGAGATTTATTAAAAAAAACACATATTCAGGCATTTCTGATGAAAATCTTGTTGGGGTGGGTTTTTGTATATACTAAAAATTACGTTGTATATTTTTATCCTCTTAGGAAATTGACGACGAAGAGCCGGAGCAAGACAAAGAGCCGTCAGTTTCAAGCTGGTCAATAATGAAACTGAACAGCGCGGAGTGGCCGCTACTGACCGGCGGAGCCATAGCCTCGCTGTTAGTGGGAGCTACCATGCCTGCATTCGCCCTACTGTTCTCCAAGATGTACGGAGTGAGTATAGATAAATATGATGAATACTGTGACATTATTAAATGAAGATTATTATGTGAAGGGAGTTTTTTTTTGAGATTTGAGTTTGATTATTTCTGACGAGTGAGTAGTAGGTATACAGTGATAATTTCAGGTTCCTTTAGAGGTTCATGTTCCTTCAGCTCACTGTTGTGCTAACTCATAGCAAGACCAATACTTTGTAATGTAAAATCTTTGACTAAAAAGAAGGCTTTTAGTTCAAGGAGAGGTCTACGAGATCACAAGTACCCTGCTTCATCTTGATAGTATTCTTCATCTCAACTTATTTGAATATTTGGATTTCTCCTGCACCGAGTTTAGCTACAAACACAAATCACACGCGCACATATCCCCGGACACTGCACAAATATCTGCGAACCATACAGATATTATTTTGTTTGTCTTTGCGCAGAATCCCAGCCAGTCAAACGCTTGGCGCTGACAATACAATAAACATAATATTAATTTATAATTTGTTCCTAGATGTTCGCGTGGTCAGACAAAGAGGCCATTTTGGCTCGGTCTCAGCTATACGCGAGTTTGTTCGCGCTAGTGGCGGCGACGTGCGGGCTCGTCACCTTCCTACAGGCGTGGCTGTTCAACGTGGCCGGCTGCAGGCTCACGGACAGGCTGCGGCAGATTACCTTCAAAAATTATCTAGTACAGGTTTGTAGAGATATTCTTAGTACGTAAAGTAACATTACAAAAGAAGCTCTGTCAATGAGCTTTTATTATGTAGATCCTAGCATGCCTTACGTAGCAATGCAAATCCCATAAACATCCATAGTGAATGGACTTTTGTGACACTATAATCAGAAATATTTGTTTGTTGGAACTTGGAATTTGAATTATGTTTATTATTTGTACAGGAGCAGGGTTGGTTCGACTTATCTCAGAACTCGGTGGGTGCACTGTGTGCACGACTAGCTACCGACTGCGCGGCTGTGCAAGGAGCCACTGGTGAGTACTTTCCAAATTATTTTATATTATTGTATATTCTAAACCTTTCAAAGGCCTTTGATACTGTTTCTACACAGCTATTCATCGTCAAAATGACTGTTTCCGGTGTCAAATAAATAGGTAGTTCTAAAGCTTTTACAGTTATTATTCATACTATTGTCAAAAACAAAAATAGTTTTTCATCTATCGTGAGGAGGTGACATTTAAGAATTTAGTTCCGCAAGGTAGTATTTTGTGACCTTTCGATTTTGTCAAAATCGTCCTTCCATTTTTTCATACAATAATATGTTCTGTATTTCTCAGGTACTCGTCTCGGCACAGTTCTTCAAGGCATCAGTACGATGGTGCTGGGCGTCGGCTTGGCGATGATTTACTCATGGAAAATGACGCTAGTCAGCCTCCTTTCTGTACCCTGTGTAAGTTACTGCGTAACTTTAACCTCTCTCTTAGTAATACACGAGAATCCTACGTAAGGAATGACTCGATCATTTAGAAGACCCGGCCATTTGGAAGTATGATGTGGAGTTATTGAAGAGCTCAACAAGACAATATTGTTTTTCGAGGTTCTTATTTAAAATGAAATGCACACTATTACAAAAGTATTATTCGTAATGTCCATTTCATTGCGATTGTCTCTTGTGCATTGTTGTAAAATTATGAATGTCGGTATTAAAGTTCTATTACAGTTAAAATTATAGAAATTAAATAATTGAGTACAAGGTGTTCGTGTTTCTAGGTGATGGGCGCCATTTATCTAGAAGGTTACGTGAACAACCGCGCCGAGCGACGCGAGCGAGAGGCGCTCGAGCAAGCCTCCCGCATCGCTACTGAAGCCGTGCTCAACGTGCGCACTGTGCACAGTTTAGGTGAGTGTCGCTCAGCGAAACAAACAAATAAATGAATGATGTTTCTGTTGATTCAATTGAGGAGCTCGTGGCTAAATAATTACAGCCGCATAGACCGATCTTCCGGGTTAAGCCACGCTTGCCGAGGCTGGTCTGTGAATGGGTGACCATTTACCATAGCGAGTTTCCTCCGTGCCTCGGAAAGCACGTAAAGCCGTTGGTCCCGGCTGTCATTTGTAGATCTTTGACAGTCGTTACTGTTGGTCAGAAGCCAGAAAGTCTGACAACCAGTCTTATCAAGAGTATCGTATTACCCAGTTACTGGGTTGTGGAGGTCTGATAGGCAGTCGCTCCATGTAAAATACTGATATTCAGCTGCATCCGGTTCGACTGGAAGCCGACCCCAATATAGTTGGGAAAAGGCTAGGCAGATGATGTTTCTGTTGATTCAATACTAAGTAGCGGCTGTTGTCTGACGTGTAACAGGTGTAGAGGCAGCCCTCCTGTCGCGCTACAGCGTGTCGCTGGTGGAGGCGGACGCGCGCGCGGCGGTGTCGCGGCGCGTGCGCGGCCCGGTGTACGGCGTGTGTGTGTGCGCGCCCACGCTCGGCTACGCCGTGTGTCTGGTCTACGCCGGGTACCTCATAGCGAGGGAGGACATGCCCTACGAGTATGCTATACTGTGAGTATATCTAGCTGAGCTAGCGTGTAACAGGTGTAGAGGCAGCCCTCCTGTCGCGCTACAGCGTGTCGCTGGTGGAGGCGGACGCGCGCGCGGCGGTGTCGCGGCGCGTGCGCGGCCCGGTGTACGGCGTGTGTGTGTGCGCGCCCACGCTCGGCTACGCCGTGTGTCTGGTCTACGCCGGGTACCTCATAGCGAGGGAGGACATGCCCTACGAGTATGCTATACTGTGAGTATATCTAGCTGAGCTAGCGTGTAACAGGTGTAGAGGCAGCCCTCCTGTCGCGCTACAGCGTGTCGCTGGTGGAGGCGGACGCGCGCGCGGCGGTGTCGCGGCGCGTGCGCGGCCCGGTGTACGGCGTGTGTGTGTGCGCGCCCACGCTCGGCTACGCCGTGTGTCTGGTCTACGCCGGGTACCTCATAGCGAGGGAGGACATGCCCTACGAGTATGCTATACTGTGAGTATATCTAGCTGAGCTAGCGTGTAACAGGTGTAGAGGCAGCCCTCCTGTCGCGCTACAGCGTGTCGCTGGTGGAGGCGGACGCGCGCGCGGCGGTGTCGCGGCGCGTGCGCGGCCCGGTGTACGGCGTGTGTGTGTGCGCGCCCACGCTCGGCTACGCCGTGTGTCTGGTCTACGCCGGGTACCTCATAGCGAGGGAGGACATGCCCTACGAGTATGCTATACTGTGAGTATATCTAGCTGAGCTAGCGTGTAACAGGTGTAGAGGCAGCCCTCCTGTCGCGCTACAGCGTGTCGCTGGTGGAGGCGGACGCGCGCGCGGCGGTGTCGCGGCGCGTGCGCGGCCCGGTGTACGGCGTGTGTGTGTGCGCGCCCACGCTCGGCTACGCCGTGTGTCTGGTCTACGCCGGGTACCTCATAGCGAGGGAGGACATGCCCTACGAGTATGCTATACTGTGAGTATATCTAGCTGAGCTAGCGTGTAACAGGTGTAGAGGCAGCCCTCCTGTCGCGCTACAGCGTGTCGCTGGTGGAGGCGGACGCGCGCGCGGCGGTGTCGCGGCGCGTGCGCGGCCCGGTGTACGGCGTGTGTGTGTGCGCGCCCACGCTCGGCTACGCCGTGTGTCTGGTCTACGCCGGGTACCTCATAGCGAGGGAGGACATGCCCTACGAGTATGCTATACTGTGAGTATATCTAGCTGAGCTAGCGTGTAACAGGTGTAGAGGCAGCCCTCCTGTCGCGCTACAGCGTGTCGCTGGTGGAGGCGGACGCGCGCGCGGCGGTGTCGCGGCGCGTGCGCGGCCCGGTGTACGGCGTGTGTGTGTGCGCGCCCACGCTCGGCTACGCCGTGTGTCTGGTCTACGCCGGGTACCTCATAGCGAGGGAGGACATGCCCTACGAGTATGCTATACTGTGAGTATATCTAGCTGAGCTAGCGTGTAACAGGTGTAGAGGCAGCCCTCCTGTCGCGCTACAGCGTGTCGCTGGTGGAGGCGGACGCGCGCGCGGCGGTGTCGCGGCGCGTGCGCGGCCCGGTGTACGGCGTGTGTGTGTGCGCGCCCACGCTCGGCTACGCCGTGTGTCTGGTCTACGCCGGGTACCTCATAGCGAGGGAGGACATGCCCTACGAGTATGCTATACTGTGAGTATATCTAGCTGAGCTAGCGTGTAACAGGTGTAGAGGCAGCCCTCCTGTCGCGCTACAGCGTGTCGCTGGTGGAGGCGGACGCGCGCGCGGCGGTGTCGCGGCGCGTGCGCGGCCCGGTGTACGGCGTGTGTGTGTGCGCGCCCACGCTCGGCTACGCCGTGTGTCTGGTCTACGCCGGGTACCTCATAGCGAGGGAGGACATGCCCTACGAGTATGCTATACTGTGAGTATATCTAGCTGAGCTAGCGTGTAACAGGTGTAGAGGCAGCCCTCCTGTCGCGCTACAGCGTGTCGCTGGTGGAGGCGGACGCGCGCGCGGCGGTGTCGCGGCGCGTGCGCGGCCCGGTGTACGGCGTGTGTGTGTGCGCGCCCACGCTCGGCTACGCCGTGTGTCTGGTCTACGCCGGGTACCTCATAGCGAGGGAGGACATGCCCTACGAGTATGCTATACTGTGAGTATATCTAGCTGAGCTAGCGTGTAACAGGTGTAGAGGCAGCCCTCCTGTCGCGCTACAGCGTGTCGCTGGTGGAGGCGGACGCGCGCGCGGCGGTGTCGCGGCGCGTGCGCGGCCCGGTGTACGGCGTGTGTGTGTGCGCGCCCACGCTCGGCTACGCCGTGTGTCTGGTCTACGCCGGGTACCTCATAGCGAGGGAGGACATGCCCTACGAGTATGCTATACTGTGAGTATATCTAGCTGAGCTAGCGTGTAACAGGTGTAGAGGCAGCCCTCCTGTCGCGCTACAGCGTGTCGCTGGTGGAGGCGGACGCGCGCGCGGCGGTGTCGCGGCGCGTGCGCGGCCCGGTGTACGGCGTGTGTGTGTGCGCGCCCACGCTCGGCTACGCCGTGTGTCTGGTCTACGCCGGGTACCTCATAGCGAGGGAGGACATGCCCTACGAGTATGCTATACTGTGAGTATATCTAGCTGAGCTAGCGTGTAACAGGTGTAGAGGCAGCCCTCCTGTCGCGCTACAGCGTGTCGCTGGTGGAGGCGGACGCGCGCGCGGCGGTGTCGCGGCGCGTGCGCGGCCCGGTGTACGGCGTGTGTGTGTGCGCGCCCACGCTCGGCTACGCCGTGTGTCTGGTCTACGCCGGGTACCTCATAGCGAGGGAGGACATGCCCTACGAGTATGCTATACTGTGAGTATATCTAGCTGAGCTAGCGTGTAACAGGTGTAGAGGCAGCCCTCCTGTCGCGCTACAGCGTGTCGCTGGTGGAGGCGGACGCGCGCGCGGCGGTGTCGCGGCGCGTGCGCGGCCCGGTGTACGGCGTGTGTGTGTGCGCGCCCACGCTCGGCTACGCCGTGTGTCTGGTCTACGCCGGGTACCTCATAGCGAGGGAGGACATGCCCTACGAGTATGCTATACTGTGAGTATATCTAGCTGAGCTAGCGTGTAACAGGTGTAGAGGCAGCCCTCCTGTCGCGCTACAGCGTGTCGCTGGTGGAGGCGGACGCGCGCGCGGCGGTGTCGCGGCGCGTGCGCGGCCCGGTGTACGGCGTGTGTGTGTGCGCGCCCACGCTCGGCTACGCCGTGTGTCTGGTCTACGCCGGGTACCTCATAGCGAGGGAGGACATGCCCTACGAGTATGCTATACTGTGAGTATATCTAGCTGAGCTAGCGTGTAACAGGTGTAGAGGCAGCCCTCCTGTCGCGCTACAGCGTGTCGCTGGTGGAGGCGGACGCGCGCGCGGCGGTGTCGCGGCGCGTGCGCGGCCCGGTGTACGGCGTGTGTGTGTGCGCGCCCACGCTCGGCTACGCCGTGTGTCTGGTCTACGCCGGGTACCTCATAGCGAGGGAGGACATGCCCTACGAGTATGCTATACTGTGAGTATATCTAGCTGAGCTAGCGTGTAACAGGTGTAGAGGCAGCCCTCCTGTCGCGCTACAGCGTGTCGCTGGTGGAGGCGGACGCGCGCGCGGCGGTGTCGCGGCGCGTGCGCGGCCCGGTGTACGGCGTGTGTGTGTGCGCGCCCACGCTCGGCTACGCCGTGTGTCTGGTCTACGCCGGGTACCTCATAGCGAGGGAGGACATGCCCTACGAGTATGCTATACTGTGAGTATATCTAGCTGAGCTAGCGTGTAACAGGTGTAGAGGAAGCCATCCTGTCGCGCTACAGCGTGTCGCTGGTGCGAGACACGCTACAGCGTGCGCGGCCCGGTGTACGGTACTGTGAGTATATCTTCCTGAGCTAGCAGGTTTCACAGAGATCCTAAGGTAACACCAAGAAAATCGGATGACATAGATTACAGATAAGATTTCACCGAACGTGCTTTTAAGGGGACGAAGACAACTGCACCGCGGCATCCTTACATTAGTCTCGTAGAACATTCGATAAATTCTGTAACAGATTGTAAAATCGTTCCTAATACAAACATTGTTTCCACAGTGTATCAGAAGCTCTGATCTACGGCGCCTGGATGTTGGCCGCCGCACTGTCGTTTGCTCCGAGTTTCGCGGCCGCGCGCCGCTCTGGAGCGAGGATCATCAACGCATTGCATAGAGAACCGAAAGTTGTCACTGAGGGCACTGCCAAGGATATGCCTGAATGGGTAAGAAATTAGTTAAATTATTTTAAAATAATGTGCAGTAGTAAGTACCAACACCTATCTTTCACGTCTTCTTTGTCTATCCAAAAGTTATGTTATCTAGAAGACATCGCTGGTAACTATAAGATCGTCACTGTACATTTAATTTGCACTGTTCCTAGTTTTTGCTATTGCTAATAAAGCATATTCAAAAATGAAATAATACGAAGAAACTTTCTAAACCTGCGTTGACTGGATTCACAGAATGTTGTAGCAAAGTCTGGGTTTTGTTCAAGAATAATTGTTCATCATATTACTTGACCACGGAATAGGCTCGCGATCTTAATAGATAGATATACTTTATTGTATACTAAAATAAATAAAACAGAAGGAATACACCTAATTAGGAACAGTACAAATGTTATGCTCACGAATTCAATATTCAGAAGATTGATAAAAATGGTAAGCGAATTCTGGGATCTGAAATTACCATAGGCGTTTTACAGGGTTCAATTCTGGGCCCATTGTTTTGCACATCTCATATTGTCTAATTATTGCACTTGACCTGATTTGAACGATTTTCCCGTTCTTTTAAAAACACACGACTAATAAGCTTCTTCTTCCAGTCGGCTGTCGGCGAGGTGAACTTCTCAAACATAAACTTCAGCTATCCTACAAGACCCAACGTGCCCGTACTACGTGGTTTGTCACTGAAGGTGCCGTCCCGTGCTACCGTGGCGTTGGTGGGGCCCAGCGGCTGCGGGAAATCTACCTTGTTGAATCTGTTACTGAGGAGCTACGATCCGGACAGTGGGACCCTTGTGAGTATTCTTAATTTAGAGGTGTCATAATTCTGAGATTAGAAATTAATTACTCGGCTGGTTGGACCGAATATCATCATATTAGCATGCTAATCCTTCTTATAGAATGAACGATAGTTAAAGAAAATTTACAGAAAAAGCTGTACCTAATTACCACCCTAGCAAGGGTTAATGGTGGTTATGAGTACATTAAAAGATACTGATGCCTCTGTGCAAACAATGAATAAAAACGACGTTACACCCAAAGGAATAGAAGGGATGAGCGGCCTATTCTTATCTGGTGATTACACGGCGAGATCGTGATAAGTAATGATCTACAAACGAGAAAAATTTACAAATAAGAAAAGCCATCCTACAATGATGATAGTTTCTCTAAATAACTTCTTGCAATTTCCTCACAGAACCTGGACCAAAAGGATATAAAGCGCGATCTAACACTGTCCCAACTCCGCTCACAACTGGGACTCGTGCAACAAGAACCGTCGCTGTTCTCCCGCTCCATACGAGAGAACATCGCCTACGGAGACAACTCACGAGATGTGCCCATGGATGAGATCATTGAGGCAGCTAAACAGGCCAATGTGCATAGCTTTGTCACGGGATTGCCGATGGTAAGTAGCTCTTTTTTCAGAACTTGGCAGTATTCAACGAACATTTGATTTACCGTTATCAGTAGTGGTTGACCTAGTATAATACCTTGAGGTACACCTTAGTTAAGTTATTTTCTTAATTCTTGACCGTCTTTTACATAGGTACTACTTTCTGTGATAATTGTAACTGTACGTGTCCCGGTTGCATTACTGTACAAAGGTCGCGGAGATTGTAGAGTATATCAGCATCAAGACCAAGCTCACTCTGAGGGTCGAGCGGTTGGAGTCTCGCCACAGCGTGAATTTCAATTCGTTTGTGGTGAGGGTGCCGACTGAACATCTGTCGACCTTCACGAAGGAAGAATTTTGGCCGAAAGGTGTAGTGTTCCGGCGATTCCGAGGCCGGATACCCGACACCGCGCGACACACGACGCCGACTTCACGTGTGAAATAGTTTTTAAGATAATTATATTGTTTATGTATAGTATTTTATATTATTATATTGTAGTATGTATTTTCTATGGGCCTTGATGCCTGAATGAAATAAATAAATAAAAAAAAAATTGTTACGAACACGTCTTAGGCTATTTCTCCCAATATTTTTGCCTCAAAGATAAGTTTTTATTATTAAGATTGGTATAGATACCATATCAAATGCCTCGGAAAATTTACAATCACCTCTTTAATGGTCCGGCTACTCGCTTAATCTTATTTGCACAAGTAAGCATGTATAATATGGCATGTAAATAATAATACTTTTCAAACGTTAATTTTATCTCAGTTCCTAGCAATGTGTTGTGATAATTGTAGCTTAACCCGTAAGTGATATTACTATGTGCTAAATGTATGTCTTATAAAATCTAAGAATCAGTTTTAGATCGCTTTAAAATATTCAAAGGTATGATACCTTTGAATCCGACGTTTGAACCGAATTACATCGGCTGTGGTCATGGTTTGACTATCGGTGACGGAGTATCATCTTCTTGTAGTGAGCGTTCTTTCCCACCTACCCTCAGTTTCGACAAATAATGCTAAGGACGTCTTAACACTGGCGTACATTCTAGGTTCATTCTAGGCGTGACGATATTCCGGCGCCGGTAACATTCACTAATGACCGGATTCCAAGATGTTCATCGTGATGCATCTTCCCGATTGAAGTTGTTGTGTTTCTTCTTAATTTCAATCGTTCACGTGCTATTCTTGGATAATAGTGACGATCAGTGGAGAAGATTTTAGAATCGTGTAGTTCTATCCAATGATTGTACCCGAACTCTAACGTTCGGCTATCGCAGATTTATTAGTTTGTCGATAAATGTTTTTTTTAAATAGTAAATGTATGTAATTGTTCCAGGGCTACGAAACTATACTGGGTGGTGGCAGCGGTGCGTCTCTGTCAGGTGGACAGAAGCAGCGCGTGGGTATAGCGCGCGCGTTAGTGCGCCGCCCCGCGCTGCTGCTATTGGACGAACCGACTTCCGCGCTCGACGCTGCCAGTGAGAAGGTAACATACGACTACTTTTGTTTCTTTTTATTTTAATCTCGTTTATAACCTACAAATTACTGTTTCTTATACTTAATTAGAAAAAAAAACTTATTTAAACGATAGAGTTAAGTATTGTAGTACACTACTTATAAATTATCTTCAGAACGAGTCGTAACCCTAGATTCCCACAGGGTTCAATGTTAGGTCCACTTCTGTTTATTCAAAAATCAAATATCTTGATTTGTTACACGAGTTTGTTGACATGTGGGATGTTGACTCAGCAGTCATTGTGCCGATAGTCGTTACAGCCAATGGCTTAATAGCCAAGAGCCTCGACCAACATCTGATGAGGCTCTCGTTAGGCACGGCTGGACATGGCGCTTATTATTAGGAAGTTCTTCTCTCTGGAGTACTGACCACCGGTAGCTGGGACCCTGTTCCCGATGCCAATAGCATACTATTTTTTATATTTTTAAATGTTTTTATTTGAATATTTAAAAATGAGATAGAGTTAAGTGTTGTAGTATACTATAAATGATCTTCAGAACAGCCGGTTGTAACCCTAGGTTCCCACAGGGTTCAATGTTAGGTCCACTTCTGTTTTGTATAGTAACAGGTGTTGTGTTCTTTCATCAGACAGTGCAGGCGGCGTTAGAAGCGGCCGCAGCAGACCGCACCACCATCATCATCGCACACAGACTCGCCACCGTCAGGCATGCTGACGTCATCTGCGTCATCGACAAAGGTACAACATCTTACGACAATAATATTACTGCCACACCTAGATCACGTGATTGGCCCAACACTGACTGTCAACGTTCTATTGAATATGGGCTTTACTATAAATCGCTACAGTATGAGCGCGTGGGTCTAGAGCAGGGTTTCTTAACCTGGGGTCCATGTTCTTAGTGCTAGGGGTCCATGGCTAGCCTATTTAACATCATTATTAATCTTCCAGAGTTCAATCCTACCGGATAAAACGTATTTTTAGATTCTCTTGTTTTCTTTTCCTACAATTCTATCTGAAACGGGGCAGTCTGATGTTTTAAAATTTGAAAGTTGTCCGCGGGCTCACGAAGTTTAAGAAACCCTAGTCTAGAAGAAATATTTATAAAATCACAACGGTAGACAAGCTGAGTGGTGATCATATATTTTTGTTTGCACTCAGGAAGATGCTGCTGTGAATTATCTTACATAATTCCTTACTCGTCTGTCACAACATCCACAACATTAAAAAAGATAGCCTATGACCTATTCTTTGCCGAAAATCTCTTGTTCATTTAATCTAACCAACCTATGTTGTGTTTTAGGCGTGGTTGCAGAGAGCGGTTCTCACGACGAGCTTGTGAAGCGACGCGGTCTGTACTGGACGCTGTTGCAGCAACAAGCCGGCGACATGCAGGCAACGTGACGTGCACTGTAACTTGTAATGTAACGTGTATTGAAACACTGCAACAAACATAGTTATGATTACAATATCTAATTGACTGAAGGCATTTTTAGGTAGATTTGGATTTAAAGTATACCTGTATAAAGCTCTTTATAATATCTATTGATTGATGGTAATGTGCAGTGTTTAAAGTAAATGTTTATGTAAATATTTTCAATAACAAAAATTGAAAAGAATTTCTTGCCTGGTGGATGCTAAACATAACACGTTTGTAAAAATATCAACTGTGTGTCCCACGTGAACACTCAGGGGATAAGTTTTATATGTAATTATTATTATATACTGAAGTATATTATGTAGTGATGTATTTTATAATTGAACATGTGATAGTTCTCCTGCCACAGCTGTGAATATTAACTGATAATGTTAAATTAATTTAAATAGTTAAAGTATAGAAAGTGTAAGTACATTCGTAGATTATAGCTATTTATTGTGTTCATTATATCACTACTTATAATATCTATTCTGCCGTGCTAAACGCAAAAGCGATATCTTAAGGAAAGCTAGTTTCGCAAAAAATAAATTTTGTAATTATAGTTTTCTTATCCTCTTAGTGATTTTTATGGTACTCTTTTGTGTTGTGCGAGAATGTTATAAATAAGACACCGCTATTTGGCTTAGTTCGTTAGATGCGTATTTCTTTAAGCTATCAGATGCCATAAGAATTTAAGAATCAACTTTACATTTATTTTTTTGAGATACCGCTTTGTTACTTAGCATGGCATTATTACAGCGTTTATTATAGGTCAACTGATAGCCCGTTTACCTACGCTATGCTGATTTTCTGAAGTGAATATTATCATGGTTTGTGAACGGGCTTTTTAATTAATAAGTAGTAGTGAAATACAGATAGGAATAAAAGTTGTAATGTACAAAAGTCGTCGATAATTCCAGAGTGCCCAGTATTTTAGCAGTAACTACTATATGTATAGTTATGGTGGCGCTGCTTGCTATACGAGGCGCTCGGTACACTACGACACAGTAGTTCGGACTATTTACATTTTTAGATAGTAACATTTATGCCAAAACCAAGTAATGATAAAATTGTTACAATAATTTAGAATAGTGACGTAACAAAGACGTGATCGTGTCTGTGATTGTGAATCTCTCATTTATTTTGTACTTTTACGTTATCTTAAAGGTATTTTTATATTGTAACATTTTAAAATTTGTATTTTTATTATTTAGAGTTTGGTCAACGAAAGTTGATATTGAATATCACCGCGAAATTCCAAAAAACTTGACGAAAAACACTCATAACACTCAATACTTACTGTTTTTTTTTTATAAATTATTTAATATTCATTCCTCGTTATTTTTCGAATTAAACTAGCTAATGTATAAAAAAGTCGTGTTATCGAGTGTTTTTAAGTCAAGTTTTTTTTTATTTTCGCGGTGATATTCGATATCAACTTTCGTTGGCCAAACTCTATCACTAAAACCGTTTTTTTATCCGGAGTGATACTTAAACAAGTACTATGAACATACCTTAAAATTGATCGAGAACATACAATAGCGAGAAAGTGTGAAGGCACGTTTCTATAGATAAAAAATATTTATTGGACAACAGAATCATGTTTTGAAACTCTCTAAGTATTATTTTGTTAATTAGAAAGTACATAGGTATATTTTATAATTTAATTATAAGTAGTTAATGTAACATTTTCTTTTTGACTAAAATCGTAAAATTTATTAAAAATGTGATCGGTAAAGTAATAAATGTTTTAGATAAGATTTAAAATAAAATACATATCGTCTAAATACCTACCTATACATGTTTTGTTTTATTGATCTAATAATATTTTACAATTAAAGATTTGTAATTTCAAATAAATGTAGAGTACGTACATAATTATGTACCTACGACGAATAAACAAATAGGTAGGTAATAATAATTTTACAATTTAACTCAAACTTCGCTCCTCCTATCTTGAAACATCTTTTGATGGGCGCTAATTCCAAGCACCAATCAATCCTGCTTCTATGCTTAGGAAAAAGTAACTAAACTTATTCTAAACCGTTATCATTAACAGTCACATCAATGAATTGCTTTGTCCGCGGACATACTTAAGCTTCTTTGAAAAAGTGAAAAAGCTGATCTATACATTTAAAAGGAGAAGCTGACTGACTGACTGACTGATCTATCAACGCACAGCCTAAACCGCTGGGGTTAGAAACTTGAAATTTTGACAGTAGGTTCCTTTTGTAACGTAGGCATCCACTAAGAAGGGATTTTTCGAAATTCAACCCCTAAGGGAGTTAAATAGGGGATAAAAGTTTGTATGGAAAATCGTCACTTAACGGGTTCAAAATTTTACGCAAGCGAAGCTGCGGGCGAAAGCTAGTTGGTTTATAAAACAGCGATTAAAGTACGACGATCCGATTCAATATTTGGAAAATCGAATCGAAACCATTCGATACGATCCTAGGTTCGTATCGCATAGTTGCAATCCGGATCGATCCAAAGTATCGATATAAATGCCAGTATCGTGCATCCCTATGTCAAGTGTCACACTAGGGATGCTTAATACGATGCGATATACCGAATTACAATTCAACACTTTGTGATATATCGATTTTTCGTATCGATTCATGGCAATACGATACTCTTCGATATAATCGTATTCCTACAAAGATTATCATCATCAAGGTATCGGTTCAAATTATGATTATGTCACATTATAAAATAATTATATCAAAGCAAAAATCAGCCGAATTTTGTAGGTATGTTTAGATTATTTAATTTAGATCTTTGTAGATACCGCCAACTTTGATTTTTAAAAGTTTGGTATTGTATCAAAATTAATGTATTTGCGTATCAAAATGATTACTGTTTTTTTTGCCTCAAAAAATTATCATATCTGTCGTCTGTGTCGTGTCGTCTGTATGTATCGAAACAAAGGGATATGATATTACAAAAGATTCACACTCTCACATACATGCATATCACATACATCTCATATTGTGACCAATATGCATTATCTTTTAATAAGAGTGATAGCGTTAGAATCGCGGACCCAACCTCTACCAGCTTTACCCCTTTTTACCCCCCAACTCCTGCCAAACGATACTAGATCCAACCCTTCGTTTGTATCGATACAAAATATCGGATTATCGTATCATGTTGAATCGATTCTGTAAAGTATCGGATCGGAGTGTGCATCACTAAAATATTGAGTCGACATCAGGGTATTTATGTTCTGTGGTCGACATTGACACTTGGACACTTGACAGTGACGTAACGAAGAAAACGAAAACAAACTACGCAAAGGATTTATTTACTGAAAAATACTAATAATACAATTTAAATAATCAAATAGTGACATTAAGTGATATAAAATGTTGTCGAATACGATCAGACGAGTGAATATAGTTAGAAATGCAACTCCAGTTTTGAGGTTAGTTCGACAAAAACATTGCTCTATGTTAGGTTCTTTCCATCTTTACCCAAGTCAATGCCTCTTTCATCAGCATAATAGAACTAGAATGGAAGAATAGAATAGTCGTTTATTAACTAGGTATATTGTACTGAGAAACAAGCCACTTAAAAGATTATGATTTACTTACCATGATAATTCTAAGATAGCCATATAAGTTTGGATCGGAAGCCGATCCAGGAAGGAACTGTAGCCGATCCAGGAAGGAACTGTAGCCTAGGGGCTAACTTGTGGTGTTGGCCCTACTTACCGGAGAGGGTGGTCGCGAATTGATGAGATATTACAATAGGAAATATTGCAACACCGGGAAAAGGTTACTAAGGTGTACCTACTCTATAATAAGACCTGTATTATTTTACTTTAGTGTGCAAATAAATAGTTTCAGTTTGAAATAATTAAAATTCGTATCAAATTACATGATTTATCAACATTTCAATTATGAAAATGAATTTTATAGCCCTGAACACAGTTACGAGTATAGCATTATAAATAGCAGCCATACGTTTATCAGACTACTATAGGCTCAGACATGTTCTTATAAATCCATTGAATTTATATTTTGTTTGTATTAATGTATTGCATTAAAACAGTGCGGTGCGAGGAAAGGCAGCGTACGAGGGCGAGGGCAAGACGACGGTGCGCGTCATCAACCAAGACATGGAGTCTGGACTCATGATCGACACATACGCAACGGTGATATACTCTAACATTATTTCAGTATTTATTTATTAGAAACAAACACTTCTATAATTACAGGATGTTCCATTGAGATAAACAAAGTAATACATAATAAAGTAATGTGAATATAAATGTGGATGGATGGAGAGGTTGAGGGAGACCAAAGATAAGATGGATGGTGTTGTAGCGACCCTAACAACAAAGTAATACTTGCCGAATTGCATTTTTGATATTGTACCAGAGCGCAGACAAGCGGCTCGCCAGTCGCTTACATACCATCGCCCTGCCACGTCATAACATTCAACATATTGTAAATTGTGTGACTGTAATAACTGTACTCAAATGTGAAATTCAGAATAAACGTTTATTACCAGTGGACTTAAGTTTCAGTTATTATCTTAGACAATTAGAACCCTCCTATATACACGCACAACAGTGTGAAGAATGATATGAAAGAGAAGGGAGTCAGTGATATCATGACAGGTGACAGGACGGAATGGAAGAAGAAAACGTGTTGCGACGACCACAAGTAACATGGGATAATGGCAGGAAGATGATGATGACATAATAAAGTTATTCTTGCAAATTGATTTAGTAAATAGGAAAATATATGTCATTCCGTTGGCAATATTGAGAGTATGTAAGGCACGTGTAAGTCACACTTATTATTGAATGCTTTATTTCTACAAGATATTTTCTTTCATTCACATTAACAGGTGCTTACTAGTTGTACGTGACTACAGTCCGCGAGGCCTAAGCTGAGCTTTGCATTTGTGTGAGTGCACATAGAATCAATTGCCAAAAAGCAGTACCTATAAACCAGTTTAAACCAAGCAAAGGACGCGTCTGCATTCATTCTCACACAAATGCAAAGCTCAGCTTAGGCCTGGCGGACTGTACTCCCCTACCTCTTAAAAGAGCAGCCTCTTTAAAAGTCCAGATGTCTCATGAAGCAGAAATATGTGACAAAAATGTAGAGCAACTAGTCTGGCTGACTATATGACTATAATTGTGAATTTGTAGTAATAACTATGAAATACTCAGCCAGAAAGCAAATTTCAGTTTCATCTGTAAATTTTTGTTTTGTAAAGTAATTGTGTGGTGTGTTTGTTTCAGTATGGATTCAAGCTGAACAACGGACTCACTGTGCTGGGACCCATGGCCATATTCCCCAGGTATACATGTTGAAACTGATTGGATGATTCTATTTCAGCCTTTTAACATCCACAGCATACAACATTAACCTACATAATTATACAAGGTTAGTCAGAAAGGGGGTACTAATCCGAAAGGGTGTTAAAGTACCCATAATAATTAGTAGTAACCCTAGGTACCCGTAATAATGAGTAGTAACCTTAGGTAGGTAGTGTAGGTACCTATTAGTAGTAACTAAATAGCTGTTCAAAAATGTCATAAAAAATATGCTAAAATCTATCTATCCTCAGTTATGATCAGCTGTGTTTACATTTTAGGTCATATTTGGGGTCACGAATTAGAAGCACCATTTTTAGGTTTCCGTACCCAAAGAGTAAAACGGGACCCTATTACTAAGACTCCGAAGTTCGTCCGGCCGTCTGTCACCAGGCTGTATCTCATGAACCGTGATAAACAGTTGAAATTTTCACAAATGATGTATTTCTGTTGCCGCTATAACAACAAAACAAATACTAAAAAAAAAAAAAAAAATTTAAGGGGGCTCCCATACAACAAACGTGATTTTTTTTGCTCGTTTTTGCTCGATATTGATAACGGCAACAGGTAGACGCTTGAAACATTCACAGAATATTTAGTTATATACTTATTCACTTTAAAAATAAATAATTAAATAAAAATAAAACAAATATTTAAGGAGGGGCTCCCATACAACAGACATGATTTTTTTGCCGTTTTTATAGATAATGGTAAGGTAAAAGCACTAATGCCCGACACTTTAAGAGCAACACAAATTTAATTCTTCAATAACAAATGTAATTTAATCACAAAACAAAGTTAAATCTTTTTAAATGATAAAGTAACATTTAGATATTTAGTTTTCAACATAAAAGCTTTATTTACTAACATATTTCATTCTTTAATTTACATTCTTTTACACTTTGTCATATGAACTATTAAATGACATCACAAAAAAACGAAACCACTAATAGTAGACATCCCTTAGCGCTAACACTAGACGTGTCTAATATTAGTGCTAATGGATGTCTATTAATAGTGGTTTGATATTATTATTATCAAGTTAAAAAAAATCAATACTGATATACTATAATATTAAGTTACCCGTGAACTTGTAACAGAAAATGCAATTTAAACAAATCCTATCACTTGTTATAATAATTTTTGGCATGTCTTAAACTCGTACGGCGGCATTGTGCTCAAATCTGAAATCAAAAGAACTAACGGTTGACACCTAGTATACCCCAATAGTTGACACCCTGTCTACTGTTGGATACGATCATTTGAAACGAACAAAAATTAAACAGCACTTTATTGACAGGATATAGAGACAATAATTGCATAAACATGTGCTGAGAAAATCTGTTTTGTGAGACACCAGTAGATGACACAAGTGTCGGCTTTTAGGTTTTTACTAATTTCTGGTACTAATAGTAGACACCCTTTAATTTGTTAGAAAACCTAACCGAAATAAGAAGGCAATGGTCCTGATATGTCAATAACTTAATACATTTCTATAAACAACACAAAAAGCAGCAAAAATCGCAAAAATGTAGAACAAAATCATACCAGCTACATATCGGCGTCGTTAACATTTTCTTTTAGAATCACATTGCATTTGTTCTTTTTCTCACATTGTTTACTGTCAACTGACGTCATTTTTAAATTTGCTTATATACGTGAATGAAAATTTTTGACCGCGTATCTTAAATATCTAGGTGTCTGTTACAGCAATCTTGAAGTAAATTCAATGATTATTATTCTTAGTAGAAAAGGTTTTATTCGAAAGTGTCATCCTTTAGTTCACTGTCGGGCATTAGTGCTTTTACCTTACGGAACCCTTCGTGCACGAGTCCGACTCGCACTTGGCCGGTTTTTATTTAATATAAAATAGTTATAACAGTTTTGTTGTTCAGGACGGTGATGTCGTGGCAGGTGCCGCGCGCCGAGGACATCACGGAGCAGTCGTTGCGCCTGTTCAAAATACTTGAACCTCAGATTGATCTACTTGTGAGTACTAACTGGCTTCAAACTAGACATGGGCGTTTTTGGTTTTGAATGCAAACTGATATTTATCAGATTTCAGATCTCAAAATCGATTTCAAAATCCGTTTTTAGAAATCCGATTTCAGTAGCGCCTAACCTCGCCAATTCGGTTGCGTACTTAGATTTCGTTTTATTACCTAAGGAGTACCTAGGTACTAACGATTTGTGCGATTTTCATAGAAACGAAAACAATAGGTACATTATTTCTAGTTAAAAACACGAATCCATAAACCAAAATACATCAACGTATTATCTCGCAATTATAATCTTTAAAAACTTAGCAGTAAAGATGATATTGATCGCATTTCATCATTTCCGTTACCGATAAACCGAAATCTAAATAGCAAAATTCATGCTATCCTTTTTATTCCGCTAAGTTCCGTTATGTTAGAAAGAGAGAAAGCGATTTTCTAGGCATAAGTTTGCGTTTGGATTTTGGATTCACACACGATTCGTTTGGTGATATCCATTGATTTTATTTGTCGATTCGGATTCGTTCGTTCAGTGATAGAGATCGCTAGCGTTTGGATTAGCAAGGTCGATTTTTGAAATCGAATTTTCTAGTTTGAGAAATCGATACGAATCGATTTGTGTTTGAAATCGATTTTTGAATTCGTTTTGATAAATCTGACACATGTCTACTTCAAACCCTATGTCCTTCTCTAGGTATCAAGTTAACTCCTTGCGAAATTCATTAAAAAAGCTTTTATTAGCATACAGAAAACAGCTCCGGCCCATCCCATTGAAAGATAATAAGCCAAGCTGTTAACCTATATTCAGAGTAAGAAAAACTTTTAAAATAAATCAAATCAAAAACATTGCTTCAGTTAGTCGTTTAATATGGAGAAGAGCCGGCAAAAAACTCATGATTACCCTTCATAATCAATATCTTTAACAATTTGAGTAAATACAGTACATTTAGAATGCGTTTTGCGAACACATTCATTGTTCGCACAGCTAAGAAGTGGAATTCCCTGCCGGAGTCTGTGTTTCCTGATAGCTACAACCTTGTGGTCTTTAAGTCAAGAGTGAACAGGTTACTTCTAGGCAAGCGTGCTTCACCGTCGACCACATCATCGCTTACCATCACGCGAGATAGTGGACAAACGAGAGCCTAGCACTAAATAAAAAAAAGAAAGAATAGTTATGACAGATGTCATTAAACAATTTTAATTGCAATAGAAATTGAACTATGCACCTTGGAATTAAGGTTTCTTATCTAAAAAGCATGTTAATTGTACATAATATATTCGCAGTGTCTGATATAAATCGTTGGTGTTCAGGTGATAGGTCTGGACTCTAACGACCGCAGCGTGATCGACTCGGTGTTCAAGGCGACGCGCGCCAACAACCTCAACGTGGAGATACTGCAGACTGAGCACGCTTGCTCCACCTTCAACTTCCTCAACTCTGAGGGCCGGTCAGTACAAGCGCAGTTGAACATGTTAGAGGCAGGCACACAACACATAGAGAGCCACAAGGGCAGTGAGGCGTCGTAACTTCGCGTTGCAGCATCGCATACACCTCTCCCCTTGTCGTCTCACATCACGGATTGTATGCATCGTGTGGTCTGACTCGCTCTTAACATAGCAGCCCGTAGACATTCACTGCTGCATACAGGCTACCCAGTCAACGGTCACACAGATGCTGTCATCATCATTAGGCTTCCCAAATGGACTGTTGATCGCAATATGTTTTATTAGCAGACAGGAGGACAGTGCTGCGAGTAGAGAGGAAGTGGGGACCACACGAGACATTGGAGGTCCAACTAATAACACAGCCTCGCTGTATCTAACTTCATAGGATAACGCTGTAGTGTAGGGGGTTTGTCCCGAGTGAGCGTACTGTAGCTCGGGACATGAATTTGGGGCTGAAGCGTTTTGATTTTGAGAGCAGTCAAATGTTCGAAGTTTCAACACATTCTAGTTACATAATTTTAATTAAATAGAATAGCCTGTAATGTGCACCCATGGAAGATAATCAATTCTAATTGATAATTGACATGTATAAGTTTATTTCTTTCGCTCGCGGTCATATGTATTGCTGTCACATACACACACAACAGACGCGGCGAGACGGCTATACTTTTGATACATTACCTTTTCTTCGATGCGCGCACTATAGTACCTACAAATTGCAAAAGCTACGTCATCACATGGGAAGCCTTTGATGACGTAGGCATGGCGAACATTTTTGATTGGCCCTTTCTTGAATGATCTGAACAGCGAAGAAAATTTAACTGTACCTCAATATTACAATTGGTGTTTTAGAATGACAACAGTACCTATGCGACAACCGTCATTCTAACAAGAATTGTATCCCATTGAGATAGTTTCATTTCTTTAGTGGTTTAGATAATTATGAACAGTCTGTTCGTACCGATATATTAATTAAAGATAAATGTAATATTAATTATACGTTTTGTTTCAGGTCGGTGGCGGGCGCGCTCATCCCGCCCACGATGATCGCGAACGTGAACGAGGACGACATGCTGCACACCAAGATGCACTACCACGACGTGTTCAACAAACCGCTGCTCTAATACATACATACTGCCTGACGCCGGTGCCCCGCGGTACTAACGACCGTTCTCTAAAACCTATATCGATTGATATTCAAACTTGTATTTCTCCTAGGATAAGTTAGAAAAATTTGTAAATATTGCATAGAATAGTTATTATTTAATAAACAATTGTTGTTGTTTTTACTAAGATGATGTTTATTTTTACCACACTGCAATACAACAGCACACGACTCGTCTTAAATTGACACTTCTATCAAAAAGTATTTAATTTCGTTTCGATACATTTTGGTAGCAAATCGGGCAATCAAAATTTTCCCATAATTGTGACAGTAATGAATACCTGCTCTTGTATACCTTGAACTAAAGGTACTTTTTAAAAACATAGACATAATCAGTTATTAAGTTAACACAACAAAAGTTTAAACATAAAAAGGGAAAATAGCAAAAATATCGGACGTTCCTCAATGGCGGTTATTTTACTGAGTACCCTAGAGCGCATGCGCGTGCCGCTCTTTTTAACCTGTCCCATACGTTTTTTCCAATCTTGCCAATAATAAAGAAATAAAAATTAAAAAAATTGGAATTTTATCTTTATTTTAAAAATAAAAGTTACAAAATATAACACTACAAAACTGACATTCTTACTACGAGGCGGAAATATTATCTGTGGAGCTGTCACCACCGCGACACGTCAACCAATCAGCGTCGAGTGACGGGCGACGGACCCGGGTGCAGTACGCGCAGGTCCATGCATATCGACACATCTGCACACGTCCTTATCGGAAAACATGCACAAGCACGTTCCTGAAACAAATTATTAAATGCATTTAGTAGCCGGGACTAGATACCTATAGGTACAGAATTACAGATGTTTATAGCTTGCACATTGGCATTACACAGTAGGATTTGATTTTTTGGCATGCAATGTTCATCGTTGTATGCCATGCCCCTGTACACCAGACCGACCTAAAAAGTATGGTGAATATGAATACCTATTATACCCGAAGCAATGTGTAACAAATGGAGTGATCATGCATGTTAGTTTGCAGATTGGACAAAGCGTCTTCATTGGAGTGGTGGGAGAACCTCATTTTACCTCGTGCCGCACTCATTAGGCACCCCTCTCATTTGAGGAGAGGATAGGTTAAAGAGGCTGGTGAGTGGCGGGCCCGTTTGTGCGCTACCGCATGTTGCTTCGCTGGGTGAGGAAAGGAGAGAAAACGATGCTGAGTGCGCGAACGAACTCCTCATCAAAATCCCTATCACTTACACACTCACTCGTTCATCAGTCATACAAATAATAAATTGAGGAATTAAATGAGGTGGGTCAAAGTTGAAATTGCGAGAGTTGCTCGCTCTCTCATTTTTCATTTTGAAGAACTCAAACGAGGTACCTCACGAGTGCGAGGCACAACACTACATTGGAGAAAATGATGACGTAGGTGCTATTGCTGATTGATGCGTTCTGGTTACCTTTGAAACGACGACGGCATGTTCGCTCGTATATCTAGGCACTTCTTTAGCTATGTGTACCTATTGTAATTTGTTGATCGTTTTTGTGCGTAAAAGTGGCTCCGTTTAGGTGCAACCGAAGTCGACCACGAGTTAAGATGACCGGAAGGTGTTCGTACCGCTTACCGTAGGCGTAGCCTCGTGAAGTAATAACGTATGACCGTTGATGCTTACCTACACGAAGTTAGCTCCGATGCCGAACTGTACTCCGCTGGACTGCCTGTCTCTGGTGTGCGCGCGCAGCGGTATGACGTAGTTGATCTCGAAGCGCGCGGAGCGACCGAGGCGCACGCACACGCCGGCGCCGCACGACACGCGCGCCTCCTTCAGCGCCGCCAGCGTCTCCAGCGACGCCACGCTGCGCCGCTCTGTGTCTGAGAGAAGCGTCTAACGTCCAGCTAACACGAACCTCATCCTCTATCATCAGACTGGCCCGGCATGGTAATAATGACCAGTAACTATTACCTAGACGTGAGGAGCTCGTGGCTAAATAATTACAGCCGCATAGACCGATCTTCCGGGTTAGGCCACGCTTGCCGAGGTTGGTCTGTGGATGGGTGACCATTTACCATAGCGAGTTTCCTCCGTGCCTCGGAAAGCACGTAAAGCCGTTGGTCCCGGCTGTCATTTGTAGATCTTTGACAGTCGTTACTGTTTGGTCAGAAGCCAGAAAGTCTGACAAGCAGTCTTACCAAGAGTATCGTATTACCCAGTTACTGGGTTGTGGAGGTCTGATAGGCAGTCGCTCCATGTAAAATACTGATATTCAGCTGCATCCGGTTCGACTGGAAGCCGACCCCAACATAGTTGGGAAAAGGCTAGGCAGATGATGATGAACTATTACCTAGACTGTTTGATGGTAAAGTAAAGCTCCTCCGGCTCTGGGTCGATGGATAGAAGGCAATTGAATGCAGAAGGTGGGAAATTAAGTCTAAGGGCCTTATAACAGTGGCGATTTGCGAGCGAGTTCAATGCGAGACGAGAACGCACTGGGCTCGCCACGAATTTGCAGTGTGCAGCGCGCTATAGGGAACACACCCCGAATAGCACGTGGACGCCATGTTGTGCACTCTCGTACTACAGACAGCCAGTCCCGCCCCACTTCAGTCGTATCAAAGACTTGTTAGTCGCGTGTTTGCTGTGCGTTCGCTGCGAAAGCGCGGCGAGCCCGCTGCGTTCTCTCCTCGCTTTGAAATCGCTCTCAAAACGTCACTGATTTGTGAGAGGCATAATTATATTACTTATATGTGCATGAGAAGTTGCTAAAGCTGAGTGAGAAGTAATATAGGGAGAGTACCTAATCGGAGAGTGAGGTTCTGACCTGGGTGTGCGAGGCAGCCGGCGTTCACGAACAGGTGCGAGCGGAACATCGAGCCGAACCCGGAGCGCGCGCCCGGCAGCGGCAGCGGAGCGTACAGGTGCACGCCACTCGCCCAGTACGCCTGCACAACACCACGTATAAGTACTATAGTGTTAGCTGGAGAATCAGAACCAACCGCACTCGCTACACTTCAAGCGAATACTAGAAAAGCATTGCAGCTGGCATTCGTTCTTCTCTGGTGTCGGCACCAGCTATCATTATGAGAATAGCTCATGCCGTGGTGAAAAGATTTTTCAGTCTGCAACGTTGGTGCCGTGTGGTGCCAAACGTAAAGAAAAGCACTACCCCAGCTCTTCTCTTCCCACATGTCGTAAAAGGCGACTAAGGAATTCACTATTCGGATGGGCAGCATCGTTCTCTGAGTACTTTAACAACCATACTGCCATCGCCAACCCGCCTGACAAGCGTGGCGATTATGACAAACCCCCCCAACATGGAGCACAGGACCGGTGGATGTGGCGATGCTTGGGGGAGGCCTATGTCCAGTAGTGGACGTGTTTCGGCTGAATGGTGATGATGAAGGTTGGTAGCGAGGCTGACTGCACAGGGTGCACCCCATGTACTTAAGTATCATCACTGGTGGAGGCTATGGCGGCTAGTACTAATAATAGTACTTAATCAAATATTTAGATGTTCGTCGTCTCTTCTGAAAGATGGTCTCACTTGGATACAAGTGATAAAAATGCTGTTAGCGATTGCGGACGCACCTTTACAAAAATAGGGTCGTGGCTAAATACCTAGCGAATTGATCGACCCAGGCTTGATAGTTTTTAGATTTTCATACTGTACTTAAGTACTCCATGGTCATACGGCTGACCCCGGGCCAACTGCGGGGAGTGTTGTGTGCCCTTTTTACCCGACTACGGCGAAGCCAAAAGGAAGGGTAGAGCCGTGGTCACACTTACTGTGTGTTTAATGGAGGTGTTCCTGGCACCTAATAGGTATACAGTAAGTGTGACCACGGCTCTACCTTGACCATTCCTGTACCTATGAATTTCTGGATTTCTATTTGAATTATATCCTTGTTTCGTCCTTTTTAGATCCCTTTTTTATTTGCGTAGTCGGGTTACAGTTTCCTAACTTTATTTTTTATTACTGTACGACATTACAAGCAGGTTTATGTCTTTATACTACTAGGAAATGCATCAGTGTGTTGTGTTATATTTATGTTGACGTTCAAATAGAACATAGAACGACTGATCACCCGTCCGCCGACTGCTTGTCCGTCGCTCTGTGGCCCCACGCCCCTCGGTGCGAACCCCCGCAGCGTGGTGGGGCCTCCCAGGAAGAAGTGGTCGGGCACCGTCGTGCCGTACACGTCGTGCAGCACGCCCAGCGCGCCCGTCGCCTGTAACACCTGCACATACAAGTGACATTGAGGGCATGCGGTAGAGAAAACAGCCAAGGGACGTAAGTAGTGTTGCCAGGTCTTAAAACCGAAAAGCCGGACGGACCAGCCAGTTTGGCCGGACATTTGGGTAAAAAGAACTACACCGAGCGCAGCGACTAGAGTGGGGTGGGGTGGAGATGAAGAGTGGCGGGGCGCAGGGAGGAGTGCTAGTCCGCTCGCTTGCGCTAGCGTTACAAGATCAAAAAAAAGTAAATAAAAACTCTAACAATAGCCGGCCAGGCCAGACACCGTCTAATTTGGCCTCACACGCAACCAAAAAGCCTGACTGTGCCCGGCTTCGTCCGAGCGTCTGACAACGCTAGACCTGTAATGTAGAACCTGCGGCATATGAGCATTTCCTAAAGAAAAGAAAGTCTCAATATTGATTCCCACTAAGAACTTGAATCCTTGAACTTGATTACTGTGTTGCTCGTCTACGAAAGGTAATAGCTTGTTCTACTAACAACATACTGCTGCTACCAGTCTGTTTTCTGATGCTGATGTGATGATGCCAAGTTGTAGGCTACCTCATAGGTATGTTTCGGTCATTAGAACTTCGTAGGTCAGTAGCAGGTTGAGTGTCGTGCAGTACAGGTGAGTGTGATTTTCGCGAGCTAGGAATAACGTGGCTAAGATTTGATGCCAGGGCTATAACGTCCATTAAGCTGGATGTGGTAGGATGCGTTGGGGTAAGTCCGGACATGCGTAAGTTCGCTCAAATGACTGCCGCGAAACGTGGCGGCATTTATTATTTCTGGCCAGAATAGCGTGCGACGCTGTGGCGAACCACCTTTATAATAATATATAATTATTTTATCTCTGGTCACCCTATTAGTGATGACAACACTGATTGTTAGCCAATAGTATATTTGTATACGGTCAGAGAGCAAGGTTGAACTTGCAGGACTCATACGCATAATACGTATTCAAGCACTCATCCTATCATTATCGTACCACATTTTAACTGTACTGCACATAATCTTAAGTCAACCACTCTCAGCATTCTGTATCTACTTATTGTGTCTATCTACATTATACAAAGTATCTTGTATCCCGTCTTTTATTCGAGCAAATCTGGGCGTATCCCAAGCGCCATGACGCCATTTTATTTAACACTTTATTTTTCCGCGTCGTCGTAACATTTTTAAACACATTCTGTGCCAAATCCATTTGAACGAACTTACCCCATGTCCGGACTTACCCCAACGCACCTAATTGTTTCTTTAATCTTTGATGTGTATGTGTACTCACAACGCCGACGACTTCCGAGAGCGTGTGGTTGGCCTGCACGTGTAGCTCTGACTTGAGGTTGAGCACGTTGCCGCCGAGGCCGGCCACCTCGTTGCACACTTCCATCCACACGCCTTGCTTCGGGAAGACCGGCTCGTCGCGGTGGTCCACGCTGATCGTGTGCCGCAGAATCGACTTCAACTGAGGACCTACGAATAAGATAGCACGGAAAATTTAGTCAGCCAGTGAACAACTGATTAGATGTGCCATCACCGCTTCAATATGTTACGTTTGTTTAGGGATCTTATTGACTACTAGCTGTACCCGGCAGGTGTTGCAATGCACTTTTTCCTACTTACTACCTACTACTTATCTTCAGAAACAAAATCAAAATAGTATCAAAAAGTTAAAACAATTTTCATGCATGCATGCTTTCGTTTTTTTAACTATCAAAATTTTCTTTCATAAGAACCTTCTCCTGACAATTACAAACACAACGGAAAAAAAAATTGCAAAATCAGTCCAGCCACTCTCGCGTGATGCCATGACCAAGGGAAATAGAGATTCATTTTTATATAGATAATTAATAAAGGCTTAGGTTTAAGCAATCACCAGATATAATTAAATATAATGCCCAAAAAATCGTAAGTACTTACCAGAATTTAATCCCCATTTTAATATGAAATTATCATCAATAAACGTAAAGTCTGCTAACCTAAAAAAGGCAAGTATCTTCAGAATAATCGCTGAGCTACCCAAAAAGGCCACACATGCACCAAATACGTACTCGCATTTTATTTAAAAAAAACATCCAAATATGTTACACAATTTTATCCTAATAAAGTAAATTAATATACAAAAATCATTGTTTACCCAAAAAATATAAATGAAGTTCTAAAGGTTCACCGATACTACCGTAAAATGTTTACTAAAGGCTGAGCTTCTTAGCATAATAATTCTTAAGCGAACAAATTTCACTCACATTATTGTTGTATGTTTGTAAGGTTGTTTGGGTTCCAAAAGGAGCGTCGACGGAGCCCCGCTGTGCGGGGCTCTTATTTCTGTCTGCAGGGCTTAAAGTAACCTAATTACCTAACACGAAGTGGATGACGAGAGCTTCGTTCGCTCGCTTCGCTCGCTCACTCTAGCCCCCGTCATCCCCTTCGAACCTAACCTATCCGTGTCGGGGTAAAGAAATGTATATTTTCGCCCACTCAGTATTTTTTTCGCCCAAGTTAGTATTTAATTCGGACACTTGGAATTTTAGTTGCTAGCTCAGATTAACTGTTTCCCACTGCTAGTAGCTCATTTTACGAATTTTAATCATTCATTAATTATCGCCAGTTAAGTTAATTTTTCGCAAATATATTTTAATTCCGCTCGGTTTAGTATTAAAGTATCTCATTAACAGTCTTCCATATTATATTATTTATTCGCCCGATTAATAATTCCCCTTTTAAAATCATAACGAATAAATCAGTCTTCTTGGTTATATGCATACACTTTATGGCAAACGTAGTGATATATTTGGGTAGTAATGACACAAAACTTTGCTAGTTAAAATTTGGTGCACGCGTGGCCTTTTTGGGTAATGAAAAGTTTTTGTAGTGCAGGCATGACTTAAATAGCCCAAAAGATTTTGGTACAGGTTTCATTTATTTGTACATATTATATTTTTTTTGGATGAGGCTGTTTAGGGTAACGATTGTTTTTTTGGTGGTCATTCAATTTCATCCCATTAATAAACTGTTATGAATATTTTGTTGACAGTAAGGTACGACGGCTTGTAACCTCTCTTCACTCTCCTCTCTCTCCAGGGGTGCATGAAAAGAGCCTCCACGAGTGATGATACTTAAGTACGTCCGGCGCACCCTGGATGGTCAGCCCCGCTACCAACCTTGCTGACTGACTAATCTTTTCACCACAGCGTGACCTATTTTCATATAGCTCGTGCTGACACGAGAGAGTGACGGTGCAGCGGTGGTGACTAGCGGGGTGCGTCTATAAAAGGGCCGGCACGCTGCACTTCGTGCTCTCTCGCGCCTCAGCAGCCGCCCAGTTAAGTTACTGTCTACCTACACCTGAAGACCCTGGACTCCTCGTATCGTATTGTCTAAAGAACCACGCCCTGTAAACTAGTCTAATTTTGTAACTATTATAAAATATATTATTGTATGGTTAAAAGTGTTTTCCTTAATATTCTTATGTAAGTACACTCCTGCTAAACTGCTTCTGCTTCTTGCTAGATTCTGATTTTATGTGCACATGCTCGTTAAGGGTTGACTCCTAAAGCCACCCTTAACCCGCTAAGCGTGACAAGAGAGATCTCTTCAACGCAATAACGTGACTTGAATAAGCGGTCATCCATTGTAGACTTGACTTCAACAACGTAGCTTAACCTCATTAATGAGAGCCGGGAACAGTTCCACCCGGAGCTCGTGATATGCTGCAGGGAGTTTAAATTGGTAGTTAAGTACTAACCGCTGTTTTCCCTAACTTTGAAGGCGGTTTTGTTGAACACCGTCATCTCTCGTAGGAGCCCCTCCCACTGAACGTTGTGCTTCGTCTGTAACAAATACATTCATATGTAAATACCACTTTAAATCAGGCTATTGAGGTGTTCTGTCGGATGTGGGCTCGTAGTTCCATCACATGGGACATGGGCGCTGGGAGGAGAGTGCAAGGGGGTACGTTTGCATCCCCCTGTCTTGGAAGAAAATACATAGGTACCTAAAAAGACGTAGCTACTTAACTTGACGGTAATGCCTAATTTTATATACCTAAATATTATAATAAGGATGCACTGTTAATATTTTATTAGATTATAATAAATATATAATGTACCCAGTTACTGGGTTGTGGAGGTCTGATAGGCAGTCGCTCCATGTAAAATACTGATATTCAGCTGCATCCGGTTCGACTGGAAGCCGACCCCAACATAGTTGGGAAAAGGCTAGGCAAATGATGATGATGATGATGAATAAATATATACTACTCAAAACAAAATAAGAGCCACTGAGTATTTATGGTATACCATGAAAAATATAAAATTAACACATTGTTCAATTTACGTAAACTTAAAACAATGTTATTGTTTACCGTTTAGGCTAGTAATTGTTGAAATTAGTGATTAATAAACATTTTTATTTGACTTTTGATAAAAAATTACAATTTTGGATAAAAAACACAAATAACAAAAAGTCACTAAAAACTAAAAAAAACTTCACTTTTTATTTGTTTTTCTCATTTTTAATTACGGGTATGCCCTCCTCTTTTGGCTATGCACTCCTGTAGCCTGGAATGCATGCTCTCTATCAAATGGCTGACGTTTTCAGCTGGGATATCTTCCCAGGCACTTTTCAAAGCATCAATCAGTTGGTGCTGGTTGTAGACCTCTTGCGCACTCTCTCTAACCCTTCGTTTTAATTGGTCCCACATGTGCTCGATCGGATTTAAGTCCGGACTGTTTGCTGACCACGGCAACACTTGAATGTGAGAGCCTTCCAGTACAGACTGGGTCGCTTGAGCTGTGTATGCACAGGCATTGTCTTGCATCAGGATGAACCCAGGACCCATTCGCTGTGCAAATGGAATCACATGAGGCCTGATGACTTCCTCAATGTAACGCTGAGCAGTTACGGAACCTTCATTTAAAATAGCGAGTTCAGTTTTGCCATGTAAGTTTATTCCACCCCAAATCATTACATTGGGTCCACCGAAATGGTCAACCTCGTGAATGCAGACTTCAGAAAATCGCTCGCCACGTCGCCTCCATACTCTAATGCACCGATCGTCAATAAAGAATTTTACTTTACACTCGTCGGTGAAAAGCACCATGCCCCACTCGTTTACGCCCCAGTCTAAATATTGACGGGAGAAACTTAAACGATTTGCACGTTGAGCCCTGGACAAAGGAATTCGAACAACTCGACGTTTTGAAGTTTGCTGGTCTTCGTGCAATCGGTTACGGATCGTTTGGTCACTGACGCGAGTACCCGTTGTCAACCGTAGGTGATTTTGTAACTTACGAGCCGTCACTGTGCGTTCTCGGCGGGCACTTAACCGGATGTACCGATCCTCGTGAACAGTTGTAATGTGAACTCTACCCGAACTAGGTCTTCTTGCAACACTACCAGTCTCTTGGAAGCGATTCCAAGCATTTTGGATAGCTTTCCGAGAAAAACTCAGATGCAAAGCCACAGACCACTGCGAAATTCCTTCTTGGATCATTGTAACGGCTTTGGTTGCAGTAATTACGTCCATATGTCTTCGTACTTGTGGCATATTAACATAAGATGTTACATAAACAAATTAACTAAACAAAGTTAAACGATTATTTCAGATTACCGTATAGATAATCGAAACAAAACTTAAAGAAAAATCGAAACAAAATAACAAGAAAATTTCAAGTTCATTTTTTTTTTAAATGATGGCCAGCATTTTGGTCTCAAGTACAAAATCAAAGACGTTAAATATCGAAGAGTTTGTAACATCAATATTTTGTTACTTATTAATTACATAACGTTCATTAAATTACACTGAAATGTGAAAATAACGAGTGGCTCTTATTTTGTTTTGAGTAGTATATAATGTATAAGTAGATGCAGATGCACCTTCCTGGAAATAATCCTGACGGGCGCCCATGCATGGGATTCAATATTGCCTTTGGCTTACTGCAGGCAAGCAATAGAGGCAGTCATTTGGCCAATTAATGTCAACGTTATTTCATCACTAAGTTAGCAACGAGTTTTTGTCATGTCTGCAACATTCAAATACGGAGTCTGTTGGTGACGTGTCGATATTTAGCTGTATAGTCTCACCGTGCGCGAGGTCTTGAAGCCGACGCCGAACAGCAGTCCGCGGTCCAGCAGGCGATACCCCGACCACGGGTACTCCTGGCTCTGCTGGTAGATCGACGCTGAGAGCCTGCACGTGGAGGACCTCTGATTATCTAGTTTGTATCTATTTATTTTGAAAGATACATAGCTGCCGTTGTCAAGATTTCATTTGTGTATTAGCGATTGCAATTATGAAGGAAACAGTGAGCTTTTAATAATAGTACAATCGAGCGATGAATTACTTTAAGGGCCATCACAAACTGAGCGTCTTGTCGTCGCGACTAGACGCGGAGCTGTCGCTGGCGTCGGCGACTAGTCGTTACGACAGACGTCGTGCAGGAAGCGATCACTAGTAGTAAAGTATTCGAGAGAGACGGCCGTGTTGTTTCACAGCGAGACTGACGCTGCGCTTTCGCGCGTTTGTCGTCGTGTGTGCGCATGCATAGCGCGACTAGACGCGGCGACAATTAGCGAGCGTTCGCGATTCCCCTAGCTTGTCGTCGCGACTCCGCGACTCTGACGCCAAGTGTGCGGGGCTTTAGACGTAATATATGAAAATTGTCGGCCGCAGCCTGTCGTTGCGTCTAGTCGCCGAGCTGTCGCTGTCGCGTGTCGCCTAGTGTGCGCCTAGGCTAACTAAATACTCTTGTTTGGAATAGGCACGAAGCAAGTATTTGCTTCGTGGGAATAGGTTACTAGTAATGTGGACATGGGTATATCTGGTTCAAGTAAAATCAAATCTACCCGCATATTGTTTGATATTTGTGACGACCGAGCGAAGCATCGCCGCTGCTGGGAGTCACTTGTAGCTACGGTCGTGTACGTGGTGTACGGTCGATCGCGACCAGTTTATCGTGTTGGCACGTTTCTTCTTGTGGATATAGTTTTTTGAAGACTGCGCCCACGCTGTATACATATAGGATTGTCGCGAAAAGTACGTTAGCGCAGCACCCGCGGGTAGTGAAGAATATTCCCGTGATATTTATTGGACTAAGCCTTGCAAAGTGAAGTGGCACGCGGTGGAAAAACCTGAGCCGGTCGACACGCGGCGAGCGTGGTGCTAGGATCACTACTGGACAGACTACCACTTGAGTACCCCTTCAATACCCCTTTAATTTGTAGAAATATTTTGTTTGTGTCCTCTCTGGGGTACCCCTTTCTCAAACTTATTATGACCGACATAACTGTGAGCCAGTACATAGGTTCGCGCCTGCAAGTGCTCGGGTAAGTAGGTAATACTTTTATAGGTTGAACCTAGAGGGTTTGTGTCGTCTGGCCGCCGATAATATGTTGACGATAAGGACGTGTGGCGCTAGTTCTTTTCTACACAATGTGGCTTTCCTGGTAACCATTAGTTTTTATGTGTAGGTTTACGTATGTAGGCATAGTCTATATTATTTAAATGCGATTTTGATTTATCTGAATTCATACAGAATTGATTTTACTTTTTTTAAGTTTTAATTATTACTTTTAGAGTCAATTAATTTATTCACCTGACAGACAGATCCGTGTTGCTGGGGAGTTTATTGCTCCATTTCTTCTTCACAGCATAAACACTAGGAAGCGGTGAAGTGAGGGATTTTTTGTGGACTGTCTATTGTAAATCTGACGTTCAAAACGAACTAAGTAATTCTAGTCTATTTTGAATAAATGAGTTTTAAGTTTGAGTTTGATCCCGGTTTGTACGATACAACTCGTCTCCAACAAATAACTCACGTATGATCAGTTGCATCTGTTTAGTCGTAAGGTTATCTTGTGTAGAGTACTCACACAGGGACGTACGGCTTGACCGGCAGCGGCTTGTTAACTGTGAGGTGGAAGCTGGAAGTGTTCCTGTATCCCAAGCTGTAGGCCGCCTGCGCGTGCTCGCCGCGACCGAACAAGTTCGGCAGCTTTACACCTGCACACCAAGTGTAGGTGTCAACGGAATGACCTGCCTGAACGTGGTGTACCTACCTCACCACCGAGCCAAGCACTATGTTTAGTAGGCTCCGTGGTAGGGTATATGTCAACCTAAAGGTGAGTATAGACTAGAGCATTTACTTGTAACAAAACATCGAGCCGCTCTAATGTGTCATCCTTTCACGAACCGAACAATGAGCACGACGCTCGACGCTTTGTTACAATTATTTTTGCAAAAAAAACGAGCGAATTTGTGTAACATTTCATCGAGCACAGACACGAACGCTGGCAAACGCAAAATAGAAAGGAATGTTACAGGTAAATGCTCACTCGTCGTGAGCATTATTTCGAACACCGTGTCGAGCATTCGCAGGAAAGTTACATTACATTTAGATGCTGTTTTAAGTTGAACATTTCGTTGTATTGTAACATTCGTAAGAACGTAACATTACATGGAAATGCTCGAGGAAATACTCTAATGTAGGTATACTCACCTTAACTGGCAAACAGTGGCGCGACCATGCAATGTGAACGTACAAATTTTATGATCAATCAAATATTTAAAAAGCTACGATGGCTTTCATTTCTATTAGAAAATATTAAGATATTTGACAGAGCATTCGTTCGATCGCATTGCATGCTCCTGCGACCGCTTGCCAACTAGGACGACGCCTTATTATGAATAACCTTAAAGCAATTATTACAAATCATGTCAGTCTAGAATAAGCTATGTGTACACCAGTGCGCTTTCTTGTTCATTGCGTCTTCGTCTGAAGCATGCGTGAAGCGCCATAGCGCATGCAATAGCGCATGCATGCCAGAGCATGTTACGCATTAGGTACCTACCCACCCCCTTTTTCGGTGAAAAACTGTTGAATTTTTTTCCTATGTCAATGTTAACGTTTTGTAATGAGATGTGACCACGGATGCGATGCTGTCTGTTAGTACTATATGTATGCTGCACGGTACCGAGCTCGACGCTGCCCTCGTCTTCTTCGACGGTGGCGTTGACTCCGCCCACCATGCGCGACAGCTCACGCACTCGAAATGTTACCTGCACACACATAACACATTCACTATTTAGTTAATACGTCACTATTGTAAGTATCAATAAACGTACAGAGAGCGGCATCGGGTAGCATTTTTTAGGGTTCAAAGGGTAAAACGGGACCCTATTACTGAGGCTCCGCTGTCCGTCTGTCACCAGGCTGTATCTCATGAACCATGATAGTTAGACAGTTGTAATTTTCACAGATGATGTATTTCTGTTGCCGCTATAACAGCAAATACTAAAAAACAGAATAAAATAAATGTTTAAGGGGACTCCCATGCAACAAACGTGATTTTTTTGCTCGTTTTTGCTCGGTATTGATAACGGCAACAGGTAGACGCTTGAAATATTCACAGAATATTTAGTTTTATTCACTTTAAAAATAAATAATTAAATTAAAATAAAACAAATATTTAAGGGGGGCTCCCATTTAACAGACATGATTTTTTGCCGTTTTTGTAGATAATGGTACGGAACCCTTCGTGCGCGATTCCGACTCGCACTTGGCCGGTTTTTCATATTTTAACCGACTTAAAAAAAGAATGAAGTTCTCAATTCGATTGCTTGGTTTTTTTTTGTTTTGTATGTTTTTTACTCTATTATTCCGCCAATTATGAATGTATTTTGATGATTATTTTTTGCTTGATAGGTCATACTTCAGAGGTGGTCCCTTATAAATCTGAAAATGAACAGTTTCAGAAGTCGGTGTAATTATACACTGAAACAAATAGAAGCCACCGACTTCTGAAACTGTTAATTTTATATTATGGTAATTATTTTACTCCTTTTAGTTGTTTTTTTGAAGTCAGTTTTTACTTTTAATTAAAGTTTTTTATTGAACAGTAGAACAGGGTTTGTGAGCTGATACCAGCAGTGCTGAGGTTCGTCACTGTAAGCTCGGCACATATTTTTGTTCTTGTACATAATCGATGTAGTATTGATGTGTATCACCTCCAGTCCGTCGGGCGTGGCGCCGGGCCCCGACGACACGTCGATGTACACGCAGATGTTACCGAAACAACCCAAGTTATCTAACGCCTGACGAACCTGCACACACACATACAAACATTATACGAAACTCAGTTTTACGGTCTGTCCGTTTGCTAGGTCGTGTCGTCACGATAAAACTGCATCCGATTTCAATAACATTTACGACCAGGTTCCTTAGAACTTTGCGACAGACTTAGGAAGTGTACTGTTCATCCTAACTAATATTACATATGTGAAAGTAAGTTGTTTGTTACCTTTTCACGCTTAAACCACTGAACGGATCATCCTGAATTTTTGCATATACGTTGTCAGGTGTACAGAAACGAACATTGGTACCATTCATCCCGAAAAAAAGAACTGTTCCCGAGGAAAACAACAATAACGTTCATAGATGGCGCCACGTGTCTTTCGAATCACGATTGAATCATATTATTATAGAAACTAGCAGTGTGTTAAGAGTTTTTTTGAGCTTAATTAACGCGAGCGAAGCCGCGGGCAAAAGCTAGTTACTTATAATAAAATAATATCGTAATTAATTTACAATCAGATGTCAACTGCGTTCTATCGTTTATCTCAATGCTACACTCCATTTTCTAACTACTCCGTGACGTCAATATGTGTGTGTGTGTGTGTTAGTACCTGGTTCGCGCGCACGATGACGTCCTCGAAGTCTTTGGCTTTGAACAGATCGTCGACAGTATCGCGGATCACGTCGTCTTTAGTGCGCTTCAGACCGTCCACGTTCACTCGGTCCACGCGCGCCTGCAACATATACAACACATACTACTATCTAAAATCATCATCATCATTCAGCCGAAAGACGTCCACTGCTGGATATAGGCCTCTCCCAAAAAAGGGCGTTTGCCATAATCGCCACGCTTGGCAGGCGGATTGGCGATCGCATAAAGTACTCAGAGAACGCTGCTGCCCTCTAGTGAATTCCTTAGTCGCCTTTTACGATACCCATAGGAAGAGATGGGGTAGTGCTATTCTTTACGTCTAGCACCACACTATCTAATATACCTACACGTATTTACAGATACTTGGCACATTCTCACTCATTTCAATAATATGCGACGCTCGTTCACGGATTTACACGGAATTGCACGGAAAACTAAGGGTAATCACTGGAGTGGTACTTTCAGGCAGAAGAAACACCGTGTGCTCAAACACTTTATGAAGTGTGAGTGCGACAAATTTAGCTGGGCCTGGAGGGTTACGCGAATTACTTTGATAGGTTGGCTCGCACTCCTCTACATAGTTAACCTCTAACCGATATCAATCCAGAGATAAACTACAACGTCTGGCTCATTAGCCACGATTCCCTATTATCACTTAAAGTAATATTAATAACGTAACATACCTTGACGCCATTGAGAGCGATGTGAGTCTGTGGTACTAAGTCTTCCTCAACAGCTAAATCATCATCGAAGTCGAACAGCCCCGCCTCATCCTCCGCGAAATTATATTTGTGCTCCACCTGAAGGACGGTAAAGTAGTGTTTACAATAAATACATGTAAACTAACTTCATGACCGTGTAACCGCGTTAATTCCTCCTTATAGGTACAACAGCGTAACTGTGTAACCGCGTTATCTCTTCTTTACACAATAGCGGAACCGTGCAACCGTCTTAACTCGTTACCTCCTGTATCACTTAGGAGAACCCAATGTCCTGCAGTAAACTTCGATTCTATAGGTAGGAATGACTGACAGTGAAATAATTACCCTTGCATGTACTATGCCCATTGTGTAAAATATTTGATTAACTGTAAAACAAAACACATCAAAATTAAAATAATATCTAAAACATTTTTGATTTCCCTATTTTCATTGATACGTTTAAAACATTTTTTGACAAAACCAAAACAAGGACAATTGTCCAACGACGGTGCAGTGACGTGAATGCTTTAATGCGCGTATGTCATTGAAGGTCACAGGTTGTATATTGTCCAAGAAGGTTCTCTTTGAACTGATGAAAAGTTTGGTTATCAGTTGCCTTCGAGCAATGCGGTCGACGACTCGGTCATTTGTAGTTGCGTTGCTTATGTCGACTGTTACTTATTTTATGCTGATTCATAAATTAAACTGATGATGACTGCCTCGTTGATCTAGCGGTCGCAAGCGCGACTGCTGAGCGTGAGGTCTTGGGTTCGATCCCCAGGTCGGGCAAAGTGTTATTGGGTTTTCCCGTGTGGAATTTCTCAGTAGCAGCCCGGAGTCTGGATTTGTGCCCGGTTGATGGCAATAGGCTCGCCCCCTATTACATGGGACTTAAACATAACGGCGAAACGTGGGTGTACTATACACCTCTGCCAACCCTTCGGGGAATAAGGCGTGGAGAATAAGTTATGTTCATAAATTAAAACAAACAAAATCCAACGAAAATTTTATTTTGATTTTTACAGTAATTTATTGCTCATCACGTCTAAAATTAAAAATCTCACAAGAGACTTTATTAATATATGCAATAAAAACGAGTCATTTGTATAGGTTAAGCAAATCAAACCGGATATGCACATGTTAGGATCGCTGTCTCGATCTCCGGCCAGCTTGAGTTTCGGCCTGTGGGCGGGGAGATAAAGCAGCTCCTCCCCGGACCAGTACAGGTCCGAGAGCAGAAAGCGCTGTGGTTCGCGAGCGCCTCTTTTCAGAGTGTGCTGCAGCCAGGCCACACAGGGAGACGGCGGCTGCCAATGTATGTGAGTGGCGAGCCAACACGCATTCGGCGCTCGACATCAGCGCCCTCGGCGAAAGGAACGGAAACTATGGTGGCTTTAAGTGGCCAGAAGACCGATTTAACCTTATGTTTTCGTGAGGTCACTTCTGAAAAGGTGAGGTTATCACAGACAACGTGAGGTCACAGCTGAAACAATGACTACTCTTCAGAAAAGATGGGGCAATTTCAAGGAGGGTGAGTTTACCACGGACAAGATGAGGTTGTGACCTCACACCACCCCTCTACAATAAAGAAACATCAGAAATTCGAGCGCCATCTGTCATCGGAATCATAAGGTTTAGGATAATCATACTGTCATCGGTCATCAAAGAATTGATACAGGTTATCCCAGGAAACCTGTACCAGCGACGGTGATATCTACACATGTCATTAATGTCTACACATTTCAGTAATATCAACACATGTCAGTAATATCTGCACATGTCCGTAATATCTACACAGGTCAGTAATATCTGCACAGGACATTAATATTTACACGTTTCAGTAATATCTGCTCAGGTCATTAATATCTGCACATGTAAGTAATATCTGAACAAGTCAGTAACATCTGCACATGTCAGTAATATCTACACATGTCATTAATATCTATACATGTCAGTAATATCTACACAAGTTAGTAATATCTGCACATGTCAATAATATCTGCACATGTAAGTAATATCGGCACAGGTCAAAAATCAGGACATTAATAAATGCATAGGTTGGTAATATCTTCACAAGTCAGTAATATCTGCAAATATCAGTAGTATCTGCACAGGTCAGTAATGTGTGCTCAGATCATTAATATATGCACAAGTCAGTAAGATCTGCACAGGCGAGTAATGTCTGCAGATGTCAGTAATATCTGCACAGGACATTAATTTCTATAGTTAGGTTAGGTCACGCTCAGGTTAGGTTAGGTTAGGTCACGCCCAGGTTAGGTTAGGTCACGCTCAGGTTAGGTTAGGTTAGGTCACGCTCAGGTTAGGTTAGGTTAGGTCACGCTCAGGTTAGGTTAGGTTAGGTCACGCTCAGGTTAGGTTAGGTTAGGTCACGCTCAGGTTAGGTTAGGTTAGGTCACGCTCAGGTTAGGTTAGGTTAGGTCACGCTCAGGTTAGGTTAGGTTAGGTCACGCTCAGGTTAGGTTAGGTTAGGTCACGCTCAGGTTAGGTTAGGTTAGGTCACGCTCAGGTTAGGTTAGGTTAGGTCACGCTCAGGTTAGGTTAGGTTAGGTCACGCTCAGGTTAGGTTAGGTTAGGTCACGCTCAGGTTAGGTTAGGTTAGGTCACGCTCAGGTTAGGTTAGGTTAGGTCACGCTCAGGTTAGGTTAGGTTAGGTCACGCTCAGGTTAGGTTAGGTTAGGTCACGCTCAGGTTAGGTTAGGTTAGGTCACGCTCAGGTTAGGTTAGGTTAGGTCACGCTCAGGTTAGGTTAGGTTAGGTCACGCTCAGGTTAGGTTAGGTTAGGTCACGCTCAGGTTAGGTTAGGTTAGGTCACGCTCAGGTTAGGTTAGGTTAGGTCACGCTCAGGTTAGGTTAGGTTAGGTCACGCTCAGGTTAGGTTAGGTTAGGTCACGCTCAGGTTAGGTTAGGTTAGGTCACGCTCAGGTTAGGTTAGGTTAGGTCACGCTCAGGTTAGGTTAGGTTAGGTCACGCTCAGGTTAGGTTAGGTTAGGTCACGCTCAGGTTAGGTTAGGTTAGGTCACGCTCAGGTTAGGTTAGGTTAGGTCACGCTCAGGTTAGGTTAGGTTAGGTCACGCTCAGGTTAGGTTAGGTTAGGTCACGCTCAGGTTAGGTTAGGTTAGGTCACGCTCAGGTTAGGTTAGGTTAGGTCACGCTCAGGTTAGGTTAGGTTAGGTCACGCTCAGGTTAGGTTAGGTTAGGTCACGCTCAGGTTAGGTTAGGTTAGGTCACGCTCAGGTTAGGTTAGGTTAGGTCACGCTCAGGTTAGGTTAGGTTAGGTCACGCTCAGGTTAGGTTAGGTTAGGTCACGCTCAGGTTAGGTTAGGTTAGGTCACGCTCAGGTTAGGTTAGGTTAGGTCACGCTCAGGTTAGGTTAGGTTAGGTCACGCTCAGGTTAGGTTAGGTTAGGTCACGCTCAGGTTAGGTTAGGTTAGGTCACGCTCAGGTTAGGTTAGGTTTTTTTTTTTTTTTTTTTTCTTCTACCTCCGACTATCAAGATTGTCAGAGCCTGTGTTTAGCTGTATCCTTTCATACCAGTTCTCGCTTTTATTCCTCTCGCACTTTCATTCTTCATACTGTTTCTTTCTATCATTCGTCATCTTTTGTTCAAGGGTGGGATTCCCTTCTACTGCCTATTCTGTCTATCTATCCATTTTTTATTTTATCTTTGTTAACAGGGAGACAACACCAGGTTTTTCTTTATTTTACAGGAACTTCTTATTTAAAACTTAGTCTATCTTATTGTTCATTACATGTTTTTTGATTTTCTGTGCTTTACAAGATCTGATGTCTATATCTTACAATTCTACGCTTATTTTCTATTTTATATCTCTAATTTATTTGTTACAATAGCTTATTTCTAATTATTTTACACTCATATTTTAATGTTTGGCAGGCAATATACTACATGATATTGTGCAAACATTATTTAACATTACATTTCTACTTTTTTCTACATCTTTATAGCATACTATGTTACAATATTTTTGAGGCAATTCTCTTTCTATGTTCGGCGTTAGTACTGGTGTATATTTGGAATTTGAAGAAGCATCGAGCAAGTGTTCGGCGTCTAGTAGCTCCCTTCCGAAGACCGGGCTTGTATACCAACTGTGAGGTGCCGTCTCAGTCTTTTTAGGGTCGCGTATGCACGGTGGGCTAGTCTCTCTTTTGGAGTTTTCAGCGGCTACTTTTGGTAGCTGGTCGGGTCTTCCGTTGCCTGGCATCTTCATGTGTGCTTTAGCCCGGAACAAGTTAAACACCTTGTTCGGGCGGGATGATGTGGTTCTCATGTTATCCCTTTCCGCAAGTGGGTGGAGCGTGCCAGGGTTCGTTTCCGATTTTGGAGCCGCCACTGAGTCGCTGAAAAATCCAACAGAGGATGCCTTGGTCTCCGTAATGTGCCTCGTTGCCTCTTCGATGACTAGCGGTGTATAGGCGTTTGTGTTCCCCAAGGTGCCCTTAACAATATGCAACTGTTGACCGGGCAAGCTCGTCCCACTTGTGTCTTATCTTGCATTCATGACTGAACGCATTGTGGTCTGCATGATCAAGCTTGCTCCTTGTGCAGTTGATACACCTTGGGGGGACTTCCGCGAGCCAATCTGCGCACTCTGATCTCAAGTGAGGGCCCCCACAGTGGGCACACAGGTCAGCAGGCTCTTGACAAAAACGCCTGCCGTGGCCGAAGCCCAGGCAGCGCGTGCACTGTACCAGTGGGGTCTGATCTTCGACTCTTACACGTTGGAGGTCAATGTGCAGGGCTCCAATTTCCAGTGCACGACGCCAGACAGTCGGCGAGACACCGACGACTATGTGGCCAGTGTGGGGGTTCCGTGTCCTTCTTCTATATTTTACTTCTATCCGGTCTTCCTCTCCGTCGAGGCCGCCAAAGACATCCCGGTTCTGATTCCTCAGGGCCCTTAATACGTCCTCATCGGTGTTGATCACCAGGACGTTCCTAAGAATCAGAAACGGGTCCTTGTTTTTGACCTCCTCGACGGTAAGGTTTGAGCCTTCCTTCTGTAGGCAGTCTTTGATTTTGGTTCTGTCCTCTCTGGTTTCTAGGCCTATAATAACCTTCCTGTCCCTGGCCTTCCTTACTTTCTCTACCTTTATCCAGCCGTCCTTTGCGTTAATTGTTTCTCGGACCCTGCCCAAGACATCGTCGCTGGTATCCTTCTCGATTTTCGATGTGACCACAACCGAGTGCAAGGTACCGCCTCTAAGCGGCGGTCCCGCGCCCCGAGATGCGGTCACACCTGCATAGGTATTGCTCCTCTCCCAGGTCTGGTGTTTGACTTCCATGGCCTCTCTAAGCTCCTCCATTTTTCGGCCGTTCTCGGCTAGGAGCTTAGAGTGCTCGTCTATCTTAGAGATAAGAAGGACCGTATCATTTTTGGGGAGAGGGGTTTGCTTTTCGGCGACGTCGTCTAGTGCCGTCCCCTCCATACAAATTACCTCTGGTGCTTTAGCTGGCTGGGTATTGGCCGCTTTTCGCTCGGACTCCGCTTCCTTTACCAATTGGTAAAGTCTTTCTGTCGCTTCAACTATGGCTGCTTTGATCTCATTTTTAGTATTTCGCGAGTTGCTAAGGTGCAGTTTCGCCTTCATCAAACAGGCTTTCGCCTCCGCCGTACGGTCCGCATACTTAGTCGTTTGTGGTGGTGAAGCTGCTTCAGTCGGCTTCCTTGTCATGCCAGCGGTTTTGCCCTCCTGCGTCAGGGCAGGTCTCCCCTTGGTCTTCACAGGGCCAGCCTGCGGTGTCGGTTCGGAAGTCGTTGAAGATGTTGATAGAGCAGGGCTGCGATTTACCGCTTCCCACTGCTCGATGCTTCTTATGACCGCTGTGGATGGAACTGCGGCGGTTTTTGTAGGCGATTTACGGCTGCCAGCCGCCTTTGCCGGAGTCCTAATGCCGAACATAGTGGAGGTATGCGTCAAGAGTAACACGTCAATAGGGACGTATTGTACAGTAATAAAACTAATTTAAACAACTAAAATAAAAAATAAAAAAAAATAACAAATACACAAGATAATACTTACAAGCTATACAATAGTGCAACAAAAGTTGTCACTTTGTCTATTTATTCCTACCCAGGTTTGCGTGTCTGGGTAGCCACCTAAAATAGTGGGGTCAAAAACAAAAATTTTCTCAAGTGGACCCAGTTACTACCCTGGGGTATCCCAAATCTTAGGAGTTAAGGAGTGGGAGAGGTGTCAGAATTTGCGCCCGGAGACGCTCTGTCCTAAGAGACCCTGAACACTACCAGGGCTGGTCAGGTAGAAATTTCCTGCGTTGTTTTCTGGAAATTTTGAGGAGTTCAGGGTCCAAAGTGGGTCCAACTGTCAGATTACCCCAAAGATCTGTCCTCTCGAGACTGAGGATGAAAATCCGCTCAGAATTTCGATCTGACGCTCCGTTCGCGAGTTATAGCGGAAACCAACTTAACCGCGAATGGCGATTTCGACCGTTTTCTGAGAACAGCTCGGATGTTCACACTCCACGAGAGGCAGGTCACTAAAACTATTTTTTGTCGGTTCCTATGTAGACCGCGCGTCCCTAAAGGCCAGAGCCACTTGGCTGACTGTTTGCGGCTGCTCGAGAAAAATTCCCTCGCAGCAGGGATTTTTGGTATTTACCGCACTGCTTAGTGGTTTCTTAGAAGGGAGGACAATTGAGGGGATCTGCTTCCAGGATCCGATGGAGGGCCTGAAGGGCTCTTGATAGCAGTTTTTAGATGGAGCCTGTGACTGAGGGTCTCAGAGTTATGGGGTTTCTAAAATGGGTGAATTTAGGGATTTTTTCATATGAAAATAAAATTTTGAAAAATTTTTTACGCTGATTCAGTGGGTGCTTGGTACTAATTTAAATGACAGTTTGTGTGTCAAGGGGTTTACTATTGGGCCGCATAGGCAGCAGGGTCCCGTGAGTTCAGAAACTCCCACACATCAGCCACAAAGGTGACAGAAAAATTTTTTGATGTGAACACAAATGTTGGGGAACTGGTTGGGGTATTGTAGGGTATTTCTATCCAGTATGTGTCCAGGCAGTATGGTCCATAAGGGTCCACAGTCAGATTCTGCCTGGCGACTCTGGATAGCCTATATAATAATAAGCACACGTGTTTTCACAATACAAACTTAATAAATAATAACCTAAAAAATTTTGTTCCACAAAAAGTAAGATATCTTAAGGACTATTATAGCTAAAATTCTTCTGAAGGTGTCAGAAAATTCTTCAGAAGATGGGTCGTCTGATGGCGTGAACGTAGCGTGGTGTTGCTCGATAGGAACAGCGTCAAATTTCGTCTTGAAAATTTTGTATGTAAAAAAAGTACCTGAAAATGTCGTGGTTTTCGGAGTGAGAGGGTAGATAGAATCCCTCTCGATGCGGGGTCCTCCAGGCGGTCCCCGGGGCCTTCGGAATCTGGTTCTGGAAATAGCCGCACGCTTCCGGTTTCAAAGTTGCGTCAAAATGCGGACTTGTTTTTTTGACGATCCTGGCTAGGTTTGCAGTCCGATGCAAGGCAAACTTGGCAGGCAGGTGGGGGCCGTCCAGGGGCTTCCAGGGGAACAGAAAAATTCACAGGTTTCTGATCCCGTTTCCAGGCGGCAGGCGTTTTGCTGTTTTTGACCTGGTTTTTTGAAAGTCCTGCTGCAGGGGGCAGCGTCCGGGTCCAGCACAATGTGACACTGCACGCACTGCACGAAAACACAACTTTTGACACTTTTTGCAGATCTCTAGCTCTTATATAGCCACTTTTATGAATTTTTGAAAGACAGCGATTCGAAAACTCGACTGTTCTCGGTGCCGTTTGGAACGCGACTCGGTTAGGTTAGGTTAGGTTAGGTTAGGTTAGGTTAGGTTAGGTTAGGTTAGGTTAGGTTAGGTTAGGTTTTTTTTTTTTTTTTTTTTTTTTTTTTTTTTTTTTTCTCTTGTACTTCCTCCCCCATAAGTGGAGCCTATTCTGTACTACATTCATACTAGTTCTCGCATTTATTCTTCTCGCACTTTCATTCAGCATACGGTATCTTTCTTGCATTCATCCTCATGTTCATCTCTTGGGTGGGATACCCAACTTTCAGCTGCTTGCTGACTAACCTGCTGGTTTCACTTTATTTATTTCGCAGTTGGGGTAATAATTCGGGAGGCGAAAAACATTTATTTCTGACTTTTACACATTTACTTATCTCTAAACTTATGACTATTTTACATTTTTATCTCATACAATTGTACTTATTCTATCTTATTTCTATTCTATAGCTACTTGAATTGGTTTACAGTTACCACGTATTATCTTATTACTAGTGCATATCTCTTAAAACTATTTTACACTTATTTTTATTTCGCAAAACAAATATATTTATTTCTTATTGGCTATCGTTTACACATATATATTATTACATTCTAATTTTCTAATGCTTAACATTTAATATTTTACATAATATTAATTAAGCATTATTTGCTTGTGCAGTTTTGTTTCTGTCTATGACTCTTTTAGCTATCTTTATACAATACTCCAATAACGCATCTCTCTTTTTCCCCGCTATTATTTTGGAAATGTTTTCCGCATCTAGTTTGGCGTCTAGTGTATGCTCGGCCTCCAATCTTTCCCTAGCGAATACGGGACACTCGAATAATATATGTGGCACCGTTTCGTCAGCTTCGGGGTCGCAAATACACGATGGACTCTCCTTACACTTGAAACGGTTCAAGTATGCGGAGAACCCACCGTGCCCCGTCATGATTTGCGTAGTCACATTCGACGCTTTGAACTTCCTAATAGTCCTGTACGCAGCCACCGCATCCGGGAAAAACAGTTTGGTCACTGAAGCAGTTGTACCGGAGCTGTATCTGCGGTTCCATTCGTCAAGCGTTGCCATACGAATGCAACGCTTGACGTACGAAACCGGGCACAAGTCGTAGTCGGGCTTTCGCTTGGAACCTTCAGCGGCCGCCTTGGCCAGTTCGTCGGCCCTCTCATTGCCCTCCAAACCCGCATGTGCCTTAATCCAAAACAAGGTAACGGCCTTGTTTTGGATGGTAATAGACTTTAAGTTGGCCCTTGTTTCCACCGCTAGTGGGTGGTGTCGGTCGTAGTTCTGTATGGTTTGGAGGGCTGCCATGGAGTCGCTGAAGATTCCAAACGACTGCGCGCTATTTTTAAGGATCTGCCTGGTCGCGACGCATATTGCCAGGAGCTCGGCCTGGTAAACCGTGGCATAGTGTGGGAGAGCAAGTTTGAGGGCTCTGGTCTCAGCGTCGCCACTCCACATGGAGAGCGCCGCACCCACTTTGCCCCCAATCCTGCTCCCGTCCGTGAAAATACGGACCTCGTATTCGGTTTGGGCATCTAATTGCTCTTGGTTCACCAGGCTGACGAGCTCCAGCTCAGCGCGCTCCGCAGGGTGTGGGGCTTCCATAGCCGAGGCGGCCTGCTCGACGCTCCTGTCGCCAAGTGCTGGCTGGGGCACCCCCCTTCTGGCCTCGTATAGCGTTGCTGCCTCTCGGACGCGGAGGTCGAGAGGCAGTATCCCAGCCAGCACTAGCGCAGAGTTCAAGGAGACCGTTCGGTAAGCCTTGCACAACTTTTGTGCTATACCGCGCTGTACTGCTCCCAACTGCTTCATGACCCCCAGCTTTCCGACGGCTGGGGCCCATACGCTGGCCGCGTACAGGATGACTGGTTCCACGGTTGCCACATATATTATTCTGATGACTTCGGGGTGAAGTCCCCAACTGGTCTTCGCC